>JAJMBD010000009.1:0-338454 GCA_030565185.1 Scheffersomyces titani | reverse complement strand
ACTCCCCAGCAGCAGGTAAAAGTTCCAACTGTATCGTACTGTTAACGCGAAACTTGGGACTTTGACTTTCTCATTGAAGCATATACAGTATTCGTTACAAGGTACCCACCGAACTATATGTCGCACTCCAAATTTAGCCGCTACAAAATTGAATTCGAATGCAATGCCATGATGAGCTCGTCGTTTCAACCAGCGGTCCTATCAAAAATGTCACCTTTAGAACTACCATAAAGCGTTCGCAGCCGACTTTGTGGAACATTTATGTAGTTTACTTATTGCCGGTTAGGGCGGTATTTCATTCTGCCGTGATGTATTTCACTCTGTTTGAACAAGTTCTTGGTTTTGATGCTAAACAGGGAAGAGAACTCCTAGAGACAAGAGATTAGACTTCGAAGTAACGTTGCAGAGCATCCCAAGAACAGGCAAATCTTTTCCTCGAGTCTCGATTGAAGCATTCCACACAGGAGGTAGTGTAGACAAGCACGGTAATATCAAGGAGGACAGTCAGGTGTTCAAAATTTCACAGGCACGTTCACAAAACTGATTAGAATTAATTGTAGGGTAACACCAGCCACAACATGCACACGAATTGATTAGACAACTTCTTCCTATTGCAGTGATGAACAAACCCAAGTAATGCCACGAGTTGGGCCATTGCAATCTCAATACCCAGTCTTACTGCTGTTTAGGTATGTGTTTACACACAAATTATATGCTTGTCCTCTTTGTGTCTCTAATTTAGGAGTTCGGATACAAGCAAATTAGAAACTTAATAAAACTTATATTCAAGCTCTACTATCCCTAGCTGTTGCTATCTAGTAGAGATCGGCAATCAAAACAATGCAATAACCTAGCGAAGGGAATTTTCGAGGGCCCAGCCCGTTGCTTCCCTAGCTTGAACTTTCAATAATGAGCTAAACTAAAAATTTATCTCGGCTGGTATACCGATCGCACCCTTTGGTAAACATACAAACTATTGGAACAAAGCTAGTCTGATTACATAAGACTGTTGCATATTTAGTTGCATAAGGTGGTTGGTGATACAGAACACAATTCCTATTGTTGCTGTATGGTACAGCTATCACTGATTCACCGGGTTACTGGAAGTGTATATGTCACTACGAAGCTTGTTACGCATAGAAGAACCCTAACCTAGTGTTTCCTGACCCGAAAAATTTAACCTTTCATGAGATGGGCTGATCGCGGAGTGTGTGAGTCCGACTAGCAGATCGCTGGTTCAAATTGCGCAGATCCTTGCCACAACCAAATTCTGATGAACCAACCCCGAGAAATACCGATCAGATTGGGCAAGGTTAAAAAAACCAAGAAGTAGCGAATGAAAGAAGTGTTCGTATCGCCACAATTTGCTATACAACATTTTGTTGTCAGATTAATGTTACCATTTTATTATTATTATACTCGACTTGGCTTGCAGATTTAAGAACCTACCCCCTGACACTTACAATTGTACATTCACAATTGTGAAAAGTAACTAGTTTGGTAAACCTGAGCTTCGAAGCTTTCTACGTGTTGCTAATTGAATTATAATCCGGTTGACCATTCTACCCTTTTTCTTGGAATTTTTCTTATCTACTTTCCAATTCGTAAGAAGAAGACTAATCTAGATAACTTTTTGTGGCAATTAACATTTCGTATGCTATCTGACGCCTCAAGAATGTTGACATGCCTATTGAACTATAACTTTGCGCGTAATGTGGTAGTAAAATACTTTGGTTTTGACCAATTGTTTTTTTACTTTTTGAAGCGAATTTGACGCAAGAGATCCACCGAAGCAGACGATAGAGCTTCCACAACATAAGTTTGTGTCACAGAATTAGAATCCTTTGTTATCCCTTTTTCTTTCCGCGCGAATAAGGTTTGTCAATATGCGAGGAATGTACATTCCAAATACTCAATTCACTCCGTGAAAAAAATTGATACCGAGGTGTAATTCAAGTACGGAACAGGATTTGCGCCTAAGACAAGCAATTAAGCTTTATTCTTGTGTTTGGTACCAGTGCTGGCGTTCAGGGAAAATTTCCGTTTTTGAAACGAAAGGTTCAAGTTGAATATTATTATTATCACCAAAAGTAGAAGTAATTCGGCTCTAACAAATTGGCGAGCTAGTCCTACTACTTGAGTTCTTTGCTCTGACTACTAGGGTATTGTTGCTGCTTCTAGTATAAAGAAAATCTTTCCCGTTAGTTCCCAACACTTCGTTTCCAATACTTTGAATGCACCAAATAACCAACTGGACAAGATTCTGCCTAGAATGAAGTTCGACACGAGGCTTGCTTTCGCATTACTTCGAACTTTAAGTTATAAAAGTAGAAACGCCAATACTCAATTCATCGTCTCTCCCTCTAGTTGGAGTTATACCGAGGCATCAATAGCCGATAGATTTGCTTGGTTTGGTTAGGATGTAAGAATTATTCTTGTCAACAAAAACTCATTTTAGAACACAGGTTCACGGTGACCGCCTGAAGTCTCCCAAATTTAAAGATTTCTACTCTGATCCAAAAAATCTCGAACATGACGGCAGACTTAGTTTTTAATTTATACCGACGGTAGGTTATTAAATCTGAACGACGGTTTAGTTCGAATCATCACAGGTTTAATAACGGCATGTCTTCAGCAAAGATATAGATTCGTTCAATACGCGAGTATTTCACAAAACGACCCCATCAATAAGAATCGAATATTTTCCTTCACATACATTTTCTAATGCATAAACAAAACTACAGGTGAACCCGCCTAAGTAGACATGATGGCAGGAAGTAAATGGTACGATATTCAAACTTTAATTACGTTGACTGAGATGACAAGAAATTGCATAAAAAACGAAAAGTAAGAACAAGCTTTATATGACCCAAGTTGCGATACTATCGACTAGTTAATTTTTAGTATCAAGATTGTCACACTAGAAACTAAAATTGGATCGTGGATTTCATCACTTATCAGATAAATATCATGAAATAATACCTATTCATAGTTTTAAGTAGGCAACGGAGTTTGAATGAATTCTAGGGGTCTTTGGACTCTGAAAATACTACACGAATCCTACACTCCTTGCTGATAACTAGAGCAAATGGCTGAAATTTCAATTTCATATTTATGTGTGAATCCGAAAAGAGACAAGGAACAAGCATGTAACTGAAGAAGTTGGGACAGGAGCTATTTCAGTTGCCAATAAATCAATTTTATTATTGTCAAAGTTTTTTTCCGTTTCAAGAATATGTACGTCTGCATTTTCTGGAAGACTAAGAAAGTTAGTACAGTCTGCTACGTATCTGTTGAAAATATGCAGAAATTTTCAATACCAGAACGACGAGATAGGTAATTATTCTATTGGCAAACCCCGACTCTAAATCCGACATTCATTTGCTCAAGCCAAATTCCAATAATCAAGATGCTCTACTGTCGAAAAATACTTCATCTGAATTCGTTCTGAAGTTCTGTTTCAAGAAGATATGTATCTAGATTAGTTGGACGAATAAGCTGGAATATGCGCTGAAACATTGCATTCGATGATGCATGAGAAATCGTGACTGGATAGAAATAATGGTCTTTTAGTACAAACCTCTGTTTCAATCAGACAAAGTCATACATTATCCAGATACATTGCCTGTACAACAACCATCATCGAAATTGAAGCAATTGGTTTGGTCTTCGTTTCAAAATTATGTATGTCTGCATTATCTAGAAAATAAGAAGGAAGGACACGATGGAAAGCCTTGGGATTATGCATGAGAAACAACAAACTCTAGCTGAAGAAATAGAAATAGAAGCACTTATGACCAAGTTACCCAATCCGGTATCTTTTACTTGATCCCAATACTCTGAGGGTATTAAAGATTTATTCTAGAAATACAGTACATTTCAATAAAAGTTTTTCCGTTTCAAGATGATGTCTGTCTGCGTTTGTTGAAGAAATTAGGGTTAATGCATGAAAAGTTACAACCTCTTCATGAAAACTTGCAAGCGATGGAAAATTATCGCCTATGCCCGATTGTCATTCGTTAAACTTTTTCAAGAGATTTAGGTTTAGTTTTGCATTAAAATGGAAACTATGCCAACAAAATAGAATTACGATAGTATATAATTTGTCCCTGGAGTACATATGGACTTAAATTAGCTATTCCTTGGCGACAGATATGCACGAACAGAGACAACAAAAATATAACTACTAACACGAAAGTCTGCAAAACTTAGAAAGGATATTGAGAAAGTGTATGATTATAATGGGAAAGTCTCATTTGCACAGCAAGCATTGAACTTCAATTGGTACATTAGGCATTGAAACTTGAATTATTCCACGTGAATTGCGTTCGTTGCAAAATATTCTTTGATGTACTTAGACGCACCAATTACTTGAAGCTTTGTCTCTACGCGAAAATATCATTCCCTGAAGTTTCGTTCGCGAGACAATACGTTTGCTTATCTCTAGCTGAGGTGATTCAAACTTTTCGTGTTTGTTATTTTTCTAAAATTCCTTTTGCCTTAGACTGGGAAGTAAAATCGTTGCAACACTACTGAATAAGTTTGTAAGGATCTGACTGCCTGCATGGAGGCGGAAGTTCGGTCAATTTGCACAATTGCGCGGAAAGACATTTGGTCACGTGAAATGATCCAAATGCAGATATGTCCAATAGTTCAAGCATTCTAGTTTAGCAATGGTATTTTGCCGAAGACTACTTCGAAGTTGTTTAGAAGCCGCAGGAAAAGGTTGTACAGTGAAGTTCACATTTCCACTGCATTTTCGTAGAATTCACTAGCTTATTTACATTTCCGTTCTGGCTCAATTGGTCTATATTTAGCGATTGGTATTCCAGAAGTTCCCATATCTGCGTGAAAAGAGTACTAACTTGAAATAGTAAAACGGAAATAGTTAACTAATCCATAATTCGTTTGAGTTAAGTGGAAGCGATATTTTTGTGTTTATTCCTATTTGGTTTCGTATCTATCATTTCGGCTGAATTTTTCCAGTAGAGTTGCACTTCTGGATTTCGAATTTGTCAATTACTCAATTTCGCAATGTTTAGAGCCCAGACAGCAAGAAGGTTCATCTCCATTTCGCTCAACCAGCAGCTGGTCAAGCCTCCGTTTGTTCCTCTCGTTTCGGAGAACGGATTTCCCGGAGCTATTGGAAATACTCCACTCTTGAGACTTCCACGTATCTCCGATTCTATCGGTCGTAACATCTATGCCAAAGCTGAGTTCATGAATCCAGGAGGCTCAATTAAAGACAGAGCTGCCTTGTATGTGATCAAGGATGCCGAGGAAAAGGGTTTGATCAGACCTGGTGGAACCATTGTAGAAGGGACAGCAGGTAACACTGGCATTGGTCTAGCTCACGTTTGTAGAGCCAAGGGGTACAATTGTATAATCTACATGCCCAACACGCAGTCAAAGAGCAAGATTGAGACTTTGCGTTTATTGGGAGCCGAGGTTTATCCTGTTCCTGCTGTAGCCTTTACTGATCCGTTGAACTATAACCATCAGGCAAAAAGACACGCAGAGTCCTTGGATAACGCTGTTTGGACCAACCAGTTTGACAACATTGCCAACAGACAGGCCCATATTGAAACGACAGGTCCGGAAATTTGGGCCCAGTTAGATGGCCAAGTCGATGCCTTTACTTGTTCCACCGGTACTGGAGGTACTTTTGCGGGAACTTCCCGGTACTTGAAATCTATCTCCAATGGTAAGGTCAAGGCTGTGCTTGCTGACCCTCCAGGGTCGGTATTGTACTCTTACATTAAGAGCAACGGCAAGACCATGGAAAGAGGAGGGTCTTCTTTTACTGAAGGAATTGGTCAGGGCAGAGTCACTGACAACTTGAAGCCAGACTTGGACATCATTGACGATGCTGTGAAGATTTCTGATGAAGACTCCATTGTCATGGTTTACAGATTGTTGGATGAAGAAGGTTTATATCTCGGTGGTACTGGAGCCTTGAACGTCGTGGCCGCCATTGAAGTAGCCAAGACTTTACCTGAAGGCAGCAATGTCGTCACCATCTTGGCTGATTCTGCTCACAAGTACAGTGACCGTATCTTTTCCAAGTCATGGTTGAAGGAAAAGAACTTGTACGACGTGATTCCAGAACATTTGAAGAAGTACGCTACCTTGGACTAAGAAATGTAAATATGGAAGGTGTTAGAATGAAGTTATGGTTTATTGAGGTAAAATGTAAATGTAGATTAGTGCCTGAGCCAAAATTTTAGCAGTTTTTCGCAGCAATTCAACAAATGTTAGCAAGACCACGAAGTATATTACAATCATTTTAGTAAAAGAAGAGAAAGATAATAAGGAATGTAGGTGAGAGTATACATATACTTTTGTTGTGTTTCCAGGTTTTTTTCTAAATTTGTATTGGTGTTATCTATATCTTCTTTTTTATTACTATCGCTACGCTCACACGACGGAAGAGTAATTTTGCGTTTGCGACCGCCAGATTCCCTTAAATGAATTCCATTTGCAATAAATTTCACTTCGCTTCTTTCGAAGTCCCTCGTCTATTGATCAAGAAGTCCCCTGAGTACAGGGGAAAACTAGTTACGACCATTACCTTAGAAAGACTACTTCCATGTCTATTGCTTCAATATATACCAAATTTCTCCGTTAATTAAGATAAACTTATTTGAAAGTGACTTTACAGCACTCGACTCACCTTTATCAACTACAATAGCATACATTCTACTCTCTCAGTTTAGTCTGTCCTCTCTATTTCTATTCTAAATACTCTCCCAACATCGCCGTCTCCCCACCTCGCTGTATGCCGTCGTGTGAGCGGCGAAAAAAATTTTTATGGTACAGCAAGTATCAAATAACTGGTACAGTGGTGAACACCAGCAGCGGTAATCCTCTGTTTCGTCTCCAGCCTCATCTATGTATATATAACCGCACGAGTCCTTTAGAACTGTCTGATACATACACAGTCAGCCCGCCCGTCGTTCCCTTTCTTTTTTTCCATAAGTCGTTCTGTTTGAGTTTTTTTCTGGAGTTGCATTTCGTTTTCAAAACTTTTCACATACATAATCCACGTAACGTAGCACCACCAGCATCGTATTCACCCCTTCTGCTATCTTCACCGTTCTCTGAAATCTAGAAAAGTCAGACAGTGAATCAAATCAAAAGCAAATCAATCAAATCAATACAAAACAAAGCAAATCATCAAATCAAAAATTGCACCAGAATAGTATGGAACAGCAAATCCACCAGGCAGTGGAAATTGCCATGAGCGGCACAGCCGATCCCAACCTAAAAAACCAAGCATTTTCCTTCATCAATCAGATCAAATCTACGGAAGAAGGTTACAAGTCATGTGTAGACATCCTAGTGAAATCAGGAACACAACCAGTCAACGAAGGCTTGAAGTTTTTCATTTTTCAAGTAACAGATGAAAACATCGAGAAGCTATCCAATGAACAGTTATATTCCTTAAACGACCAACTTTTCAAGACGCTTTCCTCATACATCAATAACGACGTATCCGATCCGATCTACTTACGTAACAAGTTCTCCCAGTTGTTTGCAAAGATCTTTTGCTATGTCTACTTGAACATCTACCCCAATTTCTTCAAGAACTTGTTCGACTTAATTTCTTCAAATAAGCAGATCGCCTTGGACTACTACACCAGAATTGTGATTGCCATCCACTACGAGATTGGTGACAAGTTCATTGCCAGATCAAGGGAACTCCAAGACAGAAACAATTTGTTAAAAGATGCTATCAGATTAAACGATATGAATGCATTGGTCTCGTCTTGGGGCAAAATCTTACAGGATCCATCTAACTCAAACGAGGTATTGAACAACCAGCTTAAGATCGTTGGCCAATACATCAACTGGATGGAAATCGGCTTGTTCATCTCCAATGACTACATGCGTTCCATTTTTCAATACTTGAACAAGGAACACCAGAGAAATGAAACCTGTATGACATTGATCGAAATAATCTCGAAGAAAATGAAGCCTTCCAACAAACTCGAGTTGGTTGGTCTTTTGGATATCACAAACATTATCAATTCTATCGATTTGAGCGACAACGATGACTTGGAATTTGTAGAGAACATTGCAAAGCTTATCAACCAAGTCGGTCAGGAGCTATTGATCGTCTTGGAGAGTGAGCCTGCCTTGTTCTCCAGCATTAACGCTCAATTGGCCAAATTATGGCCCCTAATTTTCAGCTCATTGGGCCATGAATATGACGATGTCTCGCAACATGTATTTCCCTATATTCAACAGTACTTATTGCTATGTAAAAAGAGTCCCGAGTTGGGATCGCTTGATTTGTTATCAACTTTGTTGAACAAAATCATCGTCAAGATGAAGTTTGATGACGATGCAAATGGCGTCGATGACGAAGACGAAACAGAGCAATTCAGCGAAATTAGATCGAAGTTGAAAAACTTCCAGGATACGATCGCAGTCTTGAAGCCTGACTTATACGCAGAGGCAATTACAATTGTAATCAATGAATCTCTCTTTGGAGGAGACAAGAACTGGCGCAAGATTGAATTGGGTTTATTTGAATTGAACAATTTCTCGGAGAGCTTGAGAAACAATTTAATCAATATTCCAAAAAGTGAAATCACTACCAGTAAACCATTCCAAATCTTTCAAGAATTTTTAGTCAAATTAATCAACTCCGACTTGATCGTCAATGTCAACCATCCAAAAATCCAAATTGGATTCTTTGATATTGTTGTTAAACACTATAATTTCTTGAACGCTCAATCCAGCCAACAACAGCTTATTCTTCGAATCTTGGAGATCTTCACTAGTCCCCTAGGGCTTTTCAACGAAAGCGAGAAAGTCAGATTGAGAAGTTGGTACTCTTTCTTTAGATTCGTTAAGTTGACCAAGCCTATATTGAACAACACTTCCTTTGTTGAAAATGTTGTGATCAAATTACAACCATTACTTGTCATCAAGGCTGAACTCCCAACAACCGATGAAGACGACGATGTGGTTGAGAATGGAAACTTTAACAGTCAATTATATTTGTATGAATCCATTGGTCTCTTGATTTCGTTGTTATCAACTAATTTGGCAGACCATAAGATTAAGTTGATCGACTTGATTTTTCAACCATTGTTCAATGATTTAGAAAACTGTGTAAGCAGTTCTGAACTGGTTAAATTGAACCAACCTTTAATTTACATGCAAGCTCATCACTGCTTGATGGCACTTGGAACCTTCGCTAGAGGTTATGACCACGACTTCCAAAACAAGTACTCGGAAGAGATTAGAGGTAAGATTAATAATGCAGCTCAGGTTGTTTTAATTACATTAGAGAATTTCCCAAAGAATGAATTGATCAGAGACGCCGCCAGGTTTTCGTTTGCAAGATTTATTCCTATCTTGAAAAATCAAATTAATATTCATTTGGCTAAATTTGTAACGTTAGTGTTGGCAGCAAACAATTTAAAGATTACCGAGTTGACAGATTTCTTAAGTTTCTTGGGCCAAATCGTTCATAATTATAAGGATGATGACAATATCTACCAGTTGTTAAACAATTTGTTGACACCTTTAATCAAGAAGATCTTTGAATTGTCGAGCAACTCCGGCGAAGACGCTTTGATACCAGATATAATCAGAGATAAATATCAATTGAAGAAGGCATATATGACATTTTTGAGTGCCATCTTTTTGAACCATTCTGCCAGTTTGTTTGTTACCGAAACCAACAAGCAAGAGTTTGCTGAAATTGTTACTAGTCTTTTGGAGTATGCCTACGACTTATCGGAAACCTCTGTATCGAAATTGGCCATTACACAGTTGATCAATGTCGTCAATTTTTTCGGAAATGGAGGCAAGATCCACGACCCGGAAGACAAATATGCCAACAATTTGCCACCTGTGGAAGGAATTGATGCATTCTTAATGAGCCGTGTCACTCAGTTATCATTTGAGTTGCCATTCCAGAAGCAAGAGTTTGACTTGAAGGACGCCCAGTATAGATTGATTGGTCAAGAAATCTCCCTTTTGTTGAAGTCGTATCAACAGAGGGGGGGAGACGAATTTTTGAGTTACTTGTCGAACTACTTGACCAACATGGGGTTGTCGCAAAGTCTTATGAATGATTTCGGATCCAACTTGGTCAAGTTGGACGCCCGGAACTTCAAAAAATACTTCATAACATTTGTGACCCAGTTAAAGGGTACCAAATAGTTTTACCAGCATATCCATTTGAGTAGGGGTCGATAAAAATAGTAGTGAGCCCCTGCCACAGCAAATAATTTAAGCATGAATTTCACCCACCCATATTGCGAACCAATATCACAACCGCAAGAATCATGTCCGCATTGCATATCATTAATTAGTACACCAAGCAAGTAGTACAACAAATCGATTCATTTCCTATCTCGGTTCTGTCTGAATCTGACTGTATCTGTGGCTTAGTCATGCTAAATTTGTTTCTCTGTCATAACCTTTTATTTACTTGTACTGGTAGACTAGTTGTCCAACTAGCCGGCATCGCCTTCACTTTGCTAGAACAAATCTCTTCTGACCTCTTTTCTTTCGGTTGCAAAGACTACTCTTAGTCCGTGCATCCCTACTTCTTTTTGGGGTCCCAACTGCGCTTAGATGGTTCACAAAACAGACGGAATTAAGTATTTCAGAAGGTTTAATTGTTTCTACATTCCAGAGGTCAATATGCCGTATTTTCATGGGAATGTTGATCCATACGATCCATGTACATGGTGCATTGCATGCTTGCATGTTAATACAGTACAAAGTATAAAGTATGGAGTGGACATCGATGGAATGTACAAATTATTAGAGTACAGTTCAGGCGACAAAGTCGAAGTATCTGCCATGGCTGTATTCGGAAAAATATGTGTCTGGCCGCAATCAGGGTCCTACTTGGCAGGCTTTACAGTGTGCTCAACGAAAGAAACCTATGAGCATTTTTTACTGGAATTAACGAGTAAATAGTACGCAGAGATAGAATACAAGAATTTCAGAAAGAAGAAATCAGTATCGAAACATCAAAATAGGACTAGAGTCAGAGATAGAGAGATCTTCCTTGGTAATCAAGAAAGGAGCAATGCCATGAATTGCCAAGTATTAGTTTAGTAGTAATCAAGAGAAAATAAAAACATAATCTTTCCAGAAATTTCGAAAAGGAGACTAGCCCTAATTAGCTAACAGCAGCAACAGAGATTTCAGATACGTAGTTGTTCCGTCAACACCAATAGTGAAATGCTGTTGGATCTGATCAAAATTAAATATATGGTAGCGCACCAAACTATTCTTCAGTAGTTATTGCCTGCAGGTCCTCATCAAGATCAGAAAAATTTATGTTCGAGATGACTTTAATTATTGGTAGTTTTTGCATCTTATCATAACATCCAGACATCACTCCAAGATGCCCAAGAACCGTGATGGAGAGGACGTTGCCGTACCGCCCAAGGATGATGAGGAATTGTACTTGGAAAAGTTGGTTTTTGGCGATGCCGATGGGCTTGAGAAGAACTTGAAGAAGACCGATAATCTCTTTGACTATTCCACTGATGAAGAAGACGACGGAAACAGTGACAAATTTTTTCAAGATACTAGCAGTAATTCTTCAGAAGATGAAGAAGATTTAGAGCATGTTCAGGATGACGATTTATTCTTTATAGATGATGGCGAGAAACAGAATGGATTAGAAAACGAGGATATGGATGTAGACGAACAATACGACGACGACGAAGAAGAAGAAGACATGCAAGATTCAGACGAAGAAGAAAATGCCTGGGATGACAGTGACGATGAGAAGTTGAACATATCTTTGGTAGTATCGGAAAAATTGAAGAAGTTGAGAAAGACCACCCATGACACAAACATCTCTGGAAGATCATACGTAGTTAGATTGAGAAACCAGTTCGAGAAGATATATCCACGTCCTGAATGGATTGAAGCCTTAGAAATCAATCAACAGGATGAAAATGAAGACAATTCAGACATAGAAATAGATCACGAAGACGATGAATCTTCTGGAGTAGCTGACAACGATACAAACTCCTTATTGAAGATCTTGTCTTCGACACATCAATTTGTCATAACAAAGCAATTGAAATTGATTTCGCCCAATAAGATTTCGTTAACGAGACTAAAGGATGCAAACTACCAGAAAGTTTCCAAGTCGGCTATCCAGTCGTTGTCGTTCCACCACAGTCATCCGTTATTAATGACAGGAGGATTTGACAGAACCATTCGTATATACCACATCGACGGCAAGATCAATAGTCTTGTGACATCTTTGCATTTGCGGAATTCTCCCATCAGTGTCTGTCATTTCTCTCCTCTAGGAGCTAATACTAAGGATGGAGACAAAAACTTGGTATTTGCTGCTGGAAGAAGACGTTACATGAACAAGTGGGACTTGAACTCGGGAGAAGTAGAAAAGATTTCGAGAATGTACGGTCACGAACAGCACCAGAAGTCGTTTGAATACTTTAAGATTTCGCCAAAGGGTACCTTTATTGGTTTGACTGGTAACAGCGGATGGTGCACCATCTTGAATGGAGCTACCGGTCAATGGGTCAAGGGATTCAAGATTGAAGGAACCATTGTGGACTTTGAATTCTCTAAGGACGAATCATTCATCGTCATTGTAAACTCTGCTGGAGAAGTATGGGAATACGAATTAACTCCTCAAGATGCAGTAAAGGACACAAAGGAAATAAGAAAAACCAAAACATTTAATAAGGTGCTTAAGAGATGGCAAGATGATGGTGGAATTGGTATCACAAAGATCATAATGGGTGGACCTAAAAATAGATGGATGGCTATTGGAACCAACAATGGTTTCGTCAACATCTATGACCGTAACACATTTAAAGAAAAGTCCAATCCCAAGCCTTTCAAGACGGTGGAAAACTTGGTGACTTCCATCTCGTCTTTAGCATTCACTCCAGACGGACAAATCTTGTGCATAGCCTCCAGAGCAAAAAGGGATGCTTTGAGATTGGTACATTTACCTTCGGGCTCCGTATACGCCAACTGGCCAACAAGCGGTACTCCGCTTGGAAAAGTCACTGCTGTAGCATTTTCACCTAATAACGAGATGTTGGCCGTGGGGAACGAAGCTGGAAAGGTTACGCTCTGGAGATTGAACCACTACTAAGCATATATAAATACGAATAATAGACATTTGCATTGAAAATGAATTGTAGAAGATTATGAAGAATTTATACATAACATCTATAGAAATATATTATGCAGTTAGCATTACATTTAAAAGTATGATTTACGATAGAGTCCATAGTGGCCTTCTATTGGTTGCAACCATATACTAGAAAAGTGATTACATAAGCTCAAACTTCTTTTTGAATAATTTATGGGTCACGTGATCCAATTCAAAAATGTGCACGAAATTCCTATATGGACTGATATTGACTGTTCAAAAGCAACTGACTTTTAACGCTTCTACAGAAATAATACACATAAACAAAATGGGTGTTATCGGAGCTCCGTAAGTATCTAATAACAATAATGTTCATTTATTTAGTTGAAATGTCAAATTATTAACTCAAGCAGAAAAGGTCATGATCGTTATCGTGATCCCAAAACTCATCAAATGACTCCTGCTTTGTACAGAGTCAGAGCTCCTTTCTTCTGGAAAAACACAGTTGGATTGGCTATCTTTACTGCTATTCCTTTAGGTGTATACATGTACACTTTGCACATGTTGAGTAAGGACGAATTTGGCGATATTCCTATTCCTCCTATTTCTGATGCTGAGCTCACCAAGTTAAAGAAGGAATACGAAGCCAACAAGAGCCAGAATTGATGACTGGTGAATTTTCTTGTACATAAATATCAGTAATAACACGAATATACATACATGGTCTAGGAGAAAGTAGGTTATATAGCAAGTGGAGGAAGAAAAAGAGTCAATAAAAGTAGAATAAAGAGAAACAAAGTAAAAAATTTGGGTAATGATTAATTGAAGTAGGAGAAGAAACACTTTTACTATGTAACGGTTATACCTCTATTGAATGTCGTAACTTTGTATTCTATCTACTTTCCATATCTATCATGCACGTCTCTTTCGTAGTCGTAGTTGTCAATAATCAGCGACGAAGCAGCAGAAACTGGATAAGGTGCTCCACCATAAACAAGCGATTCAGAAGATGCAGATTGAGGGTACCTTTGCGGCAAGTGAAGATTTTCTTCATAGTTTTGCTGTCCGTAGTCAATATCTTCGTTCAAAGCTGTCCTGGAGTCGCTGATAGGCAATTTCAGTTGCTCCTGTCCCCACTTATCTTCAAAAGGGTCAGTTTCGACTATACTAGTCAAGTTTGAAGCAGAATCAGGCTGCACCTTATAGTCTGGAACGTAACCTTCATAAGATAATGACGGACCTCCGCCCAATTCTCTATGAATATTACTCGTGGCTGCTGAGAATTCATTTGTATGTGGATCATCAAATGGGTTCTCTGGAACGTACTTCGAATGAGAATATGGTTTGGACATTGGAGCAATACTGGACGAAGAATGTGCTGGTATATCGTCAAGCGACAAGGTTTCATACGATCTTGTTTTTACATTGGCATACGAAGACTTTAAGTCAATGTTGCCTGATATAGAAGGTGGAGGAATGTAGGAGTTGAATGTCGAAGTCTTGTGCACCGCCCCAGGACGATTTACTGATCGAGCTGAGTACTTGAAGTCCTCCACTAAATCAGTTGAGAATTCCTTGTTAGAAAACAAGGTTGTTGTGTCTCCTCTCAATAATGGGTTTCTATCGATAGCCGCTTGGTCCAAGATACCTCTTTCTAACAATTCACGCTTCGATCTGTGATTATTGACAACCAAAAGACGCACAGAGTCATTGACGATTTCGCAACAATATTTTCTGAGCGACCACTGCCCTGACTTACTGTGCATCTTGAAATACACGGGCAAAATCAATATCATTCCATAGAGATACATGAAGAAGAAAAACACAAAGATAATCAATGACAAACACATAAACGAAAGAATGACGGCAAGAGTCAAGTTCGTTGTGGCAATGGTCTTGATGTTTCTCAAGATATTGGAATGGTTGTAGTCACCCCCCGTAGCATAGAAGCGAAGTGTCAAGATGTTGATCACTTGTCTGGGGGTATCCGCCACCAAAATCTGCAAAGAATTGTCCAATTCTTGATTGCTATAAAGACAGGCCCATCTGAAGAAATTATTAGTCTTAATCTGATTGAAGAGACAGAAATAATTATAGGACTTTACGCTGTACATCTGTCTCGCAATAGGGTTTATGTAAACAAGTGCAATGTTTCTTGTACTTGAAATACGGATTCCCCATACACATCGAACACATAGCAAACAGACTTCAAATATAATACAGCCCGTAAATATCCATTTGGCATAGCTGTAGGCGTATGGTTGATATTCAGCAGAAGACCACTTGTGATACACTAAAATGCACAAACAGGTATAAATATCGGTCCCTAGCAAAACCCATGAAAGTACCATAAGGTACCACATGTATAGGTATGCTACGAGAGTGGAGAATTGTGTATTATAGAACTTGTCAACATCGATTAAATCGAAAGTCGACTTGTCTAATTTGTCCTGAATGATTTGGGCTTCGGCATTGAGCCCCATAGATTTCTGCTTAGCCATGATGGATATGAATAAATGTGAATATAAAAATAAAGATTAGTAGATACAATTGAAAAGGTAAAAACCAAGGTTTCGCTTTATTGGTGTGAACTTGTGGTAAGTATCTTCAGAAATGATATTTGAAAATCTTGAAGTGGTCCAATGATAGATTGTTGCACCTAGATGTGATGCACTTGCCAAGTTAATGATATTGGACTTTCAAGCTCTCAGATAAGGAAACTTGGAATATTTTGGAAATTATTCAGTTCTCTGAGCTCAACATTGGCCCCTGAATTCAAACCATAAAATGTGAAACAAATCTGATACACGTAGAAAATGACAAAAAACTTTCTGTAGAAGTCAAGGATTCTAACAATACGTGGATGAATTTAGATAATAAGCTATTTACAAATGATTTTCTGTACTAGCAACATAAGCTACTCCAGATGATGCTTATTATGATAGGTGGTCTTCTATTTAGATTCGCCTGATATAGATTGATCTTGATAAAGATGAACTTCGTTTTTCGCAGGCTATTTCACGTAGCAAAACCTTGAATGCACAAACCCCGGGTATATATATAGCTCCGTGGAATCAGCCAGGTCACTAGAGTTGAAGGAGAAGCAATTATTTGACGAAATGACGAAAATTATAGGCGTATTTATGATAGCAAAATTTTTAGCGCGCGCGTACTATGATTTTTATTTATAGATCGTTTGCACCGTTTGATCCAAAACATTTAGGATCCATAGTTAAAATTGGATCAGATATATAAACATGATGAGGTGGAGTTTACGAGAAGTGGAAAAAAATAGTCTAATTTCCTTTACTATCCGTTCGTCACAACGCAACTTGTGTGGACAATTTTCTAGTTTTTCAATTGGTACATATCTGATTCACTTTTTTTCATCTGATATCATCTGATAAGAGTAGATCATGGCATGAACTTTCGTAAAGATAGCATTGAGAACAGATAAAAAATGCACCAAAGATGGATAATATTAGCAAGTAATATATAACTTCCATTTACTTTCCCTCTCTATTTCAACTTCAGTACATTCTAGATCTTCAATTATTATTCACAGACTTTCATAATATCATATGATGTCTTGGCTAGTGACCACAAGCACAGCAGGGAACTGAACATGCCATACGTTGGAATTTGAGATAAGAGCACTCCCCTCTGTGGGAAAGCCGTGCTTACTTTTCGTAGGGCTGGTGGATCTTTACAGAGAATGGACTACATCGATTCCTTTGCAGAGTAAGATAAAAAATATTGCAATCTAGGGAGAAATGTACTGTGTCAGCTGCACTTTTATTTCAATTACCATGTTCAACATTCAATTGGTTACTACTTTCTGTACAACTAATAATCAGCATTATATATCAACAGTAATATCCAACCAGAGCTTCTTGAACTAATATTGCTTGAACTATTATTGCATGTCGTTTAGAATAACTGGTAGCCTCAGCTGTATTATTGCTCGCATCGGTTTATAGCTAATTTCTAACCGAAAGATGCAAATCAACTCTTGGTTGAACACAAATATTTATTTGTTCCACACTTGAGTAATTTCGCTTTCACATTGCAGATTCTGATAGAAAAGGTTTCTATACCAATTGGGCAAAAAATGTCTGCATCACCATACTTATACCGTTGATAAACCGGTTCTCGATAAACCGAGCTTCAATTACCGAATTTCAATTGCTCTAGACATTCAAAACTCTTTTGGAACCCCGTTATTCGAGAGAAGGTAATATTTTGACCTAAGGCGGACAAAGTTGATTACTATGGAAAATAATCGTATATTCCATTGAATAATAATTAAATTAGATCAGGATTCAATATGATAATCCAGAGGGGGAAATTACGATTGAAAACAAGTCAGCTCACTTGGAGAAGAATTGCCGTGGGAGAAGTGGGAGAATTGTAGAATAGATGAATCCAAAATCTCTCGATCCATCTCTTTTCTTCCACTAAAAAGTGGACTACAGTTCATTCGTGTGCTGAATATACCTCTACATTGCATCCGTCTTGTTCAGACAGCCAAGAGCACTCCTCCAGTCTCTTAGTCTTAATTGTTCATTACAATCACATATATACTCGACTGAGAATCTCCAATAAATGTCGTTCCTCTCACAATTAATCAATATACTACAACAAATCAATTTCGTCTCCGCAGTCGTAAGGGTTTAAGGTGATGAAATTTTTCGCACCCAACTAGATTTCTGCTGCATCTCTTCAATCGGAGTGCTTCTTTACCATGCTTCGGCCGGGTAACTGCATTCTCATTCAATAACTTTCCAAATATTTCCAGGCACAAATAAGTGAAATGTTGTCTTCTCTTTCGCTGCACAAGAATCTGCTGGACTCTTTGGCTCTTTCTATTAACTAATCCTCTCTATAGAGAATAGATTCTGTAAATATAGTTCCTTTTCCCGACTGATTCAGTGCTCTTTTCGCTTCTCTCGGACGCCAGTAATTGCATACCAGAATCTCATCTATATTTCTAGCAAGCGTCAGTAAAGGTATAGCAAAGTTATCCACATCAAATTTGATACTACACCTTCTTAAACTGTTTGCATACATCGCTTTTTCATCTTCTTAAACGTTTATTTATATCTTAGCAAGAATGTCGATAGCGGCTAAGGAATTCAAGCCAGAGCAAATAATCGAGCAGTTGGACCAGGCACGGACATTAGCCTTTTCCATGCCCGACACCTATCCTCAGGTATTGCGCCAAATATTGAACTTTGTGCATAACCCCGATAAATCGATTCAGAAGTGGTGTGTCAAGTTCCTTCGCGAATCTTTTGTCAACAACAGCAAGCTCAAACAACATGACAAAATAGATCTTGCTTTAGACACACTTGATTCGTTGATTTTCTTGTCAAACGTCAAAGACATTGACACCTTTGAATCAGTGATAGACATTTCCAGTGTGATATACAAACTTGTATTTCAGTACGTAGCTGAAAACGTTGGCTGCAACCAAGTATGGAGTAAACTCACCGAGTTGAAAAATTCATTGGTCAACAAGTTCCAGTCAAATTATCCGTTGGAACCTTCAGATAATGCTGAGCACGATATGTTAAGAAATATCTATACCAAGGTGGAGTTACTCAAGTTCATCATAATTGTCATAGATTACCAGCTGCAGACCAACATAGTCAATACTAATGGTGATTCCACGCCACCTCCAGATACATTTTCACTCAACAAAGTGAGTTCCACCCATGCATTGATCAAATACAGTAACATGGAGTACGAATCCAAGAGCTTGCTTGATTTGGTGTTGAAAGTATTCTCATACGATATCTTGATACCTCCATTGTTTTCAGCCATTTTGAATCACTGCATTATTATCATGAAAAGAAAACCTCAATATGCCAACAAGATCTTAAATGTTATTGAAAATTACGATACCAACACAAAATTCCAATCCAACTACCAATCTGTAGAACTGTTCAAGTTGTCCAAGAAATACGTTGACCGTGCCTTAAAAATTTTCATTCAACATGTACTTAGACATAATTTGGTTCCTTCAAATTACCAGAATTCCTTGAATAAAAAACTTACAATGTTGATAGATCGTGGCAATGATATCAGAAAGAAGAACATTTTCAATATTGAAGAACCAAATATAAAGAAGAGAAAGTTTGAAGGATTCTTGAATCCAGCAAAGAAAATTAAAACCATCGACTACAAAAATTTGTATTGTCTAAACGATCTCGACAACGAATTGAATAATTTCGATTTGACAACTGTTCCTCAGAATATATTGGTGAACATGGTGATCAATGCTTTGGGTAAGGCTTCAGTGAGCAAATTATCCAAGGCATTGGAAATTATTGGCGAACGTTATACTGATGCAGTTGAAAACAATGTAGTTCCTGCAGTAGCAGTAAAGAAAGAGATTAAACAAGAGCGTCAAGTATTTGAAGATGAAGATGATGAGGATGGACCTACTGGCTACGACCCAGACTCGGTCTACACTTTACCTCCACCAACAGAACTCTCTTTCCAGGAGAAGAAAGATCATATTAGCATTATCATAAAGAATTTTTTCAAATTGGCAACAAATACAAATATTGTCAACATAGAAGAAAAAGACGACGGCAAGACTCAAAGTGGCGATTTCAACGTGAACAAGGAGTTGACAAAAATAGCAATCAAGTCGTGGAAAAAGGATAGTTGGATTATTCTTTTGACTAGGTTAGCAACTAGAGGCATGAGAAGTGCCGAAGAATCTACATCTACAGATGATAGCGTGAACAATGAAATTAGTGACATGATTAGAAACGCTATTTTCGACTTCTTTTTAGACAACATTCACGGCCGCATTGACTTGATCATCGAGTGGTTAAACGAAGAATGGTACAGCGAGAAAGTATTCAACGAAGAGATAGCGATCAAAAAAAGTATAAGTGCCAGTGTAGAAGAAAAGGGTGGTGAATCTGTGAACGATAATGACCTTCATTTTAAGATAGAGACGCCTATTTACAACAAGTGGGCAGGTAAGGTTCTTGATGCCATGATCCCGTTCTTGGAACCAAATGATCGTAAAATCTTTATCCGCTTGATGAGTGACTTGCCTTACTTGAATGAAGAATTGGTTGGAAGAATCAAGTCATTGTGTCTCGACCCTGTGCGGTCTAATATTGGATTCCTTTCCTTACAGTTTCTTATAATGTACCGTCCTCCAGTGAAACAGGCATGCATAAATATTCTACAAGAACTCAGCAACAGTGATCAAGAAGATTTGAAAGAGGAGGCCACCAAATTGTACGCCAAATACAGATAAATAGTTTGTGTATGGATATAAATATAACAATTTTATGTAATCTATTATATGTAACAACACGATCGACAGTTGTCTGTCAAATGTAAATCGTGGAATTGTGCCAAAGAAAATTTCATTTCATTTGACAGCATGTGTCCCACAAGAAATGTAAGGAATAATGTAACAATAGGAATATTCCTTCTTTGATATGGCAGACGATATAGTTTGAATTAGCCAGCTAGAACACTTACATGAATTGCGCTTGCCAGTCACCTTGGCATATTGCGACGCTCTAGAGTAGGTCTGGACCCATCAAGCAGCGAAATTCCCAAGACATCGGAGTTTTAGATATTGGAGGACAACAATATGCCAGACAAAGAGGTAATCAGAATTAGAGACAATTTTGCTTAGAGTAACGGATATCTGAATTCATGCTACACGAATTTTCCCGTTTGTTACCCACGAACCTATAATGGAAATATGACCATTAAAAATTAAATCCTTCTAGACAGTCTAAATCTTGCAAAGGAATTTTGGTGGGTGCAAATCCTTTCTTTGAATCCTTTTATCTCTAACAATCAGAATGCGAGAATCATAATAACTTTTCATAACCATTTTGGAATAAGGATACAAATTTTTATTTCTTCCTTCGAATTCCACTAAGTATGAAAATTATGGGTTAAAGTGCCCAGTGATTTTTTGTTGTTGTACTGTTAATTTCACAGCAGTCGCATACGGTTTACTAGCTGGCTTTTGTGTTCTATTGAGATGTTTGAACATTTCCCAATACAGTTCATGTGCAATCATGTAGAGTATTTCTTTGCCCTGAACGGTTGAATGTTTCATTCTGAAGCAGAGTATACAAGCTTTTCGATTGTAAATTATGAAGAATAATTCACACATAATACTTCAGGGATGACATGCATTCTGGGGATAATTTCATTCGGATAATCACCGGAAAATGGTACTTTGACTAGAATACTACATGAACTGTACATTGCAGAATTCGGCACTTTTTGCAACTTGCTACTGAAGATGCACCCTACATTAGCGTGAAATTGCTAATTTCACAAGAGAGGGCATCATAGGTTGCAACCCGGTTCCTATACAATTCTGCTAAATGAAGTATATAAAGCTTAGCGATGTTGTACATGATGCAGAAATCTAAAGTTGCACATCAAATATTTATTCCAATGAACCCTTGTAGACAAGTGCTCCCAAGAAAAGCGAAGATCGCAGATAATTCCTAACTTTAATTTTGATTTGTAGAGGAATGTTATTTGAGCTCTTTAAATGGATATAAGTGGAAAGCCCTAGGTATCTCCGACTCTCACAAATTGGATATCATAACATGCAACGTCTTCTTGTCTTGAGTATCAGTCTATAAGTTTATACCAAAAGGTACGCCTTGTCATTTTATCGACAATGAACATTGTGAAACAGAGCAACGCAGGGATGAGAAGATATTGAGCGGAACTACATCAATTTACATTATATGGCTGTTGAAGCCTGGGGGCGGATGAAAATAACAAATTATTCGCCCATCAAATGGTATCCGCACTCGTCTGTACGAGCATGTCGTTTGGTGTCTATAATATGGAAACACAGGGCTCATGAGAGGGTGTCGATTACAGTTACTGAAAAGGATTAAGTGGATAAGGGTTTGCCCATTGCTAAAAATAATAAGTGAAGATAGCAAATCAATGTTGGAATATGCTCTAGGATTTTTGCTCGATTCGATTAACATTTGGGTAAATTTTTCGCAGATTTGCGTTTCAAGGCTGGTGGGTATTGTATGATTTGCGTTTCACAGAACATAATAAAGTTGTGGAAGGTAAGAAAATGAGCTAGCCTAGAGCATACATTTGTCCAATAGTTTTAGATGCAAATGGAAACGCTTAGCTGGAGTGCAACTTAACTAATACGCGAAATCGCAATCCCCAAGGAAAAGCAACTGTTACTTCAACATTTTTGCATCTAAAATACTTTTGCGAATATTAATTCCGAATCATGAATACGGCATTACCTTAATAGAATATGGAATTTCGTACGTCAACTTAGTTCGTTCCTTTCATTATCCTGGATGACGGTTACTAATTTAAATATTTGGGCTATAGTGATTTACGGGGGACCCGTAGAGCTATCCAATGCTAATGCATAAATACTATCAAAAAGTATATTAATTTACATTTGGATTTAAATACCTTCGATCAATTTACCGATTTAATTTTATTTAAATACAATTTTCATGTCATACATATTTCTATTAGAAATGGTACATTCATATAGAGTCCATACTGTCACTTCCATGATTCTCAATACTACTAGTGCTGTCCTAATCTCTCATAGAGTCAGATTCAGTCACTGGTATCCTACCATAACAATACCTTTCTCAACCTGCAGGAGAGAACAAACATCAACCGATAGCCACCGAATGATAATTTATCAAAAATAGGAATTAGTTACTTCTCTCTTCTTTCAATTTCATTTTATATACGCATAACCATTCTCCATGAATAACTCCAGCATCTTCCAGTCGTCGGATGACCCTTGGGAAAACGGCTGGGCCTCGGATCAAGCCCAGCAGCCAGGTAGCTCTACATCCCATTCCATTTCGTCTCCCCTTCCCGCGTATGGATTGGGCTCAACCTACATGACTAGCTCTCAATTATTGAGTCATACAGCCGAGGCTAACCTCAACACAGACGAGGAAGAGAATTCTATTCACGTTCTAAATGTGCCACAGCTGTACATGAAAATACATGCTGCAGTAGCGGACAGTCTTAACACCATCAATGATTTAGAGACTCTCATCTTTAAACCACTTGCACGTCTTGATCTTGTGTCCAACTATCAGAAGTTGAAGATCTTGGACATAATCTACGACCACAATTTGCTTCCGCTCACTATTACCAACAACTTGTACCAAGTATTGGGGTTAATTGCATTGGAAATCGATGTTCCTGGTAGCGGCGACTACATCACCCTCCAGTTCCGATTGAAGAACTTACCGGAATTGCCAGGTGAGTTTGTTTCTACCGTTTTGGACCAGGATAAAACTCAAGACTTCATCGATCCGCTCAATGCGCACTTCACCCTGACCTCATTACAAGAAGATGATCTCGATAATCCCCAACCGAAACTCACGGATCCACTTCTTGCTGATCATTCATCAATAGGGCTAATGGATGAAAATGACAAACATACCACAAATTCCAACCCACATCAAGACGCTACTATCTCCGATATAAGCAAACATGTAGCTGAAATAAGAGACCAATTCAAACCACTTGTTAATGCCAACGATCAAATCAGAATCAAAGAGGTTCCAGAGAAAGAAGGTCTCTTGTTCAAACACATCAACTATATCATCACTCACGACTTGAATTTGGGCATGCATGGTCCAGCTGGCAACAAGAAGGTCATCAGAAGATATTCTGACTTTGTATGGTAAGTGAACACTTTTTCCGATTTCATAATTATATTGTACAACTACTAACACTTTTCAGGCTCTTGGAATTCTTATTAGAAAAATATCCCTTCAGAGTAATCCCTGGATTACCTCCAAAGAAGTTTTCTGGTACGTACCGTTAATTCTCGAGTTTTTATTTATTAACATATACTAATGAGACTTATAGTAGGTTCCTCGCCTGATTCCCAATTTCTCCAAAGACGTCGTCGTGGTTTAAATAGATTCCTCAATCAACTCATAAAGCACCCTGTGTTGAGGGTAGAGCCTGTGGTGGTGACATTCCTCTCGGTTCCCACTGACATCTCGACTTGGAAAAAACAGGCAAAGATTGACTATTCGATTGAGTTTAAGGGAGAAAAAATTCTGACCAACTTTATCAATTTGATCTGGCCCAAGGTTGGCGAAGAGTTCCTCAAGAACTGGAAAGAAGCCGAACAGACTATAACCAAACTCATTGAGATATGGACGAAAATAGTAATGTTAGTGGAAAGATACGAAAAGAGACAACAGCAAATCAGCTACGACAATGGTAAATTTGTAGAAATGATGAATGGCTTTAAAATGTTGAACACCAAGTTATATCCTAACGAAAATGAAATTTTACTCAGTGAAAGCTCCCACAAGGACGATATCAATCTATTGAATGATTCGCTCGGGAGTATTGGAGAATTCTTCAATAAGTCGAGCCAGACTTTAATCGATGACAGCTATTCTGTTAACACCATTATTTTGGAGAAGTTCAAGAATTTCCTCGACTACTTGTACTCTCTCCAAGAGTTGTTCGAAAGAACCAAGAGACAGTCGATCAACAACATCGATCAATTGGAGAAGAGAATCAAAGAAAACGAAGCCAGATACAACAAGCTCAGCACGGAAGATGCCGATGTGAAAGGTGCTGACTTGGCCAAGTTACGCCAAGTCATTATCAATGACAAGCAGGAGATCTTCCAGCAACTCAATAGGGACTGGTTGATCAAAAACTGTTGTTTCGAAGAATTCCTCATGTTCCAGGAAACACAGTATTTGATTAGCGAGTTGTGGATTGATTGGTCCAAGGCCAGGTTGAAGTTCCAGGAGAAGATGTTTTCCTTACTGGAAAACTTGAGTAACGAGATCGTCAATGACATGCCACTTAATAGATAACAAGAACGATAACGAATGTTATTCCATACTACTCTAAATTTGCATTCTTAATAATATTATTAATCATATATGTACATGTAGTCATTACTAGATAGAGGTATTGTAGAAGATGTAGTCATGGGGGAAAAAGTTTTCACAACTTTTCACTATCTTCTTACTATACCATCTTTGCGTTTTCAATTCGTTGTGCCACAATCTTCTGCCACTTGTAAATCACTTCATGATTCTCCAGAATTTTCAATTCACTATCGAAGTACTTCTTGTCCATGATTTTAGCGATGTTTAACTCCTTCGTAGCCTGTAACAACAACTTGCTATCACCTAAAGCACGGATTTGACCTAATATCTTCCCCACGGCAGCTCCCATTTTAGCACCATCCGAAAATGCGAAATCAAATCCAGATTGAAGAGACGATTCTTGAGAACTAGCTAGTCCATCAAGATATCCCTGCTTCTGATGGGCTCTTTTTATATCAGCATTGGCATCCACGGGAATGTCTTCATCGCCCCATACTTCATCCTGGGTACTATTAGAGGAAGAATCTTGAGATTGCAATGGAATTCTCGTTGTAGGCTGACATTTGCAATTGGTGCAACTCATACTTGATTATGTAAACAGGATATCAATATATTCTATTAGGCAACTTGCAAAATTGATATAAATGAATGGTGCAGATGGTACAAGAATGATCTAAGTAAGATGTCTAATCGTCGATTCAATACTTCAGAAACGTCAAAATTAGTTTATTGTCAGCAAGGTTAGCTGATTCTGGTCCAGGAAATAAAGATTCTCAAATCTACTTGAGCATCCGTTAGAACCTTTGCATAACAATTATATAATCGAATATAATCTCCGAGCACATTTCCCGGAAATGCGCTTTAAAAGTCCGTATGAAGAATGTCGCGCCAGCCAGCCGCCAGAGCCGTGCCGATGTCGCAGCTGAATACTGTATCAAATGTCGCATTGAGTCAAGGAAGGGAAAAATCGCAAATCTGACATTCTCCTAAATGTCAAATTTAGTAATTTGATATTTTTCAGAGCGTCTAACAACTCTTACGTCTTCAGCATTATAGCCATCGCGATTCTAATATATTCATTATCTCACTGTTATTAGAACTACATTGCCGTTCTCAGAGCAAATAAAGACCTCAGATTGCCGCTATTTCCCGGTTTTCCTCGGTAGCCCTTGCCTTACTTAACACACTCTTTAATAGGCTCCGATACGAGCCTCTTGCGCCTACTACTAAGAAAGGAGTTCTATATTCCATTAAAAACATACGTGAAATATTAGTTTGTTAAAAAACGACGGAAAAAAAATCCATTTTGACCAATTGACGCTGTTCTTCACGATTTCTAATCTTGAATTATCACACGAGAAATCCACGTAACTATAGACATAGTGTCTCGACACTAATAATTCCAAGGAGCACTTGAAAGTGACCTACGCAATCTAAGAGATCGAGAAAACTGATTACCGTGGAACAACAAGCTTATTATAGTTTTACACCGGATAGAATCATTGTTATTGTTATTTTAGTACTTTCCATATTCAGGTGCTGGAAACCTGAACCATAACCATTTCTGCATCATGACTGAAAACATCATTACTCAAGTAACACCGGATTCTTACAGCAGTGCTGCTGTAGGATACGACGATTCAAACAACTCTATCGATTACAACTCCAAGATCCACTTGAATATCCGTGGGACTGAATTTACCATAACGAGGGATGAGTTGATGAGTTTACCAGAAAGCATCTTGTTGTGCCTTTTCCCCAACGGAGTATTCTTGGATGTCAATGGGCAAGTGATCACAAATTTGACCGAAGAAGACATTGTATATGTCAATTTTGAACCATCCTGTTTCCAATACATTATCGATCAATTCAGTGATGCCCAACGTGATTTACTTGAGATGCCAGCAGTTTCTCCGCAAACAAGTTTCCATGCCACCAGACACCAAGAGAACGTATTGCAGAGTAAGCCTGCCATTATTGTATTACGTGAAGATTTGGACTACTATGTGATACCTCCTATTGCGGGCTTGAATGCTGAACAGATGAAACATCTCAAATTGGAAGTGTCCACCAAGCTCATCCAGAACAAATACATTTTCTCGGGATTAGGCTATGATGTGCACGAGGTGCCTGAAAAGGACCAGAAACTCGGTCCAGCTGAACAGCATTTGTTTGATATGTTATGTTCATCTGGATTTGATTCCCGTGGATTATGGGGAAGCAGATCTCTAGAGCCATCTAAGTGTGTGATTCTGTCGTTGCTGTTGGTGCGTCTCAAAACGCATCCACCTACACCGCCAGATTCACCATCTTTGGCACCATCGAACACAAACACATTGTCACCAGTTACTTCTAATGCTTCAGCCAGATCTCGGTCCAGATCGAGAATCGCATCACTTGCTAACAGCGCTTCAAGAGCAGCCTCCAGGTCGTTGTCCAAGTCAAGAAAGCCTGTAGACAACAACCAGACGAAATTGCTCTTGTTCTGGAGAAAACCTGCCAGAAAGTGCTGGTGGTCCAATGAATCGGCCGAGGTCAGCTTGGAAGTTCCTGATTTGTTCACTCCAGACAGCAAACTGTTGGATGTAAAGATTCACATCAGGAGAGTGTGGACATTGGAGTTAAGTGTTATTGGAGTTCAGTAGAATGAAGTTGTTAATTAATGTAATAGTCATAGACCTATAAAGTAAAGCTGTAGAGCCATCATCTAGATTAGTAATGTAATATTGGGAAGCTTATTGGAGATAGAGATGGATAGTAGTAGATTCAATATATTGATTATGATGATCACATGGTATAGGTCACAGGACAGTCGCGTAAATTTTTGAAAATTCGAAACCGACCTCCAAATGAATTGAAGAAGAACCCAATTTTCGTTTATTGAATTCCTTTATTTCCGCTAAATATACAGTAAATTTCCAGCTTGCTCAATATAATCCATAATAGTTGATAATTATTCATATACTTCAATTTTTTTCTTATTGAGACTGACTTAACTGCGAACAATGACTTCGATTCTCATGCAAAAGTCGCAGAAGCTAGACCAATACGAGCGAGAAAGGCTCGAACACACTCCATGGGTTGAAAAATACAGACCGCGCAACTTGGACGATGTCGCATCACAAGACCACGCAGTGAAAGTACTCAAAAAGACTATAGAATCGGCCAACTTGCCTCACATGCTCTTCTATGGACCTCCAGGAACCGGCAAGACATCAACGATTCTAGCCTTAAGCAAACAATTGTATGGACCAAATCTCTACAAGAGTCGAGTTTTGGAGCTTAATGCCTCTGATGAAAGGGGAATCTCGATAGTTCGAAAAAAAATCAAGAATTTTGCCCGTTTGACGGTGTCTAACCCAAGTAAAGAAGATTTAGAGAAATATCCCTGCCCACCATATAAGATCATTATTCTCGATGAAGCAGATTCGATGACCAACGATGCTCAAGCTGCACTTAGAAGAACTATTGAAAACTACTCGAATATCACGCGATTCTGTTTGATCTGTAATTATGTCACGAGAATCATTGATCCGCTTGCATCGCGTTGCTCCAAGTTCAGATTCCGATTGTTGAACAATGAGAATGCCTTGAACAGATTGAAGTACATAAGTGAACAAGAGCATATTAGCCTTGATATTAACCAGCCGGTGCTTGAAGAGGTGTTGCGTATTTCAGGTGGAGACTTAAGAAAAGCTATCACATTCTTGCAATCAGCCACTAAATTGCACAAGTCATTGGCTGCTCCTAGTGAAGAAGACGGAGATATCAAAATGTTGGATGTAATTCCAGGACAAGCTATAACGATAGAATCAATCCAAGAGATCGCTGGAGTGATCTCCGAGAAAGTGATTTCTGAAGTAGTTTCCACCATCAAATCTAAGAATCTGACGAGCATCATTTCTGAAGTAAACAATATAATTTCACTGGGATTCAGTGCTCAGCAGGTACTTGACCAATTGCATGATGAGTTCATCTTGGACGACTCTATAGATTCGGCCACCAAGAACAAAATCGCCAAAACTCTCTTCTTGATTGATAAACGTTTGAACAATGGTACAGACGAGCATATCCAACTACTTGACTTGTGCTTACAGATCGCCAAATCCTTGTAACGATAATAATCTCATCGACCTTTCATTAAAATTAATCTATCATTGCCATTATCGCTATGGAAATATACACTTGCAAGAAAGCATGCTTAGAGTCAGAGACTGTAGTATATAAAGCATGTAATTAATTCTATGTTATGAAGCTAATTCATACAATTGTAGTTCTCATATCGCAGCAGATCATAAGCCAAATACATTGCTTACGATTGTCAGAGACGAATGCTAGCTACGGTTTAACGACGGCTTATCTGTTGCAGGCTCGGATGCAGTTGACTTTGTTGCTGTTGATTTGGTTGTTGCTGTTGTTGTTGCTGTTGTTGTTGTTGCTGCTGTTGTTGTTGTTGTTGCTGCTGCTGTTGTTGTTGTTGTAAATGTGGTGGCATTCCTGGTGGGTAGCCCATGTATGGAGGGGGGATAAAACCTGCAGGTCCATTAGGATTACCGTTGTTGAAAGGAGGAGGCATACCATGTGGGGGTGGAGCAAATCCTGGAAGAAACATGCCTGGTGGAGGAGGTCCTCCACTAGGAGTGCCAGGACCTGAGTTGCCCATTGGTGGGCCACCTCTCATGTTAGGTGGAAATTGCATATGTGGAGGTGGAGGACCTCTTCCTTGGAATTGTTTCATCCAAGGAGGCAATTGTTGTGATTGTTGCTGCTGATGAGGGGATTGTTGAGGAGATTGCTTTGAGCCAGCGTTTCTGGATAGTTGCTGTTGCTGTTGCTGTTGCTGATGATGTTGGTGCTGAAGAGCCATTTGCTTCATTTGTTCTGGGGACGGTTGACTCTGAAGGTGATACAAATGTTCTGGACTACGTTGCAGTGATTGTTGCTGTTGCTGCTGATTTCCAGTTTGACCTGGTTGAACTTGGGACTTATCGTTGCCTTGCGTGTTAAACAAATCAGCGAATCCACCAACACCAGGTTGGCCCGGCTCTTTCTTGCTCATTAACGACATGAAAAACGATTCATTTGAGTTAGGATTGAATCCAGGTGGAGGAGCTTGTTGTTGAGAAACACCCTGTGCATACTCTGGGTGCACGTTTCTAGGAATTGGCAACTGATGTTGCGGTCCAGGTGGAGGAAAGTTGGAAACACCTTGCTCTGGGGCTGCTGGAGGTTGACCTGTGAAAAACCTGGAAAAGCCAGGAGGTGCTTGGTCTCCACGCGGAGGTCTTTGTTGCAGTTGCTGTTGCAGAAGTTGTTGTTGTTGATGAAGTTGCTGTTGTTGCAGTTGCTGCTCTTGCAGTTGGTGCTGCTGTTCTTGTGACTGCTGGAACTCTTTTTGGTCTCGAACTTGCTGTGGCGTTGTGCTCTGTGACACCGAAGGTGCTGCTGTAACTCCTCCAAAGAAGGAAGAGAATTTAGAGCTCTTATGGTCCGCAAGTGAAGCTGAATGAGCAGTCTTGGATTCAACTGGGATTTCGGGATTTTTTGGCTTCTTGACAAACGAAAAAAAATTGTCGACATCATTACCAGCCTTTTCCGCTTCGGAAGCCTGGAATTCGACCGATTCATCGACGCTTTCACCGTTTCTACGACGTTCCTCCATTCTCATCTGATGTTTCCATTTCTCAAAATCTTCTACTGTCTGGCCTAAGTTGAGCAATGAGTCAGAATTGTCACCAGCTACAAGATCGGTTGAGTCCCATTCAGGTTCGAGCTCGTCGTTGATCTCTCCAAGCAATTGGGAGATCTTATCTGACGACAAATTGTCGAGCTCGTCGCTTCTGGAGAAGCCAGTGTTGGCTGGTTTTCTTTCCCATGTCTCATTCTGGTGTCTTCTGTTGTTGTAGGAGTTTGTCTTCTTGTGATACTTGCCGTTGGTAAAGTCAGAATTAGAAGAAGCTGCTGGAGGTTTCAGCTTCGAGCGCCAGAAGTTCTTGTCTGGTAGCTCCGGCGAGTCCTTATAATCAGGTATTTGGGACGACTGCCTCAACGAGAGCAAAAAATCAACGCTATAAACGTATGGAATGCCTGGTTTAGATGATACGGCTGGAACCGGACTGGTTGATCTAGATCTACGAACCAAGTCTGGTGAAGTCTCCTTAGCTGCATTGGCCATGGCCGAATCTAAGAGTTTTGATAGCGCATTACCCGGTTCCAAATTGCGAACAGAAGTTGTTGAAGCTGTATGGAATGTTGTACCCGAGTTAGAGGTGTCGTTGTTGCTGTTGGGTGTGGATATCTGGATGATAGAAGGGTCTTCAAGAAGCGATTTTTCGGCCATGATTATAATGTATGCAAGATGATGATCTTGTGTGACTCGTTAAGATTGCTAAGCACTGAATGATTATCAAGGAATATATGGTAGATTATGGAAGATTGTGGAAGTTTATGCAAAATCGAAGATAATAGAACTTATGAATCAGTCTACTTTTGTAATTGGGCACGTTTCAAGTTTAAAAAACCCAGGAAAAAAGCACAAAGATGAAACTAGAGTCTGTAACAGTTTACAACACTTCGTTGGTTGATCAGAGATGCTTTTTATGTTGATGGGCAATGGAGGCAAAAGAAGAAACACAATGTGGAAATCCTCTACTCAATGTGAGAAATGTTGTGTTCAATAAATTTTTCCGGGAAATTTGCGGTATGGATCTTTTGCTGGCTGTTCTGTTGGACTGGGTGCGAAAATAAGACTTGGCCAAGATCGTTAATTCAATGATGTTCAAATATAACCTAAAATGTATATGTATGTGATAGTGAAGGGAACTAATAGACTTTATAAGTAAAACATGATATACTTATTAAAATGACTTTAGTTTGGATGCTGAATGGGTAATGTATTAGAAATTTAGCACTCAAGTATGACTAAGAATCAATCTATGACGAACTTAAACATACCAGAAATGTCTGAACAGGAGAGCATAACTCAGACTGAAAAAATACATCCCTATAAAGATACTTTTACACTTTTTTATATTTATACTTTAGTAAATCCATATGACTTTCACAACTAATAATACATTGATCTAGCTAATATACACAGTTAATTGTTCAAGTACGGGATGTTCAACTTCATGATCTCACGGCACATGATGAACCAGTCGATTTCTCGCAAATACTCCGTTTTGTCGTCCTCGACTCCGTTTTCTTTGGCCAAGAGTTTCTGCAGCTCTTCCCATTTGAACAATTCGTACATGAACCGCAAATTGGGTTGGATGATGATGTTCAACCGTCTGACTCGAACATACAAGTACGCGTTGGGCAAGTTGACCTTCAACCGTCTCATCACCTCTGCTATAACCACAGTGGCAGAACGACTAACTCCGACTCTACAATGTATCAAGATCTTCGTTTCACCCATCGACTTGTTGTACTCGTCATCTATGAACTGTAAAATCGTCGGCAAAGCACGCGTCAATTCGTCAATACCGTCATCTTCTAAGTTGTTTACTTTCATTACCGTATCGATAGTTGTTTGATGGTAAGCACTATGGTGCTTGTTTTTGTGGGGAGGAGTGCTTGGTGAAATTGTGTACATCTCGATGCTTCCGTCATTGATCTCATCCACAATGATATCATTATGTTCCTGAAACTTGTACCCATTTAACCAATCAAGCTGTTCGCCTACGGAAATAATCTTTTTAATTCCAAGCTTGTTAAGCAACGACAAACAATTCGCATGTTTCAACGAACCAAGGTACAAATACGGTAAGATCTTGGAAGGAATTGAGCCTTCAACTTCCTTCACCCAGTCGACTGGAGTAGGAACAAACTCGTCATCGTCGTCTTCTGAAGAAGACGACGACGAGTCTTCATCGTTTTCAATGTACCCCAATTTCAAGGTCTTGTTGTTTTTCATCTGAGACGAACCAAGCAATAGTTCATTTATTTCTAAGTTTGTGAGGCTATCCAACGTCGCCCAGGCGATATCGGTATTAAGTGGATTTGCAGGGCTGAATTTACGAAGCAAGGATTCGAGTTTCTTCAAGATCAAAACATCACTGTTGAAAATATAGAACGGACGGCCATATTTCAAATGCAACTCAAGCATGGCAACGTCTAGTGAGAGATTCTCTGCATACATGAGATAGCAAAGAACAAGCAACGACAGCTCTGTGTACCCATCAGAGCAGTAAATTAAGGAGGCCAAAGAATTTGCAGAAGTTGAAGACGAATATAAATAGATCAATTTACAAGTATTGATGATCGACATCAAGTTATCTTTCTTACAATCGCCAATTCCGATAGCACCTGATGGAGGGAATTCCAAGATATGATACTCTGGTTGTTCAAAGTCATCTGGGAGTCGTGAGGATATAGTGTATTTGAACAATAGGGATGAAATATTAGACAAATCTGGGAATGTAGCATCGTTGTGACAATAAATAAATAATCGCCAATTAGCTCTAGGCAATGAAAGGTAATCCAACAAGTTGTTTGTTAAATTCGAGTTAGTTACAATGGAGTTCTCGGGATTACAATAGAGGTCCTTTAGAGGCAACAGTGAGAACTGCTTTTGGAAACGCGACTGGAGAAAGGAGGAATCGTTTTCTAGCAAGTAAGTCATCATGATCTGGAAATCCCAGTAGTTTCCTATCCAGGCATTATTGTTCAATTTGGTAGCTGAAGACATGCGTGTAGTTTCAATTTTCTCCTTGATTTGAAAGTCGTTATCCCATACCAATGCTGGGTGCTCTGTCTTCTGAGTAATGATCTTTGCTGGGCCATGGTGTTGCAACAGCTGCTGGAACTGCTGGTATTTGTCCCATAAGTATTTGGACTCTAATTTAGACAAGTTTGTCATCGAAGCAGGCGATGAGATCGACCTGCTAAGTTGCCCAATATCATCGTCAAGCACAAATACATTGTAGTGTGCAATATTGTCGTGTCTCAAGAATGCTTCGTACCTCTGTGCCAACCACAAGACTCTCGACATACTCTCGACAAAATCATTCTCTCCACTTTGACCATAGAGCAAGAAATCCGAACATGTCGACAACTTCGAAACTTGGATATGGAAGTTCCTAAGCGAAATGCCACGGTCTGGATCAAGATCCAAAAAAATCGGCAAGCAATTCAACTTGATGCAGTCTTGTACTAATATCTCCGCATTTGTATCTATTTCTATCTTCTTCAACATATCACCGATTGTATTGCGTACTTCGATACGGGATACTTCTATTCTCTGAAGAATTTCATTGAGCTTCACTGTATTACGCAAGACTACTTCCTGGTTTCTACTTTCGTCAGCGAAGTTAATACACATCAAGAAACGAATATCTCTTGGCTTTTCAAGATTGTAGTCATTGAATATGTTGTCAGGTTGAGGTGGAGTTGGCATTGGAACTTTTGGAGTACTGGCAAAGTTCCTTTTCGCTAACTTCTGCTGCAATTGCTGCTGCTGGTATAAGAAGAATGACTTCTGTGCAAAATTATCCTTATTTAAGCCATGCAACCACGGGAACATGTCATTTGTATTGGGCAAAGGCTTGTTGAAGTACCATGAGAATATCTGTTTCAAATGGGGAATAGTTACAGATTTTATTACGGCTGAATCTATATTCAGTTCTACTGTATAATTCTGCAATCTGCCGTAGAACTTGGAAGAAGTATTCAATGGAGATACTGGTTCCACTTCGAAATTTGCATAATCCTTGTAGCCGAGGCTGGGCAGATGATTGAAGTTCAACTTTGTTGTCTTAAAACCGATCCCATCGCATACATCACAGGCCGGAGAGTCTGGATCGATATCATCTTCTAGAAGAAGATCACAATTTGAAGTAGAACCTTCTACAGTGTTGTTTAATGTCTGTAATCGGGCTCTGAAGCGATCTCGCTCATACAAAAGATCATTAGAAGATGAAGACGATCGTTTTGAAGATCTTATTGAAGGTGGAACTGCATTCAAAGTGTGACTAGATGTTGAAGAATTTACAGAAGAACACGACGAATGCAGGGTAGACCGTATAGACGGAGTCATGCTTATAGGAGTCGAACGAGAATTGCAATCAGCATCAGCTTGATTGCCCGCTAAAGTTGACCGTGGTACATTGAGCAATAATGTTGAAGATGTAGATGAAGAAGATCCATTGGAAGAACTGTTACTAATGCTGCTTTTCATGCTGGAATGGTTGGAATTGAAAATAACAGAAGCATTAGAGCCACAACTTGGATCCATATCTTGAGAGTCATCGTCATGCAACTTTCTGAATGTGGTACCACTATTAGTATTGGTCTTTACATTAGTATTCCTATTGATACTAATACTGACATTAGTATTATTCTTCTTCTTATTATTGTTACAGTTATTGTGGTTGTTGCCGATGGCATTTGCAATTGAAAGTGTAGTTGATAGCGTATCGGCACTAGAGCTACGACGGAGATCTTCCCCTTCAGACGACGTCTTCAGTGGTATAGAAGTCAGCAGCAGCAACCGCGGTAACAACGACTGCGATTCTGTGGATGAGGTGGTCATGATGGGGCCCTGGAGAGAGCTGCTCTGGATGGCCATATTAGCATTCAGAAAGTCCGGCGTTTGCTGTGGTCAAAAAGTGTGGAAACGAATGAAATTCGAAGAGGGGGAGAATATTTGCGCCAGAAACGAGACCTGTCACGTACTAAGACGAAAGGATATGCCACCAGCGGAGATGTAGATAAGATATAAGGAGGATAAGACGAGGGATCAAACTCAGCGACAATAGATAAGCCCTGAAGAACAGTGGCTAGAATGAATAGTTCTGCAAGTAGATAAGACTTGAAGCTGGGGAATTGTCACCAGATAAGGCACAGGAATGGAATTCGATCTAGACAGGGTTTACCGAGAAGTTCCTTGTGCAGTTGAGTATTGGCCGATTGGGAACTGCAACGAAAAAGAAGGTACACGATTGGATAATGTTTGGAGTCAAGGTTGAAAAGGTGTAGTGTAGTTAGTGGAGGACCCAGATGTTCGGTGGATTGTTTGTATATTGTCGACGGTGAAATATCGACTGATATCGAAAATTAGGCGATGTTGAGAATGTATTTACAGTATAGATTTGTATGATACGTGAACAACTTTTCGGAGCTGTTGAAGCCAGAACGAGTATGTGACTTTTCAGATGTACGATAAACGTAGCAGTACAATAATTCTATATACGATACTGATTTTGTTTTTGATAGGTTTGAAATTGTACGATTTATAGATATGGCATATGACAGGTGTAACGATAAATAACGGCAGAGAACCTGGCGAGTTGCTGACGTCGTGCCACTATTAGGCGAATGTGAGATGTCTATTATGAAAAGTTCTTAGGAGTGCTGACACACAATACTCCACATCGATAAAGAATGACTACAACTGATAAGATAACAATAAATTTTTCAGAGTACGTGTGGATCCCAAAGAAGGGAGGCGAGGAGGGATTCTCGTGAGGTAGTGCCAGGAGACAATAGCGAGAGAATAGTTGGAAAAAGCGAGAGGATAGCGAGAGAATATTGATAAATCGACTATAGCGAGAAAAAAATTGAAGGAGGGAGGAAGAGTGGAAATAGCGAACCGATATTATGGAATTTACAGAGAGTACGCAGAACGCACTTGAACGTGAACAGCAGTTGGCTCATACAGATATCTTGAACGCACATAGCATATACATATGGAAATTCCATTTATATATCTAGTGATGGAATTTGCTTAGCCTGACTAAGTCATGACGATGCTCTGGAGTGAAGGTAAGCGAAGAATTTTTCATAGGTCAAGGAGGCATACAGTGCTCTGACTAAGTCATTCTGTGCGTGCACAAGTTCGAGAGCAGTGTAGATTTACATCAGCACACCCACCAGCAACAACTCAGGTGTTGTCAATTCCTCGGAAACAAATGGCAGCAACAAATGGCCGAGTCCAGCAGCAGGGCGCCAGGGCTTGAAAAGGATCAACAACTTCCCAAATGGGGAGACTTGAGAACTGGTTGTCAGCTTGAGAACTAAATTGCGTGGTGCTCGTAAATCCCAATGAGATCAGATCGGAGCTCTGGATCCAATGATCCAGATTTACAAACAGACGAAAGCAAACATCAATCACCAATTGTGCGACGCAGTTTTCACATGAAAATAGAAAAAATACGAATCAAAATACAAGCAGAGACTAAAGCAAAAAAATTTGCTACGGCGGCTATAATTAGAAGATCAGAAAGGATACGAAATTAACGCTTTCGTCGAGACGCAAGACTAATGGAGCTGGGACGAAACGTCTTGGGCCATATGAATGACAGCTGATCCTCTGGCAGACGCCCCGTTAAACTTCTCGGTGCCTGTAAGAGGTTGTGACACAAACTGCCTTTGATACTGACGACTTCAAGTGTTTCGAGGAGTTATGTCGATTTCTCCTGGGGCAGGTTCCTGACTTAGCGATAAAATATTTCAAGTCCGCACTGAATCAAAACTGCCGTTAGCCGCCAGACTGTGCCAAATTGTCTAGAACAGCGTCTAAAGATCTGCCTTAATACACAACGCCTACGCCGCCCTTTCCACATGGCGACAATCGTCCAAGAAATGACAACGGTCTAGCCTTGTCGAGGCAGCGCATTTTAGCGTGTAGACTGCTCGTCCTCACCTGTGCTCCTCGGACCTGATCTGCTAATGTTAATTAACGTTCAATTGTCTATGGCTCTCGGTGCACGCTAGTCTGGGGCGCCCTGTCGCAGCCAACAAACACCAATCAGCGTGTAGTGCCAGCCCAGGACTTCACATAACGTCTTTGCACGGATCGATGCCTTGATCCGCGTCGAGGATAACCGTTTTGCTCATCGCAGTTCTCGAGGAATTCTGGCACCACAAAGTAGGGAAACTGGGGTACTGCTGGAGGATATCTAACGTGCCTCGCACTTTGTGGCCACGATAGCGGGCATTGTGCCACCATCATGACAGCAGGCAACCATCACGTTATGACAATAACACCACTTGATGATAGGCAAATTTGTGTATAGGCAATATTTGGATGTAGTCAAAAAAATGGTGCTCGTGCACAATATACGATTTACAGGGTAATACTGCCTTTCTACATTTTCATATTCATTTGTCCTATTTTCATGTCCAGGACCCACACATTACGATCGTCTATTTCTTCCGTGGTTCTCGAGCCTGGTCTCCCGATTTTAGCTACACGAAAGCACAACGGATATGTTCTTGTCTCGTCAATGCATTTAATTTATGTACGTAATTAAGGGATGGCCAAATCAGTGCAACTGTGAAGCCTGATCAGGCAAGCGCTGTCCAAATCTGATTCTTCCTCGAGAACCCTCCCAAGTATCTAATTCTCGTATTCGACTGTGCAATACCAACAATTGTTTCAAATATTGATAGCACTAATTCATAGTCTCACCTCGTATTCGAACCACATCCTCACCATCACTAATTGATTCGCATATCCCGCTTTCTCTTTTCCGTATCCCCAAACCATCGATCCACTCTGCCTAAAACGCTATCTGCTGTCCGTTCAGTACAGTTTTTAGTCGCGATCTAAACTCGAATTTATCTCCTGTCGCTGCCCACTTTATTCTCACAATATCTTCAGGCACAGTAGCGCCAGTGCACTAATTCTTTGCGTCGCCCTTGTTTTGATTCAAAACCTTATTCACCTCCGATTTTAAGCAACCCTTGGCTGCTCCCCGCTGTTTCTCGGACGTCATTCATCGGTCATCCCGACCCATCGCCTGAATCTGGCCCAATTTGCATCCATCAACCATTTGGCACTTCCTCGATCACGTGACTTAGTCTATATTTGCTGCAGAACCACCCTTAATTTCGAGCGTCAAATTTTTCTACTGGGTTCCCGCTATGGAAACACTCAAGCCATTTTCGACCATCCAGGGGCTGATACAATGGGTTCTGATGTACTAGGGGTGGAGTTGTACTTTTGTCATCACAATGGAAGCACCAGGGTTAACATCACAACCACCTTTTTCAACTTAGTCGGAGCTGCGTTTTCAAACCTAATCGCCCTTCATGTTCTGCAGTATGCACATTTTTCCAATTTTGCCGATCGCTCATGGAACTGCCAACGATCTCTAAACCTAAATTGAATTTTGCTCATCGAAAAAATTCATATTGATAAGACGACGACAATATTTTCCTGGCCATACGGTTTACCCCTTGAGTTATCAGCGATCGGTTTTTTTTTTGTTGGGTATCTGATCCGCAACAAAAGTCTACTACCAACTGCCGCATGTTTCGGTGTTTGATTGAGTAGCGGCTGCAACATGTGCGCTACCGTTTGTTGCATTGGCGGCTGGTCCCTCTACTGTTTGCTTCCGTTGCTTGCATCTAAGCCGGGTATTGCTCGAGTCCACCGAGGACGATACAGAACTCCAGACTCCAGACTTGACTGATAACTTCTCGACATGTACCTTTCGCCTTGTTTTACAGAACTAAAGTCTCGAAGTGCTTTGTGGACCAAATCATATTAAAAGATTCAAACAAACAAACAAACAAAAAATAAAATACTACAATTTAACTTTAAACAATTAATTACGTGCATGAAGAAGAAAATATTTTCCAAATCGTCAACTCGAAATCAAATCAAATGCACATGTGCAGGAACTGGAGTGATGAGGATGCAAGTAATAACGGGGCAGGATTGGGAGAGATTCTAGTCATGGCGTTTAACCCGTATAGAGTACTAGACTCTGTTGCATAGTGAATAGCTTCCTCAACATCAGATTTCACCTATACATGTTTTCAGATGTAGATGACCACTGTTTCAAGGAGGGATTGGCACTGTTTGGACTAATTACGGAGGTGGATACATACCAGGGCCATTTGCTACATAATTCATACCAGCCCTACATCCACCTACGCTAGCAACACAATTTGTGAAGAATTTCACTCTACTTTGACCTGATTCATGTATGAAGGTCATTATCCTTTTTACTTCGTCTAAAACTACTTTTTTTTCTTTGTTGCGATCGTTTTAGGCCGATACCTACCAGTTGAATATTTCCAGACAAATACCCGATCCCCACCTTATACTTCCGAACCTTGCGGCTGTCTCAATTGCCAGCCCATTTTACGATATTCGCCTAGTATTTTCCCTTTGTTCACTTCGTCCGGGAATTCAATTTTCCTTTCTCTGCATTTTCCTATTATGCCTTGATGTACCGGTACCTGATCTTAACTACGTAGGATATATATATCGCACTCCTTCTCCAGATAATAGAACGTCCTGTAGGAAATTGATACCGAGAACACTGATTCCTGTACTGTGCGTGTGACCCTACAGGACCATGGAGGTTAAATATAGATGTCTATTTCACTTGCTACAGACACTCTGATGCCATCCAGTTGTGGGGATATGAGTTTCAGATTATAATTCCAGCTATATTCGTCGTCGAGGACGGTGAGATAGGCATTGGTAGTGAAATTTGCCCAGATTTTCGTACTGGCCCATTCCAACCATTTCTGGCCCGAATCGTGATCTTTGGACCAATGTTCTACGCAAAGTATTGCGCAGTTCATCACGCAGTGCACCACACGGATCGCAAGTCCCCACACAGGAATGTTTCCAATTCCTCCAGAAATTCAAACAACGTCACAAACCAGCAAACATAGCCTATTCCTGACAGAATTGGAAGCATCCGTCGGTGGTTTGTTAATCAACTCCACAACATACGTTTAGAGTTTAGCTGTTGCTGCTGCTGTGTGCTGTGCTTATTTCGTGCAGAAATTCCTTTGTTGTGCTTCTTGCTTCACTTACTTTTTTCTGTGCTTACTTCTCCTTGTTCTACAGTGCTTAGCTGCTGCCCGGCTTAATTATTGCAAAATAACTGAATTAACACACCCCTTCAATATCGGACCACTAGAAATCTCGAGTATTAGTCAAGTCTAAGTCAAGTGCCTACGCTGTTCAGGGACTACTTACATTTACATTCACGATATTTCATTAATCATGACCATACAAGAATCATTGTACGATATTATAAACTATTTCCACAGGGACAAATCGTTGAACAGGTTGACGGGAAGCTTGAATCCCAAGTCTTTCTTCTTCAAGTGGAGAATCACAGACATCTTTACCCTAATAATCTTAGGTGTTATTTATGCAGTGACCTACAATGACAAACCTTTCCAGAGACAGTTCTATGTCAACGACATCACCATAAGTCACCCTTTTGCTGTGAAGGAAAGGGTGTCGGGCACCCAGTTGTTCTTGTATGCCTTGTGGTTCCCGCTCACATTGTTGGTTGCAGTTTCCTTGGTGATAACAAGACCCAAATATAAGATGTACGTTATGTATATTTCCGTAATTGGCCTTTTGCTTTCAATTGCTACAACAGGTGTGTTCACAGATATCGTCAAAAATCAAATTGGTAGACACAGGCCCGATTTTTTGGCCAGATGTGTCCCCAAGGACGGTACACCTAAGAACGTTTTGGTGTATGCGAAAGATGTCTGCACCACCGACAATTTGAGCCGATTATACGATGGATTCAGAACAACCCCTTCTGGCCATTCGTCGCTCAGTTTTGCAGGGCTCTCTTATAGTTCACTTTGGTTGGCTGGTCAGTTGGTGGCCGGAAATGACTCTGTAGGAAGCTGGAGAACTATAGTTAGTTTCATTCCAACCTTGGGAGCAGCCTTCATAGCCTTGAGTCGGACCCAGGACTATAGACATCACTTTGTCGACGTTTTTATCGGTAGTTTGATTGGATTGGTCGCTGCTTACTGGTCCTATTACCGGTTGTTCCCATCGTTAAAGAACAGAAAGAGTTTCTATCCTATATATACTCTCAAGGAACAGCAGGAGGAACTCGCAGAAGAAAACAGATCGAGATCAAACCATCTCCAGGTAACGCACAGTGACATCTCCTATAGTGTAATTAGCGATTCTGTGTGATATTGCACATTATATCACACTGGGTTATCCCCAAATAAACTTCAATGAACATAATTCATTTGTAAATTACTTCATTCGATTTGTGCCTACAGCTCTACAGTTGCATAGAATATGAGCTTTGCCAGGATTTGATGTTAAATTAGATTTATTAAATTTTCATGTTTTCATGTTTTACATAAGTGTGGTCCGTCCTCCGATTTCGTTACTTGCACTTCCATCAGGCATGTTGCCGTCTCGAGCAGAGACGAACTGGCTGTAAATTCTTTCAAGCTTTCTCTTCTCTGAAAACGAGATCGAAGGTTTAGTTTCTATCAACGACTCTCTAAAATTCTCATGAGTAATGAATACCTTTGTATCCTCTTGGGCCCTTTTTGAAGCTGTACTACCTTGCTCTTCTTTGGATAACAACTGCTGGATCTGACTCAAGAGTTTGATTCGATCTGCTGGTCTCAATTTTGCATTCTTGAACTTTTCAGAGTTGACCTGGAAGAACTCGATCGTGTCCTGGTTCTCTGTAGATTTAGTAGGCTCGCTATTCTCCTGTTCCAATTTGGCCAACTTAACGTGGACACCCTTCAAATAGGCGTTGTACCCTAATCCTTGCATATCAGCACCCGAAAAGCCCGATGTCTTTTCAGCAATTTCTTCCAAGTTGACATCATCAGCTAAGTCCATCTTGTCGGTAATACTCTTCAAGATATCCAATCTGTCGTTGTAGTCTGGCATGTCACAAATGACACTCTTGTCTAGTCTTCCAGGTCTCAACAATGCGGAATCAATCAAGTCAGGTCTGGAAGTCGCAGCCAAAACGTAAACCCCATCAAGACCCTCGGCACCATCCATCTGAGTTAACATCTGATTGACGACTCTATCGGTAACACCAGTGGAATCGTGTCCTCTCTTGGGTGCAATAGAGTCGAATTCATCAAAGAACAATATACATGGCTTTGCGGCTTGTGCTCGTTCAAAAAGCTCACGAACAGACTGCTCTGAAGCCCCAATATACTTGTTCAAGATCTCTGGGCCCTTGATGGAAATGAAATTCAATCCACACTGTCCAGCAATAGCACTAGCAAGTAATGTTTTTCCACAACCAGGATATCCATAAAGTAAGATACCAGAACGTAAACGTAAAGGACAGTTAGCGAAGATAGGAGCGTACTTGGTTGGCCATTCAAGAGTCTCTAACATGATGTTCTTGGCTTCTTTCAAGCCACCTATATCAGACCAGCTAATAGTCGATTTCTGTAACTTCACACCACGCAAATTGGAAGGAGTATATCCTTGGATAGACTTTTCGAAGTGCTCCTTAGTCACTGTCAAGTCTGCTGATGGATCTTCAGAAGAGAAGAGCACTTCGTGGTAAATTCTGTCACTCAAGATTTTGAGATCGTTTGGCAAATAACCTTCGGTTTCGGTTACCAAGTCCATTAAATCAAAGTCGATCTTACATCCAAGCTTGTTGACAATGTAGTTATCCAAGATATCTAATCTGAGGGACTTATCAGGCGGACTCAAGTGGAGGAAGTTTTCTATAAGATGGCATTGCAGCAATAATTTATTGATGGCTTCCTTGGAAGTAGCAGAGAGTAAGACGGACAAGTTACTGTTATGCTGGTTGTGTATCTTTTCCAAGTTGGAAAGCAAGTATTCGGTCAATTGGTTAGACTTAGAAGCATCCAAGTTTTCCCTTTCAACACTGAGAATCTTGTCTACATTATCCAAGATCAACAACGAAGGTTTATTCCACGAGCACTCTTGCAACCACTTGAAGATGTGGTTTTTTGACAACAGATTGAAGCTTTCGTTCATAAGGGAATCACACGAGATGTACTTAGTATAGAAACCATATTCGGCTGCGATGCTTTTGCTTACCAACTTGAGAACAAGCGATTTTCCACTACCTGAGTTCCCATAGACCAATGTTCCTGTATTCTTGGATGTGGTAAAAGACTCGATAATTTCACTTACAACTCCGTCCAAACCGATTGATTCTAACTCTTCATCTTTGTGGTCCTGCTGGACAAAACTGCCGGCGCGCAACAATTCTTCTCCAAGTTCAATTTTGATGGGCTTCTTGGATTCGATATTATACGGCTTGATCCATGCATTAAAGTCGTCATTTTTTCTAAATCTTAGGAGTCCTCCATTGGGCAAGATCTTGGGAATTATCGGGATCTTGGTGTAGTTCGATACTGAAGAGCTGTAAATGGATCCTTGGTTATACAAATACTCTGTCAACTGCTTTGTTCTAGCTTGTGCCTCTTGCTTTTCTGACAGGTTAATGTTGATTTCGCTTGTTTTCTTTGTTTGAGTAATATATGGATGAACAATGAAAGTGGTTGGCCTTTTTGGAAGATTCTTCATAGCAGGCTTTATGGATATGATGTTTCCAATCTGACCCTCTATATTCAAGGCTATGGCCAACTTGGTTGAAAGTCCCACATTATTGGCAGGACTGGATGGATAGTCCACTAAACGAGCTATTACACGTTTGTTTTCTTTCAAGAAAGCCGTTTTGCTCTCAGTATCATCTGTACTCTGTGGAGCTGCTTTCAGTTGTTTATCATTAGGACCAGGAATCACCGAGACAGCCACGTAGTTGCTGACAACAGTCGAATTCAACTCGCTGAGATTGGCGTAAACTTCATAGCCGCAATTTGAAATATCAGAAAAGAGGTTATGCGGAAGAGAAATGCCTCTTTTGAGAACTACAGGTAGTGTAGAATAGTCCTCACGAGAAGCAGTTCCATTCGACTTGGAGCCACTCAAATTTTTGGTTGTTTTAGCAGCATCCTTCTTTTCTCTCACTTTAGGTGCAATTGCTATTTCACAATAAGGCGAAATTTTCGCATAGACATGGTCCTTGGAACCGATATCGGTGACTACTAGCTTGGCCGAAGTCGTCTGGTTAGGATACACTACCAAGATCTGACCGACAGAAACACATCTTGTTTGTTGCAATAACGTATCCTCTATGGCCTGAGCATGAAGTTCAACAAGCTCCCAATCGGAACTCGTCACTGGCTCCAAGTTGATGTTGCCAGCTTCAAAATTGCCGATCTTCAAGTTGAGAGTGATCTTCTCGTCGTCCTTCAAAGCGAGCGCACCTGCAAAAACTGGGTCGATTTCGACAGTGTGGACAACAGCAGTCAGCATACCAGTCCAGCCAGCATACAGCTTCTTTTTTGTAGCATCGGACACGATTTCTATGATGACATCCTGAATCTGAATGTTAGCAGTGTAGAGCAAATTCGACAAATTGGCCGGAAGGTTGACCAAGTTGGACTTGATGGGCCTGAACTTGACATTGCCACGATGACCCTCCATAATACAGCAGTGTCTAATCCTATACTTGAGGTTTGAACTAAATTTATGCCCTTACCGAAGAAAAGTGGCGGAAAAAGATTTGGGTGGAAGTGAAAAATTGGAAAGTGTCTATGATTTCTCCAGGTTTTTTGGTTCACGTGACTTAGAGTGGGGCAGCCGCGGATGAAAGAATCAAGCTGCGATTTTGCACTCAATAATGAATGAATTATATATACATTTACTTCTTTCTTCCACACACAATTCCACTATTTATGTATTTATGTCAATAAGTATAAATTTATAGCTATTTCTTGATATTTGAATACTTTGACTCGTAGTCCGAAATGTACCTACTAGAGTTAGCACTAGAAGCACACTCACTTAATTACAATGCTTCCTTTGTGTACTAATTAGTACTATTCCATTGTATGTTCGTTACATTGTACAATTCATACGAATTAGTTCACTACGATCACAACCTTACGGTGACTACTAATCTCTATTAGCGTTCTATGTACATGAGTGTTATATGAATGTGTGCCATGATAGTGGGATCCGCGATTTACGATGTGGTTGAATTAGTTGGTGATATTCATTGAAACAGTCTTGCGCAGTCAAGTGTTCAATGAATTTTTCTCGTATTTTCAGTCTGGGGAACCTGTCCAATCATTTCCTCTATTTCTTCAGGTTGAACTCCTGGAACTTTTTATACTGTTCGTCATCTTCATTGACATGTCTTTCCCAGCTCTTTGCGTTTCTCTCCTCCTTTGCCTGCTTCGCTTTTTCCATCATCTGGAAAGATCTTCTTCGGATAGAACGACACTGTTCCCAGCCCACGACATTGCCCAAGAAGAATCCACAAACAGACCAGTTCAACGAACGACTGACATTCTTATGGATCAAAAACGTAACTGTTCCCAATACTCCCATAGCCTGAAACCCTGTGATCATGGCTTCACGAAAACATGGCATCGCTATGAATCTTTCTACACTGAAATCAGAAATATTAATCTGTTTGGCTGCATCAACCAACGTAGGTTCTCGTCTGGGAACAGGCTCTTTGTCTTCAAACTTGGGAGGAAGATCCTCAAGAAACTGTTGAGCCGGTGCCTGCGACGGGACTTCCGAAACTACGGAAAGCTTCAGAGGCGTGCTGCTGCCACCAAACCAGCCCATTATATATAAGTATACCAAGTGGTGTGAGAATTGTAATAGCGATATAAGTTGGGGAAATCTTTAAAATCTTCAAAACTTTATGGTCTCATCAAAGCTATCATGCGTATATCACGTGATTGAATTTAATAATTTCCAATCGTTATAATGTCATATGTCAAATTCTTCTGTCAAATACAGATTTGACAGAAGAATGGGAACACATTAGCTGATATTACATTGACTACATTATTGATTACGATTACATCTTTTTATCTTCCAATTCGAAATATTGACACTTACAAACAAAAGTACTTTTAAATACCTGTATATAAGTAATAACATTTTTCAGTTTATAATATTCAAAAATGCCATAGAACAGTAATGATAACAAGCCTTTCTCTATCAATTCAAAATGAACACGCCTGATCTTCTTTTGGATCCTCAGTTGAAGTACTGGGTGTTGCTTCCCATCTCGTTTGTGATGGTGTTGATTGGGCTCCTCAGGTCCAACGTCACATTCTTGCTTCAGTCTGCACCAAAATTGGAAGGCTACAAACAAGTTAAAGAGAAGTAAGTATGGATATTGTGAAGGTGGATGTAGTTAAATGCAAAGGGTAGAGAGCCGACTGGCACTTAGGGATTGAATATATTCGTTTGATATAATTGACAGAATGGACAATATTGATGCTTATAAAGCGAAATTGTCGAATATAATCGATACTTGAAGACTTTTGAAACTTGATTAATTATATGATTCTTATTCATCAATGGATGGATTAAAAATATAAGAGGTTCGCAAATTTTTACTTTGTTGTGATTGTTTCAATATGTCAATTCTATCTAACAATTTTCTACTGAGCTTTACTAACATTTTAGACAATTTCTCAAGCGAGCCACCTGTTTCAGAATCAACAACGGGATTCTTACTACTGAAGAGTTCGAGACCAGAAGAGACTACTTCATTGAGAAGTTAAACTTGCCAGACTTCCTTGCTGTAGTAGATGACGGTGCAACTCAGGATCCCATGGCTCAGTTAACCAGTTCTGATGCCAACGAAGCATTGATGAACATGGCTAAAGGTAACATGATGAACTTCATTCCTCAGACAATTATTATGGCATGGGTCAACTACTTTTTTGCTGGCTTTGTAGTGATGAAGCTTCCCTTCCCATTGACGGATGGTTTCAAGAGTATGTTGCAGAACGGGATCGCCACGCCAGATTTAAATGTCAGATACGTGTCGTCAATCTCGTGGTATTTCGTCAACTTGTTTGGGTTGAGACCAGTCTATTCTTTGTTGATGGGTGACTCCAGTGCTGTTGATGCCATTATGAACCAACAATCTCAACAGCTGGCCTTGCCCAATATCGGGGGCCCTGGCGGTCCTAAAGCAGACAAGATCTTTAAGGCTGAGGCTGAGAATATTCAGATCTTGACCCATGAATCCATTTTTGACGGAATCGTAGATAGAGTCATTGAATCTTATAATTAGAAAAGATCAAAGATCGAATTCAAAATTATTATGAATAACAGCAGTTAGAAATATTGTGGTGAAAAAATGTAGAATCCACTAGTACTCTTGTTGCTAAATGCTTCATCAACCAAGTAGAATTTCTTTCTTCTTTCACTCTTTATCGTCTTTTGCACATACTCGATTGTTTCCTTAATGGTATTATCATCGTTATATCGACTACTCCATTTTCATAAATTTCCTGCACACGCTCATCATCGCAGATCTAGCTGAATAATTCAAATATTAAATCTTATTCCACATACTTTTCTACTTTTCAGCATCTCAAACACTATGGCTCCTTCAACAGTGATATGTATCGGCATGGCCGGTTCTGGGAAGACGACTTTCATGCAGAGATTGAACTCACATTTACATGCTAAAAAGACGCCACCTTATGTAATCAACCTCGATCCAGCCGTTCTAAAGGTTCCTTTCGGAGCTAATATTGATATTAGAGACTCGGTGAAATATAAGAAGGTCATGGAAGAATACAATTTGGGACCCAATGGTGCCATAGTAACCTCGCTCAATTTATTTGCCACCAAGATCGACCAGGTTATAAAACTTGTAGAGAAAAGACTGGAGGCTGTACAGAATGTCATCATCGACACACCGGGTCAAATCGAATGTTTCATATGGTCTGCTAGTGGAGCCATCATAACTGAAGCATTTGCTTCAACATTCCCTACTGTAGTTGCCTATATTGTAGACACTCCTAGAAATTCCTCCCCTACTACTTTCATTTCCAACATGTTGTACGCTTGCTCAATTCTCTACAAGACTAAATTACCCATGATAATTGTCTTCAACAAGACAGATGTCAAGAGTGCTGACTTTGCTAAGGAGTGGATGCTGGACTTTGAAGCTTTTCAGAATGCTTTAAAAAACGATCAGGAGTTGAACGGAGAAGATGGTACTTCTTCTGGTTATATGAGCTCGTTGGTTAACTCTATGTCACTAATGCTCGAAGAGTTCTACTCGCAATTAGATGTTGTAGGTGTGAGTTCGTATACTGGAGAAGGCTTTGACGAATTCTTATCTGCCGTAGACAACAAAGTAGATGAATACAACGAATATTACAAGGCCGAGAGGGATAGAATATTGAAGAAGAAAGAGGATGACGAAAAGAAGAGACAGAACAAGTCCTTGAACAAGTTGATGAAGGATATGGACTTGAAAGATAAACAGGACAAGGATAGCGAAGTGTTGTCTGATTATGAAGATGAAGATGACAATAATGGTGAAGTGGTCAGAGACGAGGACGAACCTGAAAGAGAATACACTTTCCCGGAAGACAGAAACTCTGAAGTCAACGAACATACTGATTCTGACCTACAGGCTCGTTACCAAGCCGCTTTCGATCAGACATCTAAAATTACTTCTACTGATACTGCTGAAAAGATCGCTGCTTACATCAGAAGATAAATGAAATAATAAACTAATGTATATTAGGTAAGTAAAGCTGTAGCATGTCTCCGGTATCTCGTAATATATCAAGTATCTTATGCAGAATTAAACTTATCATGTTATCATCCGAATCTATATGATATGGCATCTGCATAAATTCTATAAATAATAATACAACGATGATAACTGAAATAAAGAAATCTACTATTCTTCTTTTCCGGACCCTACTTGGAAATATTGTTGGTTTTTGGATGGTGGTTCACCCTTATTTGTTGCTTTCTTTGATATCAAAGGAGCCAATACCTCATCGATGTTGTAAGGCTCAGACAGGAACTGTTCCTTGAAAATCAAGTGTGGCTTGTGCTTAGCCAAATGCAAGATGGTCTTTCCAAATTCCGAATTGCACCAGGCAAACCACGATCTAGTATAGTCCTTACCTTTAGCAGAATTGACATTCACACTTTCGTGAATCAATCCTAAACCAGCAGTGGTGTCCATGACAGCCTTGAGATTATCCAAGATTTCGTCATCGTCGTCAGAAGTTCTGATTCTCATAAGAAGTGACATGGGCCAGGCGTTGTATATACCGATATGAGGACCTCCAATACCTTCGAAGTATCTGCCTTTCAAATAGTACGGATTTCCAGACTTCAGAAGAATCATATTCCTTGTGTTCTGGTAGATAGGGTCATCTCTGGGTTTGAAGCCCATATCTGGAATCGACAATAACGAAGGGATATTGGCGTCATCCATAAAAACTGCACTGCCGTAACCGTCCACTTCGTAGGCATACACTTTTCCGAAATTAGGATGGTCTACAATTCCGTACCTTTCTATTCCCTTTGTCAAACTGTCGATGAATTGGTCTGCTGTCTCCATCAAAACAGAAATGTCTTTATCTACAATAACTTCTTCATTCAAGAAATTCTTACGAAGTCGCTTCAACTCTGTGAGCGCATGCATGTTGGCTGGTATAAAGAACTGGAGAATTGATGCATCGTCACTTGGTCTAAAGGCACTTCGTATGAGTCCAGTGCCATAATTGACAGGATTTCCTACACCTCCCAAGGGCAATGTCTCTGTGCCGATATCAGTTTGCCTCTTGAAGGCATAGTAGAATCTGATGGCAGCACCAGATTCCTCGTCAAATGAAGGTAGCGATTCACGTTTGAAAACAATAAGTAACTTTTCCAACGCTCTCAACCAGTAGTGATTAACGAAGGATGCGTCACCGTCTGAATTCTCGTAGAATTCGTTACTCAACGTCAAAAACGACGCCAATGAATCCAACTCGTATTTGCACTCGAATACTTGCATCCAATCCGGGCGTGGAAATACGTAGTCCATAGCGGTATTTCCACGCTTGACACCAGAACCTGGTGGAGGATGAAATGCATTACAGTACGGAGAATTGATGATATAGAATGCCTGGGTGTTGATGGCACCCTTGATCATTTCCTTTAATTCTACATCATACTTGATTAAAGGTTGGTATGTCGACAACTGTCGGGCAGCGTCCCTCAACCATTCCGCATGAATATCGCCAGTGACTACAAAGGTTTGTGGATAATCTCGTCTTCTGACAGCATTAAGGTTGGTCAATGACGATTTGTGCCACAAGATGGTGGTATCTAAGGTATTGGGCAAACAGTTCTCAATCAATCGGCCCAAATCTACAGAGTTCACCTTCGATTTCAAATCCAGAATCAAGTACTCTACAGCTTTCGAAGTGAAGGTACGACATTCAGTCGATGGACGCATAAACGGAAAGTTGTACTCTCCTTTTGTGAATGGAGGATGTGGCTCCTGTGAGTATTCCACATAATCGGGGCATTTTCCCTTACCCCCAAAACGGTGTCTGCTCAGAACCAGTTTCACTACATTCCCATTCTCGTCTTCATCATCTTCAGAAATGCCACTATCCAGTGAATAGAACAAGAACAATAAGAGAAGTATCCCAGCTAATGACACTACAAGAGTGATTCGTTTGGGATGGACTCTTCTTCCAGCAACGTGCATCTGTCTATGGACCGGCAACTTGACTATGGAGTGGTGGATATTCTAGAATGCGAATGAAAAAGTTTGAAAAGAATGAAACTGATCTTCAAGATGAATAGAGTGAACTTGAAGGAAAATCGAAACAGAATGTATCCAAAGTCAACGTCTCTGGAGAATATTTACGGACTCCTAGTACTAGACTCACAATTAGTAGGTCAGAGATAGATAGTATTATGAATGAATTTCACTTCCGATCTGGCTGCAGGAGTTAAGATATTCGAGCCTCAACGATTGCAAAAAAATTGTATAATTTAAACAAATGTATTGTTCTGTAATGAATATTGTCTTCGATCCTTTGAATAAGTATCTATCAACAAGTAAAGGAAACCATATTTAAGCACTACAAATGTTCGATTCAGCCTTTTTTCTGTATTATATGCTGCTTCTTTCTATTGGAATCCCTTTTTTGATAACAATTTGACTATTTCAGATATAAAAATCCACTGAAAAAATCTACTTGGAGCGACCTTGCCATGATAGATAGTATACAATTTGGAGCTCAATAGCTGAACCGTTATGTCATGCTTATAGAATAAATTGTATAAATGAATCATCACCTTGGTAGATTCTGACTCGTGCACTATATGAATATCCATTTCATAGATTCTATACTCTAAGAATGTTCTATCTCACAGATCAATTTTTTTTTCAGGAAGAAAGTATATACAATTCTTGTCACAACCTTCTTCTACAGTGACAAGATTCATCTCTGCTAGATTTTTCATGAGGTCATTAATACCAGAGACATGCGGCTCTCTGGTAGCTTTTGCAATCTGCAATAACTCTTCGTAGTTCATCTTTTTCGAATGTGCGTCACTAGACTGCTGTATAAGATTAGTAAAGAAATTGATGATTTCAGGGTTTTGGATCGATATTCTGGCAGCTATCACTTCAAAATCTGACTTCGACAAAGCTTCGAACACTTGGCTATGATTGCAATCCAACACCGAGTTTTCGATACAAAGTATGTAATAGTTATTGTAGGTTAAATCAAACGGTATCAACTTCCTTATATCGGATTCTTTCGAATTTGAGAGTGTTTCCCACACATCTTTGGATTTTATGAAATGTTTGAATTTGCTCAACTCTACTTTAGAAAACTTTCTGTCTACAATCTGGATGTTCTGTGATTCATCTAGAAAGTCACATAGTTTGTCGCTTCTCTTGTTAATTTCTTTCCATGGGAGTCCATTCAAGATGTGTTCAAACTGATTGATGGCACGATTGTCGAAATCCGTTTGTGACTTGATTGCAAGACGGAACAAATCTATCCTCAGAAGATCCGTGAGATGGTAATTTCGAAAGAATTCTGAAGAATTCTGCGATTCCACTTCTCTGTTTGCAACCACTTCTGCTTTTTTGTTTGAGATTTCCGTGACCTTACTCTTCAAAGAATTGAACGACATGTCAATCTGATTAAGCGATCCTTCAGATAATAGCCTGCTTTTCTGTTTTAAAATGAGAAACACTGGCGTAAACTGAAGAAGTTTCACAAACCATTTGAATGACTTCTCGATAGACGGTTGCTTCGGTACTGAATAAAATGGTGAAGCTTGTGCTGCCAAAGTCGTGATGATCTTAGCTTGGAAATCGGTGGTAGAAGTTGGGGTTCTAGAATAACTGGAATGGATAGAATCATCTTCATCTGCAACCTGAGAAAAAACGTCCGCTCTGAAAAGTTCTCTTGTGCTCAACTTCTCAATATCATTAAGTTTCAATGGAGTGCTAAAAAGAGGCTCCAAACTTTTGGCTACGGCAGGTGGGAAGTCTCTGTGATTGAACTCATTTCCTCGAAGCAACTTGTATGCTTGGAAATCGCCATATTCATCTGACGTCTTACGGAGAAAACTCCTTATATTGGAATCTTTATGGACAGAAAATCTCGTAGTACCTTTCTCGTATATCCGAAGAAACTGCTGGAGATATAAAGGCAATCTCTTCAGCGTTTCTAGCGACATGGCTAGATATTGTGGAAACAAAAGGTTGCAATAATAAAAATTCTGGAATCAATAGTAAAATAGATGTGCTGGGAGTGCAGGTAGACAGTCCAAGATACTACTGGATAGCAAGTAAGCTCTTTACCATACTAATGGGAATAATGGGGGTAATGATAACAACAATGCCATACACTTTCTTAGATTCTTCTAATCTAATATTGTCGATATTCTTACGTCATTTTTTGCATTTTTACAGTACTTTATTTCATATTTGGCTGCGAAATCATTGATCCGATTTCAATTCTTCATTAATAGAAGTCTTTCTAGGCTACGTTCGAGTCGTCTCATTTCCCTTCAATAAAGTATAAGTTTAACTAATCTCGACAACAATCTTATAAATATTGTATTCTTGCTATAAATCATGAACTACACATTGGTATCGTTCATTATTGTGCACGTGACTCCGCTCATATGACCCCATCACCAGAATCTTTCGAATTCTAGAAATAAATGAACTTCAAGAACGGCAATTTTTGATCAATATTCCCAAATAGTGCACTGAATTATACTTTTCTTTATCATTTAAAAGATGTATAGACCATTATCTAGATTGGCAATTTCGGTTGTGGCTTCTGTCTCGAGAAGAGCAGCATTTTCTGACCGTACAGTCATTAACTCCCGAATCTTGCCAATCTACCAGAGCATCAGATTCAATTCATCCAATAATATGAACAATAATTTCACCAGTTTCAAGGTGGAAGATCCTCAATTAATGATAGCTTTTACATGTAAGAAGTGTGACACGAGGTCTTCCCATACTTTTTCCCGCCAAGCTTATCATAAGGGCACCGTAGCCATTCAATGCCCTGGCTGCAAAAATCGTCATTTAATAGCAGACAACTTGAAAATCTTCAAAGACAACAAGTTTTCGTTGGAAGATGTTCTCCGAGCTAAGGGAGAGTCTGTAGCCACCGATACAAACGATTTGGTGTTTGAAGACATTCCAGAAAGCTTAAAAAGCACTCTTGGCCATTTTGCTAAAGATGCCCCAGAAAAGTATAAGCAGAATTCAGAAGAGATAAACGAAATAAAATCTTTGCCAGAATCTGAACAGAATAAGCTGTAGTTAGCAGATGCTGGATAAAGACATCGTATGATGTTGTTAAATGAAATGATCTAATAGCTGACCCCTCGTATAGATTACTCTGTAAATAGAAAACGAACCTTCATAATAGGCAAAGAGATGGGAATAATGCAATACTAATCAACTACATTGCATCTGAATATGTAATATTACAATGTATATGGCACTAGTCGTTTAAATGCTATGAATGAAGTATTTTATTATTGCGGTATGGGTCTTTCTTAGGTGATATACTGAAAAATTAGTTCTTTGGGATTATGAGGGCTTGTAGGAATTTCCAATTCGAGTCTTTCTTTGACGGTATCATCTCAAAATGATTGGTAGGAGTCTCATAAGATCCCAAGGTCATATACGACTGAATTTTATAGTTGCTTTCTTTTCCAGAAGATCGTATGCTGTCGGTAGCGACTTAACTGCCAAGTACCAATCAAAATTGGAGAAGAAGGCTCAAGATTTGGGAGTAAAGAACATCGACGAATTACGCAACAAATTAAAGGATGACATCGAACTTAAGAAAAAGGAGCTCAACAAAATGAATCCACTTGCCGAGTTGGAAGAGTATGAGCGTAGACAAGCCGAGGAAATTGCCAAAGATCAAGATTCCAAAACAATCAAGGTCAGATCACCAATTTCCAAAGACACTCCCAAGTTACCTTACAAAGACTTGAATTCCTACCTAGATGTAGAAAAGGTTAGAGAATTACCTAGAAAGGAGTTGGAGCTCATTTGGAAAACACGTTTCTTATCGAAGGAAAGAACCTTGCATGCTGTCTTAGAAGATCTTCAATTTGCTTCTATGTACGTAAATGCATTCAAGAATCCTAGTTTTATCCTACCATTGCCCAAAAATAGCGATGGCTACGAAATGCATTTTGTGCAGTGGTCGTTTGTAGGACCCCAGACCACACATTGTATGTTGACTACTGTAGCTGAGTATAAGCTCCACAAGGAATATGCTAAGCCTCATACGACTTTAATGTTCCACCAGGATTTGGCACAAGAAAAGGGATTAGTGTTAATGAATGGCTACTGTGAAACCGAAAGTCTGTTGTCTATGGATGAAGCCCAACTTCTAGTTCTTAATGTTCAGAGATTCTACGGTGGTTTGGGTAATGCTGAACAGAAGCTTGCTTTACTCAGAGACTTCACTTCTGGCAACGACCAATTTGATATGGAAAAGTTGATTGCCGAAGCAACCAAACTCGAGTAGACGATCTCTATATTACTTGTAAAAAGTTTGGACACCATTGCCAATGAGGTAGATCTATTGGCATTACGTGTAGATAGTGTAATAATAGACTTTAAATAATATTAAAAAACTTGTACAAAGTGCAAGAGTAATCCTCTAAATATGGATAATACTTTCTCAAAATGCTATGATAGAAGTATTGGTATTCTAAATAATCTATGTGAATGCAGATAATAGAATTAACGCGTAAAAGCTACAAGTTCATCACACTATCTTTCAATGAAGAAGTATTTCTTCCAGCTCTGCGTCCTCTGGTCGATCCTCTCTTTGTCCGCGGTGCCAGTCCACTTCTTCTCGTAGCTTTTGGTTGTTCATCTTCTTCGTCTAGATCTATGATATCATCGTCGTTGTCGCTCGGAGTCTCTTCTTTCTTTTTTGCTTTAGCTCTACTCGTTCGTGCTGCTGGTTTCTCTTCGAAGTCGTCCTCAAAGTCGCCATCTTCATCTTCTGAAATAGCAATTTCCTCACTTCGTTTATTTTTTTTGGTAGCTCTCTTTGGTGCAGCTTTCTTTGCTGAAACACTAGACTCCATGTCAAAGTCAATGGACTCGTAGTTATTCTTCTTGTTCTCCAGTTTTATTTGCGACAAGAGCTGTCTGAAAATCTTTTTGGAATGTTCCTCATCCTTATCATAAACACTCGTGTCTTCAATATCTATTTTCATCAATAAATCTGTCTCCTTCTTAATTTCGTTTTCAATATAATTTTGTAGCACATGTTTATCTTCATTATCGATATACTTCTTGACGGCGTAGTTCATTCCAGCTTCCGGCAAGAGTGACAAATCTGCCACACTGATGAATTTCTCTATTAGATCTTGTAGCTGAATCTCAGTCGACTTCTTATTGGACTCTCCTTCTTCGAGAAGATCCTTATCCAGAAACTTCGTCTTTCTTTGTCCCTTTTCTGTTGCCCTTTTCTTGTAGAATTGGATTATATCGTTGGGATTGGCAACTTTCCCCACAAACCGGTTGGAAAACCTTCTGGTGTTTTCAATTTCGTAATCCCCTGAATACTCTACTCTGATTCTTATCAAGGGCAATGGGATTTTTTTTGTTACGTCTGTCTCTGTATCTTCTTCATCAAAGAGTTCTCGGTTGTTCTGTTTGAAGTTTTCGTTGGCTCTTGCAATCGAGTTTTCTACTTCTTCCAGTAGAAGTGCTATTATGTCTGATTTTGAGGCTGCCCCCAGTATAAGATCTGTTTGCAGCAATACAATCTCCTTTAACACAAAGGGCCTCACTGTCTTCAACTTGATAGGTTCTATAGAGTAGCTCTTGTCGCGGATACTCAACAAGAAGGTGTGCTTATCGGCTACTTCACCTTCAGACAACGAAGTTGCTACCGATGATCCAGCTTGAAGAACATCAAAGCCAGTCTCTGGGTTGTGAACTGGATATGCTAGACATTCGTGTTCATGGCCCCATAATACAAAGTTCAAAAAGTTGGGCAAATACAGCTCGGGAATTGATGACGTTATCAGATGTTGGGCATGATTCTGGTGGATGCAAAATAAATTAAACCATTGGTCAGTCTGGATGTTGGGTCTCTGAAATTTCACGTGTCCATCACGAAAAGCTCGATGGAGTCTTTCGTCTCTGACGTTGGCCATACCGTAAAGAGCGAGTTTCGTTCTGCCCTTCTGGAAAAGCAAAGGAGAAACTGTGATATTCTCGCTGTCTGGAATCTTGCCAAAATGGTTCACTAGACCAGAAACCAGAAGAATGTCAAGAGGCAGCAATAAGCCCTCGCCGGTAGCATCATCGTGATTACCGCTGATAGCAAAGACAGGAATGGAGATATTCAAGTTAGGATCTTCATAGTTGACGGTGCCAAAACCAGAATCCAAGGCTTGGGTAGGATCACTAAGAAGCTCCAATTCGCAAGGACGGTCTCCCATACAATTCAAACGAAGTGATTTCATAACGTGAAAAAGCGATTTTTTCAGTGGTTTGTTGATATGGAACAAATCTCCACCCTGAATTATCATATCTACATCCAATTGTTTGGCAATGCTTGTGATTTCGTGAAAAGTCTTCCAGCCATCATCTCCTCGCACAGGGTCCGTCTCGTTGTAGCCTACATGGTTGTCTGTAGTGAGAAGGATCCGTATAGTGTCCTCACCTTCGGGGATATTGTCGACAGGGGGCATTGAAAAGGGACCAATAACAATAAGAATGAAAGGGAATGAGGAAATTAGAGATTTCGAAAGAATTGAATATAGATAGTAGATCTGAAATATTTCAGTTTGTGTGGAGTCCGCGACTGAAAAATTCGCTTAGATCTCATACTTAATCTCCATAGCATAAAGTGAAGTCATCAATGGGTGTATTAGTAAAAGCTTGAATGTCCTGAGGTCCAATGAATAAGATCTTGAAAGTATTTATTGTTTGACTTTTATGGAAATGTGCTTTTCTGATCCACGACATGAATCGTGGAATATGTCAGGAGTCTGAACTACTGCACTACTGAGAAATTATCAGAACAAGATTAGAGAAGTATTCAATGGTTTGAATAGATAAGTAATTGTTTATCATGTACATTACATGATTATACTTAATTCATGTTACAATTATGGTAGTTTACAGGTTTACTAGATATGTGCCATATCTATTTTGCAACTGCATGTACATTTGCCATCTCTACTATCTTGTGCAACTCTTAAGCGAGCAAAGCTAAAAATCACGATTCAATTGTAGATCAATCTTTTTATTCTTGTTGTTCTTCTTCTCCCTTCAGTTCCGTATTCGTTCCTCTTGTCTACTCTTCGATTAGACATAAAAGTACAAATCAATCATTGTCTTTGTCTTTACTTACATATAACGTCCTCAATCCATTGTCACAGCGCGTAGTCATAGGTCATCACTATTTTTCACAATCGTTATCCATTTGATTTAACAATTGTTACATTAACATATACAAGTACAACGACCACTTCATCAACTTTTCTTATTTCATACTTCATATTCCTCATCATATTTTCTTTCTTTAAATTGTCATTACCTTTCCATTTTCAATATAATTTCGTTCATTCACATTCAATCGCACCATGCCCAACGACGTTCTGGTGTCCCTGGAGTTGGAACAGCGCCAGAACGATGAGCTCAATTCTATAGCCACAATATATGGCGACATGTTCCATAACATTACACCCAATGGCTTGGTGTGGAACAAAAAACCTAGTCCCCATTTCCAAATTAATATCCAGTCTCATGTCAACCCAGATCGGCCAGTGCTATCCATGACTCTAGACATAGAGTTCACGCAGACATATCCGCTATCGCCGCCTCTTGTCAAGATCTTACATCCGAAGAACATCCTCAATAAGAAGCTCCTGATCATAGAGTGCAAGATAAAGGAGCTCATCAAAGAGTATCCGGATGAAGAAGTACTGTTCACGATTATTTCCGAAGTGATTATCCTCAGTGACGAATTTCAGCTGACGGCGGAAAAAGTACTTTCACTTGAAGAAGAAAGTGCGCTCAGGCTCAAAAACAAACGGATGGAGCTTGAAAAACAAGATGCCAAACGTAAAGCCGAGAAGGAGTTGGCCCGTAAGAAACAAAACGAAGAACTCAACCAACAAATCAAACTCATCCGGGGCGAATACTATGACTCTAACTCGGCCACAATGCCTACAGATCAGAAAGAACTAGATCTCATACCGGCCAGCGATAAAGACCAGTATTTTATCTTTGAGAATGCCATCATAGGCGAAGTATCGGCAGCTTCCAGAACTAAAATCAAATTCAAGTTCAAGGCAGTACTGGGATTCATCAAATACGGCAAAAGAGACTTGTTATCAACAGCTGGGAATCAGTATATTGTCAAACCATATCTCACACCAGAAATGCAAACGAAAATCGATGCTAAAGGTCTGGAGTTGTCGTACTTGTTAACTGAAATTAAGTTGGAAAATCCCCACTGGAACTCAGAACAAGGAAAAGATGAAATCCGCGATCTCGAGAATGAGTTGCAAATGATCAAGAACATCAGTAACGACAACATTATCAAATTGTATGGGTTTCAATTCGATAAGTGTCCTAGAGGTTGGAAATTGAGATTATTAACTGAGTTTTCCTCCGCTAGTGAATCTCTCCATGATATCCTTCCGACGGCTGAATTTATCAACTGGGCTCTCGCTAGAGCATGGCTCATTCAGATTCTTCCAGCGTTGGAAAGTTTGCACAACTTGGGATTTATTCACAAACTGTTGTGTCCTTTGACCGTATTGATATTTCAATCTCCTGTTGACTACTATCTAAACTCAGTAAATGAAAATCTCAACTCTTTCGAAGATGTGGACAGTGTTCAGGAGCCAGATTCTAGTCATGCCAAAGTGCTCAAACTTAGCCATCCTTCATATGGTTATAAGATATTGAAGATGTTGAACTCGTACCCTAATGACCCTGGCACAAATCGTATGGATTTCTACCAGATCATAATTCCCGAAAACTGGATAGCTCCAGAATTGATGCAATCTGGAATTCACAATCAGAGGACTGATGTTTGGGATTTGGGTGTACTTTTCATTAGAGTGATGATCAGTTATAACGCATTGAAGACAACATTCCACACTCCCGAAGAATTCCACGACAAGTTCTCTGATGACGACTACCCTGGTGCTGAAGAGTTTGCTTCACTGGTATATGATATGCTTTCGAAGATGATACAATCTAAAATGTCAAAAAGACCTACTCCCTTAGAGTTGAACGCTGTAAAGTTCTTGAGAGATGGACCTGTGGTTACCAATACTCATACCTTCATTGGCAACACTTCTATGAAGTACAATTTACTAGCAAATAACCAGTCCACAAAAAGCTCGCCAATACTAGTTAAGGATGCTGTTTCTAGATACGATAGCAATGCGGAAGTAAGTAAAAGGTTACCTGCTAAAGCCAAAAGAAGATTTTCCAATACTCACGGCGAACTGCTTCTGGGATCATTTATGAAGTCAGGTACTCAAAGAAACATCGGTAGATATGAAAGAGACTTTGAGGAAATTGGCAAGCTTGGCAAAGGTGGATTTGGTGAAGTCTTCAAAGCCAGAAATAGGTTGGAAGGTACATTTTATGCCATCAAGAAAATCAAGCATAAGTCCAGTAAATTAGACTCTTTATTGAGCGAGGTTCTCTCGCTTGCCAGGCTCAATCACCAGTACATTGTCAGATACTATGGAACTTGGGTGGAAGAACTCCCTGATTCGACCAATACTTCTGCTGTAGTCACCGATGATATGAAGAAGAATGGTGATGATACAGATTTGGAAAGTGAAACAGAAGACGATTTTGAAAGTCCTCTAAATGCCAGATCTACTTCCTTTTTGGTAGCTGATAATTCTTTTCAGGTGGATTACATGTCAAATTCATTTGATCCAGGAATTGAATTTGGGTACTCTAGTGATGACGAAGACGATTTAGACGATCGAATTGAGTTTGCTATTTCTACAGAGGAGCTGACTGACAATGCATTAGTAACTGAAAGTGAAGATGAAGAATCACTGAGTGTAGGCAAGCATGAGATAAAGATCAAAGTGGATGCTATTCCTAAGTTGGCTGAACAATCAAAGTCGATATTATATATTCAGATGGAGTTCTGTGAAAACAATACATTGCTTAACTTGATAGATCAGGGTTTGCCTGGTAATTCCAATGAATACTGGAGACTTTTCCGTCAGTTGCTTGAAGCAGTATCGTATATTCACAGAGAAGGATTTATCCACAGAGACTTGAAACCTACCAATATCTTTATTGACAGATCCAACAATGTAAAGGTTGGTGATTTTGGTTTGGCAAAGAATTCTCATTTTTCGTATGTTGTACTGACAAATAATCAAGTCACATCCAATTCCAAAAATGGAGATTTGTCTACGGTGGTTGGTACTCTATTCTATACAGCTAATGAAGTCGCAACTGGTTCATATGATGAAAAGGTCGATATGTATTCTCTAGGTGTCATTTTCTTTGAAATGTGTTACCCTTTGGCAACAGGAATGGAGAGAGCTAGAACTTTGAATAACTTGAGATTGGTTTCAATTGATTTCCCCTCCAACTTTGTTGATCTGAAATATAAGACGGAAAAGAAGATTATCCGGTTGCTTCTTGACCACGACTCTAAGTCTCGTATAGGAGCTACTGAATTGTTGCAGAGTGGGCTCTTGCCTGTTGAACATCAGGATATTGTTATCAAAGAGGCATTGAAGTCGTTGGCAGACCCTGCTTCTCCATGGCAACAACAAGTCCGTGAAACTTTATTCAATCAGCCGTATCTGTTAGCAAGAGATTTGATGTTTGACTCATCCAACAAAATTTCACATTTCCAAAACTTGGAAGGTTCGGTCAGCGATTATTTGATCTTCAACCGTATTATCTTGGAAATGTATCGAATCTTCAAAAGACATGGAGCAATAGAAGACTTCAATGCAAATATCTTGGCACCCAAGGCACCTTTCCAATCACGAGACCTAGTATTTGAGGTCTTAGATAAAAATGGATCGGTGTTGACGTTACCTTATGATCTAACTCTCACTACCGCTAGACTCTTAAGTAAGGCTGATATGTCCATTCCAAAGACTTATAGACACGATTTTGTCTATAGACCAAACGTAAGAGGGACCGGAGTACCTGACAAGTATAGCGCCGTGAAATTTGATATCACTTCCCATGAGGCTTCAAGCAGAATTGTGAACGATGCCGAATGCTTAAAAGTTGTGGATGAAATTATTGAAACTTTTCCTTGCTTCCACACAAAAAATTCGACAGCCATCATTGTCATCAATCACAATGATATATTGGAAGCCGTGACTACATTTGCATTTGGAAGTGTTCGAATTGACGACAAGAAGAGACTCGAGGTTTTTGGAATCCTTTCGCAACTTGGATTGGATAAAGATGCCGATGAGATTAAACGTTACCTCCGTGAAGATCTTAAAGTTCCTCATACTGTTACTTACGATTTGATAGATGGATTTGACTTTACATTGGAAGTGGATAAGGCTCGGCAAAAGTTTCAAAAAATCATGAAAGATTCTCCATTATTGACCAAGATTGAAAGAGCTCTCCAATATCTTCTCGATGTTGTTGTTGTACTTAAGAAGTTTGGTGTGAGAACCCCGGTCTACTTTAACCCTCTTAGCAATTATAATAGCAAATACTATTCACATGGTATTTTGTTCCAGGGAATATTCAAAATCGAGAAGAATAGAAGATATTCACGTATAGTAACGGGTGGAAGATACGATTCATTGATTGCTTCATTTGTTAACAAAGACATTACAAAGTTCAATACTCCTTTTGCTGTTGGTTTCACATTAACGACTACGTTCACATTAGTTCTAATGAAGAAACTTTTACATCGTAAGGTTAAGAACCAAGAGTTCAATCTGCAGAAGTGGAGAGGTGTTAGGTGTGATGTAATTATTACGTCTCCCAGTGCTGCGTACATGGACCAGTCAGGTTATGAAATCGCCAAAGAATTGTGGACGCACAACATCAATTGTGATACATTTGTGTGCTCTTCTCAAGAAGAACTTTCCCATAAAGTACAAACTGATGGGGCTAATTGGATAGTTGTAACGAAACAACCAAATACACTCCAAAAACGTAAGTCCAAAAAGGCTGGGAGTCGAAATTTCAAGCCCTTGAGGGTTAAAACATTGCACCCTAACAAGGAAGTTGATTTAGGGTACGACGAAATTGTTGAGTACCTTGAATCAGAAATTGAAGAAAGGAACGCTGAATTTGAAAATGAATGTGGAGACAGTACTGATCATGGTAAGGTAGTTGAAGACAACAATAATCATTTGGAGTCAGATACATCTCAGCACGAGCTCAATCCATTGTTTTCGGTTGATATTGAACAGAAGGCTATTGTCGTTCCCAACGAAGCTCCCAGGGGTAGAAAAAATAACAAGAGAGAGAAGTGGGAGTTGGAGAATGACTCTAAAATTGCATCTGCACAAGCACTCAAAGAATTGGCTGCTTCGCCTGTTATCACAGTTGATGCCCGAGATGAAGTTCTTGATATGATTGCTATCACTTCGATACTGCAACAGGAAGAATGGTTAAGAAAAGTAATCTTCTCCAACTTGCCTCGTAGTTATGCAATTAATATTCACAATACGTTATCCAAAGAGTCCAGCAAGGGCCACAGATGGGCAGTGATTTACTCACCCAAAACACAGAAGACAAACATCGTTGATTTGCAACGGTGATTGCCTGGTCATTTTATAGAAGTTTGCTTTAGTATTGCATAGTTATGAATAATGAAACATTATAGATACACTATATAACAATTAAACATAAAGATAAAAAAGTGTACATAGAACTATGTAAATAGTATTCATTTATAGTATATAGAGAGAGCAAATCAAAAGGTATATCGCTATATTGAAACTTCTATAATTGTAATTATCATAATGTAATTTTATATGCAAATGAACAAGACAAACTGATCTGGAAATGAAATACAAACCAAATCTAACAGTTTACTTCTACATTGATTGGGCTGGAGCTTGAAGACGTGACTCTTTGCTTCTTCAAGTAGTGTCCTTTCCAGACCCAATACTCGTCTAGTCTCAATTTTCCGTACTTAGAGTAATCAAAGTCGATATTGGATAACTCTCTTTGAATCATGGCCCAGATACCCCAGTAGAAACCTGGCAAACCGTAGAAGGTAGCGATTTCTTCAATCAATCTGCCGACTTTATCCATGTCAGCATTCTCATCATTGAGATATCCTTTCACCCATTGAACCAAAACAGGGTTGCTGATGTGAGGCGTGGGTATAGCAGATCTGTCGCAATCGAATCCCTGCCATTCTGCCAAATGGTTGGCAATATCAAAAGCTCGAGGGGCTGGTAACATATACTCGTAGTCTATGAACTTGATAGGGTTCTTCTCGATAGCCGGCAAGGAATGTAAAGGTTTCGTGATATCAAGGTCGTCTGGAATGATTACATTTCCTGACAATAAATCACAGTGTGATGATACTACAGGAGAGTTTGAGTTAATCAAGTTTTCTTTCAACCACTCAAACTCTTCCGAGATGATGCTCTTGAGGTTTTCAGCAGTTACTTCGTGACTCAAGTTTGAGTTGAACGAGGAAATCAAATCCGGGTTCACAGGCACGATATTGATCCAGTCTTCTATTAATTCCCATATGTTGGAGATGAACTTCTTCTTAAACTTCTTTTTTGTCGAGCCGTTGCTTGCGCTGTCTCTCTTCGATTTTGACTTCAAGCTCATGGAAAAGGTTCTGATCTTCTCGACTCCATTCTGGATCAAGCGGTAGTCCAACTGATTGTGCCAGTTTCCAAGCTGTTGTGCAATTAAGGGATACAAGTTAGGGTTATGTAATTCTGACGATTCCAACGACCGGCCGGAGAGATATCCGTAGATCAAGCCATTCTTAAATCTGGAGTGGATAGGTGGAGCCAAGCCGATGGAATTGAGAATTAAGTGCAGAATGAACTCGCGGTGCCTGTCGATGATCAAATTGGTTCCATGACCATATACTCTAATAAGTACAGTTTCCCGCAACGGCTTGTAGGAGCATCTAAGCAACATGTTGGTAATTCCACCAGTGAGTTGTTTCAAGGTGATTTCCTCTCTGTTCGTCCAAGTGGGAAAGATCTTGGCCAACAACGACTTCAAGTCTTGGAAGTTGTTATTCAAATTTTCGGTCAAGTTGACTATGAGTTTGGGGAAGTATACGGCATGGGTGGCATAGTTGTTGATGATGTCCGAGAGATCGACATCTGAAGTTGGAGGGCTGGGCGTGGTACTGATGGACTTACCGAAAGAAGAAGAAGTTGACGGCACAGATAAGGAATTAGAAAGGCTATTGTTACCATTTTTATTAGTAGTATTGTTATTGGTCGTGTTTAGAGTGGAGTGGAGAGGGGTTGGGGAGTTTGGTTCAAATTCAACATCTGAAAGGGAAGGGTTGTTGAGGCTGTAGAGCAAGTTTCTGTTTTTCAAGTAGAGTTTGTCGGGTGTGAAGTCTGCGTCGTCTTTTTGGTGTTTGGTATTGTCCAACGCTAGAAAGGAGTCGGAGTAGCTGTTGAAGGAGTTGATGGGGATGCAGTGCACGTCTTTGTTCGCTATGAAGCAGTAGGCCGAGGAAGATTGCTGGAGGTCTGAGGGTTCCATGATGTCTATGGTAATGTTGAAGTAGATGAAAATGTAAAAGTGTCAAATACGAATGCAGGAGCCTATACAATAGTGGTCTGGATTGATAGGATGTAGATTGATAGTAGATAAGACTGTGGTAGAATGGTAGGAGAGATAAGAAAGGAAATAATGTCTACGCCAAGGAATAAGGACGAGAAACAACTGGCAGAGTTTCGAACGGTATGATAAAAGAACAGTGTAGGATTAATATAACAGCTGGTGCCAGAAAAAAAGATGGAGATGGAAATTTTCTCTGTTTATGCGGAACGGCTCAGGCACTCTTAGTAGAGCAGAAACGACTGTAGATAGACGAATAGATGCGATAATGGATAAAGTGAGACTCCACAATTGATAACCATCTAGATGAAATAATATTAATAGCAGCCGAATATCAGATATTTAGCTGGCAGCTGGTAGCTTCTAGTGATTGAATGTAGAAGTTGGAACAGCTTCGGGGTAATATCCCGTATTTATATCTCTCCAGCCGTATGTTGAATTCCACATGCTGTTGGCGGAGGAGATTTGTGTCGCACGACTTTTGTGACCTTGGAAGTTAGCTAGGAGAGGGCCACGGACAGCCTTGACTATTGAAGCTTCTTTGGTGCTATTTGGTGGCGTTTGGTAGTCCGTTTGTGTAAGAAGTCGTAGTACATTACAATCTGTTTAATGGTATCAATGAAACTCGAACAGTTTTGCTCCAGAAGCCACAATATGTTCTTGATTTGGCTGAGAAATGGGAAAAATAGCTTCTGAATCTTGTGAAATACGAAAATTTACGTCGTATAAAAGAGAAATAATAGCCTACATCATCACAAATTGGGCTGAAATTAATCTATTTGTATATAGAGCAGTATTATGGTGATATACCATGTAGTTACAATGATATAGCTGTGCTTAACTAGTTTACTATGCTAATCACTGTGGTTCCTTCATGAATGAGCGTAGCAACACATTCCTATACCACGAAAACTCTTATAATTCATAGTATCTACTCTACAAACACTCACATGCTATAGAACATTACCTTGTTCTCCACTTATTTGCAACCACTACTCTCCTAAGATCTTGCCAGCTACATCTTATCTACGAAATCTCTGCTGACATAAGGAACACCAAATTTCATTAACCGCGTTTTTTCACTTCAATTCCTCCATACACTCCCATAACTATGAATAGATCCATTTCTTTAAACACTGCTGTATCTCCTCCTACTTGTCAATCTTTCTGCCACTTGATTTCTACAGAATGTATGGGGATCTCGCCAACAAGTTGATTCTCGACGCCAAGAGAACAGCCAACCTTCTGGAAATTCCTCTCTACCAAACAGATTTGGTCAAAGACATCGTGAAAGAAGTACTGGATCTCAAGAACGACGCTGACTATCTAATGGAACAGCAGGAGCTCAACGAAGTCGAAGACGATGAGGAACAGTCCAAAATCAACCAATGCCAGCTCTTTGTCACCATGTTATCGATGACGAGAAACAAACGATGCCTACTAGCTTACGAACACCTCCGTGCAAACAAGATCGATGAATTCTCATGGTTGAATCTCGATCCCATCACCGACTCCAGTAAAGAGTCGCTGGCTTCGCGAGCAAATAACTCTATCAGCGACAACGCAATATACACCAACTACACTACACAGCTTGCATTGGACAACTTGAGCCACCCCGAACAGGAATACTACAAAAACTATCAGGACTTGTTGATGGACTTCAAATCCAAATACGCAGATATCGATCTTTCGGGAACGCTAGAGCCACCTACCAACATTTTCATAGATGTCAGAGTACTTAGAAACGGTGGCGAAGTCCAGACAGAATACGGCTCTTTCAACTTGATCAAAGATTCCCAGTTCTATGTGCGGAAATCAGACGTTGAACGTTTGATTCAGCAGGGGTATTTAGAAGAGTTGTAGGATTATTAGCATAGAAATCATAGCATAACAATTGTATAATAACATGTATAATAACATGTATAATAACATCGATATCATAATATATCAATATCAATCAACATTAATATTTGTGATTGTACCATAGTATGATGTGAATTTTGTATCTCTAATTGTCTAGTGCTTTTCTCACTTCATAGTATATCATCAAAAAGATCATCCACATTGCCATTATCATCGTTAATGTCATTGATATCCATGTCGATGTCGATATCGGCACCAAGTCCAAGTTCCGGTTCTGAAGTCGACTCCTTTGGAATATTAACTTCATTAAATTGCGATTCTTGTTTGATTTCAACCTGTTTTTCTATTGATTCAGCTTCAGTTTCTTTGAATTCTTCAGTTGCTATTAGTTCACTTTTTTCTCGTTCCGTTTTCGGTTCTTGTGCTTTTTCTTTTTTTACATCTGTCTTTTCTTGTTCTACATTCTTCTTTTCCTCTGGTTGTTCAACTTCGGTCGTGCTGATATTTTCCTCGTTAATCTTGCTTATGGGAGGCAATATGCCTTCTAATTCGCTTAATTCTTCATTGAGCTTCTTTCTTCCAAGTGTCGTGTTCTTCTGGTCGACTCCAATGGGCAATATCATTACTCCGTCCTTGTTCTTGTCATATACTCCAATGTTATCATCCATAAACTTGACTTCTTTACGGAGATCAATGGCTACTTTACTCAAAATGCTATAGATTTCTTCTGTCTGCAGTGGAAACGACTCTTTAACATCGCCACCGTTGCTGCTATAGGTTTGGAAAAGCGTAGATATATTGTCTAGTAATGACACAATCTTGCAGTCAATCTCATAAAGAGAGTCTAGCCTTTCCTGGATGAATGTTTCTGACATGGAAAAGGTAAACGTAGAATAGCTTCTTCTTGCAATAGTAGATATATCCGTGAAAATCTCTATATGTCCAAAGATGGTATTGATGAATAGTTGTAGACTTTGATAAAGAATATGGGCTAAATTCTTGAAAATGAACTTTTGAAGTGAAAAGTTGCGACTCAGAAATCAAATGAGATTCTAATTAGGAGACTATCGAATTTACAATTTTCCCGTTGTAATACGAGGCTCAAATTCTAACAATTCTAATACAGTTTTTATATATTTTCTCGTTTATTTGACTTCCAATATAGGCTTTGCTGGATTGCTATTGCTCATAATAATTACTATCGTATCTATAAACTTACTTCTCACTGTATAAGCTCTAGAACGCAAAGTCGCACTAACGATTTTTCACTATTACAAGTATAGAACTACTTATTCAATTTCAATTCTAACGTATTCTTCTTCTTTGTTCAGGATCTTCTATCGGTCATTTTTCCATCATTATCATGCCTATAGATTTGGGTCTCTCAAGAGTCTATCTGCTCTTAAAGCAATTGAACAATCCTCATTTAAATGCTTACAAAACGATCCATGTAGCTGGCACTAATGGGAAAGGCTCGACAGTGGCATATCTCTCCTCGATTCTCACCAAGTCCAAAGTTAAAAATGGCCGCTTTACCTCGCCCCATATGTTGTACTATAACGATTGTATATGTATCAATGACGAAGTGTATCCTTTGTCTGAATTCAAGAAAGTGAGCAATTTGGTACAAGAACAGAATCAATTGCACAAATTGGGTTGTACGGAGTTTGAACTATTGACGGTGACAGCATTCAAGATCTTTGAAATAGAAAAAGTAGAAGTTGCCGTAGTTGAAGTTGGTCTTGGAGGTCGTTTAGATGCTACCAATGTCTTGGAGCCATACAACAAGACTACAAAGGGTGGAGTTATAGCCACAGCCATCACAAAAATCGGCCTTGACCACGAGAACTTATTGGGCAATACACTTGCCGCAATTGCTAGTGAAAAAGCGGGAATCATCAAGAGAATGATTCCTTGTGTGTTAGATAGAACCAACGAAAGAGTTGTAGGTCAAGTAGTCCAGAACAGGGCCAGTGAATTGGATGCACCTTTGACATTCGTGGATGGTATAGCAGAAGCAGCTCCAGCTGCAGCACAAATAGCACCTCAGGAAGTGAAAGATTTACTTACTTTGACTCCCTTGAAGGGTGACTACCAACTCCAAAATTTGAGTATATCCTTGAAAGTAGTAGAACTTATACGGTCATACTTTTTGGACGAATCTGGCCACTCTAGAATAACGAATGAATCCATACGCTCAGGGATCGGTGCAACGCGGTGGCCAGGACGACTTCAAAGTGTCAAGATTCCGAATGTTGATCTTAATGTACTTTTGGATGGAGCCCATAACGAGAGTGCAGCCATAGAGTTGGGTAAGCATCTATCGAAACATAGAAATGGCAAGGGAATTATCTTTGTCATAGGCATGACTAGGGGCAAGTCGTTGGCAAGCTTGTTGTCCCACATAGTGGAGAAGGCTAAAGACACTTTAATTGCAACTTCTTTCACACCTCCTGAGAATATGCCGTGGATCAATAGCTATCCAATAGATGAACTTCAGCATGAAGCATCAAAGTATGTTGAAGATGTAGATAAATTTGTTGGAGAAGATATCTCCAAAGTATTTGCACATGTCAAGAAGTATCGAGACCAGGGGGATGAGAGACAGGTTGTAGTATGTGGTTCGCTATATTTATGTGGAGATGTTCTTCGATTAGTTGAGAGTAAGAGAAGGTAATGAGCTGAAACAGGAATTTGATAGAGTATGCTTCAGAATCTACATCCATGATTGTATAACTGTCTTGTAGAAGTAACCATATCTACCATTATATAAGCATGAGGTATAAGTAACTTGAGTATACATCCATACAAGTATAATATAATATATATTGGGATCACTCGTTCCTTAAAATAGGCTGCGAAAAATTCTGTGGAGGGTTGAGGACGCGAGACGCGAGTTTTTCAGTTAACAAATATCTGATATCTGATCTTCTAATTGATTCATCGGAATACGCATGCAATTGTCGTACCACAAGATTTACTATGGCACAACTTTCGGAGTTTGAAAGACAAAGACAGGAGAATATCCAGCGGAACAAAGAACTCTTGAAGCTGTTAAATTTGGACTCTGTGTCTCAACTGATCAAAAGAGAACTTCCTCGAGGCAATGAGACCAAGAAGAGGAAAACGACTCCAAGAACAAAAGCTATCAAAAAGGAAGATATCGAGCCGTCAAGAAGATCACGTCGTATCGCCGGAATCAAGTCGGAATTAGAAAACCCAGAAGAGTACAACCGGATTCGAGAAGAAGAAGAGGAAAAAGAGAGAAAGAAGCGCGAGCTTGAAAAGTTAAAGAGAACTAGATTGTTCGGAGACTTCAGTCTTATTGATTTGGTCACAGATAAAAAGCTGGGAAGCTTGATATTTGAAGACAAAGTCATAAAGTCCGAATCTGTTGAACCAGATGTCAAGAAGGAAGATAATGGAGAAATAAATGGAGATATCAAATCTGGAGATATCAAAAACGATAACAAAGTTCTCCAAAGATTGCAAGCACTTGGGGACAAATTTTCTGCTGGTGATTTCTATGATGTCATTCGTAAGAAGCCGATCCAATACAGCGATAAGGTATTGCAATCTACTCGGAATGAGTTTGATAAGTTGAAGATTTACGAAAAACACGAACCTCTCGATATCAAGATCTCTCACACCAGAATCACAGCAATCAACTTCCACCCATCGACGACAGATCGAGTAGTTGCTGCTGGTGACACTAATGGTCATGTAGGAATCTGGGCTGTGGATTCGGGTGAAGACGATTCTGAGCCCGCAATCTCGATTTTGAGACCCCATGGTAAAGCGATATCCCGAATCCTTACTCCTGCTGCCGAACAGAATAAACTATATTCTGCTTCATATGACGGCTCTGTCAGACTGTTGGATTTGAATAAGTTAACCTCGACAGAAGTGGTATATCTTAACGATCCATTTGAAGACGATGACTATGCCTTAGGAGTTTCTGATATCAACTTTTGTGCCTCAGATGCCAACCTCTTGTACATGACAACTCTTTCAGGAAGTTTCTACAAACATGACATTAGAACGCCGTTTAAACCTTTAAAAAACAAGGATCTTCTTCGTATGCATGATAAGAAGATCGGCTCATTCTCCATAAATCCTAATAATACCTTCCAAATAGCCACAGCTTCATTGGATAGGACCTTGCGTATTTGGGATTTGAGAAACGTCTCAATGGCCAATTCCCAATGGTCCGAGTTCGAAAACCAAATTTCGCCGCATTTGTATGGTTCATTCTCGTCAAGACTTTCTGTGTCTTGTGTGGACTGGAATAGCGAAAATCGACTCGTTTGCAATGGATATGACGATTACATCAACATTTTTGATTTGAGAGGTTCAGAAGACATTCCCCCAGTGACAGAATGGTCATCTGATTTTCAGCCGAATGTAGCGAAGAAGACACGAAAGAGAAAAACGGACGAAGAAGAAGAATCTCTTGTACCAGACAATTTGAAGCCGTTCGACAAAATCAAACATAATTGTCAAACTGGACGATGGGTGTCGATTCTTAAGTCCAAATGGCAGGTTGCACCTGATGACGGCGTGCAGAAATTTGTTATTGCCAATATGAACCGAGCCTTAGATGTATACGATCAAAAGGGTCAGATGATAGCCCATTTGACTGACTCTGTAGGAGCTGTTCCAGCTGTCTGCGGATTCCACCCTACTAAGAACTGGGTTGTGGGAGGAAGTGCAAGTGGAAAGGTGTATCTATTTAATTGATTTTATTTATGTAGATTTCGTTATTTGTCGTCATGGCTGCGAAAATTACAAAATCACAACTACAGTAGAAATTATTAATATACAGATTAATTTTACTTAAAGTTAATACCAATCCTAGAATCTAAACACTAACTAGTTAGAGAGACGCTTAAGCGGATGGGGTCATGACTTGCCAGACTCTGATAACGTTATCAGTGTAACCGGCGAACAAGTTTTGACCGTCAGCAGACCAAGCCAAAGAGATGGCTTCTGGGTCCTTGGCAGTGGCACCAATAGCGAATTCTGGCTTCAATTCGTCCAACAATTCTCTTTCTTGCAACTTGAAGATCTTGATACCAGAAGAGGTGGCAGCAGCCAACCAGTATCTGTTTGGAGAGAAAGCCAAAGCGTGGACTTCAGCATTGGCGTTCAAGGTGTACAAAGTCTTGTTTGAGTTCAAGTCCCACAAGATGATAACACCGTCCTTACCAGCAGAAGAACACAAAGATCCATCTGGGGACAAGGTGATGCAGGAGATGTAACCGGTGTGTCCAATGTAGTCAGCGTTGACAGAGTAGTCCAACAAGTCCCAGGACTAGAATTCAGTTAGTAATCAAAGTTAATGTAGACTTTAGCTTCCTTAATACCGATTGGCTAGGATAACATCAGAGATCTTGGTGATTAAATATGTCTCATTCGAAGCTGGCGAGCCCGTCTGAAGTAGCAAATATAGTATACATCATTTAGAGTCAATCGGAAAAGCTAGAAAAATCGAAAAATTTCAAAAAACATACCTTAACAGTCTTATCCCAAGAAGCAGAGATAACAGTAGATGAGTTGTCGGATGGGGAGATTCTGACAGCAGAGACCCAGTCGGAGTGGCCGTTCAAGGTGGCCATACATTCACCGATGGTGTTCCAGACCTTGACGGTCTTGTCTCTGGAAGCAGAGACGATTTGTCTCAAGTTCTTGGCGATAGAGACAGACAAGACGTCACCAGTGTGGCCGACGAATCTCTGGGTACATTCACCAGATTCCAAGTCCCACAATCTCAAGGTTTTATCCCAAGAAGCAGACAAGGCGTAAGCACCGTCAGCAGAGATGGTAACATCTTGGACGATGTGAGAGTGACCCTTGAAGGACTTCTTTGGGACACCGTATTGGTTGTCTTCACCTCCAGTCAACTTCCATCTGATCAAAGTCTTGTCTCTGGAACCAGACAACAACAAGTCTGGGTGAGCTGGGGTGGTGGAAAGGGAAGTAACCCATCCGTTGTGACCTTCTAAGGTACCTCTCAAAACTAAAACTTCTTGGTCAGCCATTGTGATTGTTTGCAATTGCGTTGGAGAAAAACGAACTATCCAAATCAAATCGAACTTGGAAATTTTTCAATATACTACAGTACACTAACTAAAAAATTTTCACTATCGAATGTCACGTGGCAAGTTGATCACATGACGAGACCATACATTTACTGAGAAAAGGAGATGGGCCAGTGATGAAATTAACTACGCGAGCGTGCCCGGGATTACACATCTGCTGGGACTGTTTTCTTGCCGAGATACATGCAGGTGTAATTTTGATCACCAACACCGCAAATAAGAGAGCAAGTTATGTCACGTGAGATTAATAAAAATGAACTAGCAAGTAAAGTATGTTGTATAATATACTAACGGTCGATACGAGTGGTAAAATTTATGAAATGTTTCATTTTAAAATATTTATTATAGTGTTGTTCCTGCTCGTCATTATTGGCATATTTGCTCGCCATATCACAAAACGATAGAGCTTCCAAATCTTATCGGTTGTATCACGTGACCTTTTGAATAGTTAAACTCCACAATCCAAACGAACTATTTTTAACAACATTTCATAATTGGCGCCAGTATTGGCTATATATATTGTTTTATACTTTCGTATAAATCATGGACAAGCTCAAGATTGTTATTATCAGCGGTGGAACCGCGACCAACGAGCTTGTTTCGGTTTTCACGCGTATTCTGCCTCAAATCTGCTACATATTGCCTATTCTGGACAATGGAGGATCTACGTCTGAGATCATTCGAGTCATTGGTGGTCCAGCCATTGGTGACATTCGGTCAAGACTAACACGTTTAATTCCGGACCATCAGGAACCATTACGTCGGCTATTAAGTTTCCGATTGCTGCTGGATCCTGCCGAGGCTAAGGAGCAATGGAATGCAATTGCAGAAGGTACTCATGAGCTATGGAATGGTATCAGTTCAGCAACCAAGGAAATTTTCCGAGCTTTTTTCATCCACATTCACGTAGAGCTACTTAAGCGGTCGAAACATCATGTTTCTTCGAACAAGAAACAGTTTCGCTACGAATTGGCCAATGTAGGCAATCTCTTCTTGACAGGAGTGAGGTTATTCATAGGATCTCTAGATTCAGCCATTGAGTTGTTCTGCAAACTTACCGATATCGAGCTGCTGACAGAAGTGTTGGCTTGTATTAATACGAACTTCACATATCACATTAGTGCGTTGCTTGAAAACGGATTGATCATTACAGGTCAGTCTCAAATTTCACATCCTTCTGAGACGCACAGTGCCAAAATCGACATATATCCACCTCCTATCAATACAACTCGACCGGCAACACCTTCAGATACTACCTTGAGGACAAGTTACTTTGGGACAGCATCGTTGGACGGTCTCACTAATGACTTCCCGATCAACGAAGTGGCGCTAGCTAACACTCCTAAGAGGCAGAGCTTTATTTCAATTCTTTCAGACGGCGAAGATGAGGAAGAGTCAGGCAACGTTCCGCAGTATACACATCCCGAGCTTAAGAAGTCTCAATTACACTTCAATAAATCTGACAATATCGAGCCGTTGCTTTCGCCCATCAAGCGGATCTTCTATGTATCACCTTATGGACAGGAGATCTGTCCTACTGCTCCAAGTAAAGTAACCTCATCTATAGCTCAAGCTGACCTTCTTGTATATTCTATAGGCTCTTTGATGACTAGCATCATTCCCATCGTTATCTTGAAGGGCGTAGGAAGAGCCATAGCATCGAGTATAACTGCTGCTCCAGATCGCAAGAAAAGAGTGCTATTGCTTAATGGGTGTCTCGACAGAGAAACTTTCGGAATGACAGCAACCAATTTTGTCAAGGAGATAGCGGAACTGGCCACATACTCGTTGCGTACCAATGGAGATGAATCTGTTCCACCTGCAATCATGGAATGGAACAAATACGTCACCCATTTAGTCTACATGGAAGACCCATCCATCCCCGTAGATAAAGACTATTTGGAAAACACCAAGAATATCCGATGTGTAGAAGTCAAGAAGGTTACTGGAACGGATTATTTTGATTTGCAGAGTCTTCAGGAGAATTTGGCCAAAATAGCTATAGAATAATAATGAGATATGAAATTAAAGACAAGAATGATGAAATGTATGTATCATGTACCAATATGTATTTCTACAATGTATTTGGTTAGCACTAAATGTATTCTTTATAGATTTTGATTATTGTGTCGTTATAATGGTCTAATTTACATTTTATTCTGCTGTGCAAAATTCGTACCTGAGTCTTCTCAAGTACTAAATTATATGGTTCACATACAAGATATACTTCTAATCATACCACACCTTGATCAATTCCTCAGAAACTGCTGAAGGCGTCAACACTCCCAAATCGGTGATCAATGCTGTGATATATTCATGCAGAGTAAAATCGAGTTTGTGTTCACTCAACATGCTCTGATCGTCTGGGTTCTTTTCTTTTGCATCAGTCTCAGCCAAAATGTTCCTGACACTGGTAGGTAAATCGTTTGGAGCCAATGGGAATAATCTGACAAATTTATGTGACTCGGTAACTACGTAGAAAGGCTTGTTATTGACTTTGGCCAAACATCCGATCTGGTACGAACCTATATGGTTGATAATGCCTCCACTTTCTGCTACACCTTCAGCACCAACCAAGATCTTGTCGACTTTGTGGATAATGTACCCCACGGCGTTATCCACTATTACTTCTACGGGTATATCTGCTTCACGCAACTTTTTGGCCATGTAGAATCCCAAACCAGTTGGTCTGGACTCAGTTACTATAACTCTGAAACGAACAAATCTCTCGGTCTTCGCTTTCTTCAATAACGTATACACTGCACGCGAAAATGAGTGCACCAAGATGGTATCGTCATCCTTGATGAATGGAAGACCGTACTCAGCCAGCTTGTTTCTTGATTCTTTAGCTCTCTGCACAAATAACTGGCCGTTTTCCACCAAATTCTTCTTGCAAGATTCCCAGTCAGAATACAAGTTGGTGTTTCTCAATACAAATCTCATGAACAAATCACATCCAGCAGATAAAGAAATTGCATTGGGAATTGACGACTTCAACGTGTCTATGTTCGACTTGACCAAGTTGATTAATTCCGACGAAGTCGAAGGCTGCTTTACTCTTAGCATAGTGACTAACGATTCAATGGCTGCGATGGGCATGGTCAAATCTTTGTCATCTTCCAAAAACTGGAGATACGTTTTAGTGATATCAAAACCGTCACCCATGATACAGAGTTTAACTATGTTTGTAATTGGGTGAGAATGAATGACACAATGAGAAATAAGTGGAAGAATGAATATTCCAATATCTCGATATGAATCATGATGCTATTTTTCACGTATACTTAAATTCCAGTTCCGGGGCAGCGCGCACTCCAACTGTCTATTAATTGTACTTGCACAATAGTGGATCATGTGACCACATCTCATTTCCGACCACATCAAGTCTGGAAATTTTCTAAATCAAACCAATCTCTTCAACTAGTCTTTACAGGCTCAAGAGTATCTCATCCAACATCCAACATCCAACATATCACAACGTAAATACCGTTATGTCGGTCACAGTCGGTTCGTTATTTGTGCAGGATGAGGAAGACCATAATATGTCTGAATCTGAACAATATCAGAATTCAGGTGAGAAAACTGGCCAAACCCAGCTAGAACAGACCCACGAACCAGAGGAAGACGACGACCCCATCATAAACTCGATCCCACTTGTGCTTAACACTTTACCATCATCTTCACAGTCATTACATGTACTCCAGTACCCTGGAAGACCCAGTACTCGTCCCCTTACGGATGGGAGCTACCGAGCCAATTTCAAGGAAGAGTCCCAATACTTAGAAGTGAAAGTCCCACTCGACACCTCAAAATTCTTCAATGCGTCCAAAACCGAGGACTGGGGTGAAGATATAGCCGAACAGGGCTTACAGGGAGTATTGAACAGATCAGAAGGTGGAATGTATGTTGGCCAGATTATTGAAAACAACGGGACTAATAAAATCGTGCTAACTCCAGTGGACAGCACTGCTCAGCTTAGAACCGCTTTCAAATACATCGACGATCTCGATGCATCTACTCAGGCGCAGAGGAAGGCAGAGAATTCTGATTCTACCAAATCTTCCAACATCCAGATCTTACAAACTGCCGCGAAATCCGGGTCACAAATCACAAGTTCCGAGGGATTCGGAAGCTCTTTGGGAGAATCACTTAGACATGTCAAAAAGTTCGACGAGGAACTATGGTCGACATTGAAATGGGAAACTGTAGCTAGTGACGTGTCGCAAAACTTGAAGTCTACTTTGGCCACCTCTGCAGACGGAATAAACTTATCCACTACTACTACTATGGACGACTACTTGGTACAGCTCACTAAGGATTAGACTCCGAAAAGTAGAACTAACCACCTGTACTATAGATGAATCTCTTTCTAAATTCATACAATTTATCACACTAATAGACACGACATCTATCACACTGTAGTGTAGCTGTATCTTGAGGACAGGGAACTTGGGGAGAAGTAGACAATTGTAGATATTCTATATATACATAAATGGTAGTTCCGGTCGTATCACGTGAGTCATCGTGCGGCTCGATCAATATGAGCTACAAAAAAATGTAAGCGATTTGAATTTTGCAACTGGAGCAATTTCCTTTCCAAATACAACAGCAAAATGGACGAAGACGACGGCTTGTTATTGAATTTTGCAGCTACGGACGTTTCAGGGTCGCTGAACTCAAGTAAACGCTCGGCTAGCAAAGTAACAGGCGGAAAATGGAAAGATCGTCGTAAACTTCAGCTCTCATTGCAGGGAAGAGGTAGAAACCAGAAAAAAGACAGATCTGCTACAGGAGTAAATAATGTATCTATTAATTCCAGACTTGACTCCAACAACAAGAGCCACAATCAGAAGGAAGGTGGCAAATCTAACGAAAAAGAAGAATCGAATGTTTCCAAAAAAAGACCTACCACCGATCCCATTCATGGCCCTACTTCCAAGATGATAAAGTTTTCTGAGTCCAAAGGAGAATTCGGTGGAAAAAACAATTCGTATGTATCATCGTTATTCACATCCAACCAGAGTAGTTCTCAGTTGAAAGTTACAAAAGAATCGGATGAAAAGACATATTTACCATCCAATGCACCTGTTGAGGACGCAACAACTTTCGAAGGATTGGGTATTAATGAACGACTTTCCAAGCATTTGACGGAAACTTTACGATTCAAAACCCCCACGAAAGTACAGAGAGCGGTCATTCCGAAGATGCTTTCTACCGAGAAAGATCTTTTCATAAAAGCTCAGACTGGTTCTGGTAAAACATTATCTTTCCTCTTGCCAATTTTCCACAAGCTAATGATGGAGAACAAGCACAAAATAAACAGAGATTCTGGATTATTTGCTGTGATTCTTACCCCTACAAGAGAATTGGCAACTCAGATCTACGGAGTCTTGGAAACTCTCACGAGATGTTACCATCACATCGTTCCCGGTATCGTTATTGGTGGAGAAAAGAAAAAGTCCGAAAAGGCACGTATCAGAAAAGGAGTCAATATCTTAGTGGGAACGCCCGGTAGATTAGCAGATCACATGGAAAATACTGAATCTTTGAATATCAGCCAGTTAAGATGGCTCATTCTAGATGAAGGGGATAAGTTGGTCGAATTAGGGTTCGAAGAGACCATCACGAAGATCACCAACTTAATTACCAAAAACTCTCAGATCATGGAGTCGATGCATAAATGGCAGGGATTGCCCGCTAAAAGAATCAACTTGTTGTGTTCCGCCACTATGCAGAACAACGTAGAGAAGTTGGGAAGCATCATTTTGAACAACCCTGAAATGATTAGTGTAGATCAAGTTGCGGGAACCATTGAATTTGAAGGCGATAGCTCTTCTACTGGAAATCAGGCGAAGGATATGACTGCACCAGACCAGTTGATCCAAAATGTGGTGGTAGTACCTCCAAAGTTGAGACTTGTTACCTTGAGTGCTTTGCTCAAGAAGATTTCAACTGACATGAGTGGGACTGATAATTCAACGAGAAGTGTAGTCTTTTTTTCATGTTCTGACTCCGTCAATTTCCATTTCGATGTCTTCACTAGAGGTGGTAACACCTTTAAGAAGGTTAAGAACGGCGATTCTGGGAAAGTGGAGACAGTAGAAATAGAAAATGATACTGATGATGACGAAAAGGATATGCAAGAAGAGGAAGAAAAGGGCGTAGCGACTGCACCTTTAATTGGAAATAGTACCGCTGTCTACAAGCTTCATGGCTCGTTATCGCAACAGACTCGTACTTCCACCTTGCAGGCTTTTATTAAGGACACTAAGTCCAAGCATTCTATTCTTTTCTGTACTGATGTAGCATCGCGTGGTTTGGATTTACCCAATATTGCTTCCGTTATTGAGTACGATCCTCCATTCACTATCGACGATCATTTGCATAGAATCGGTAGATCCGCTAGAGTCGGTAATGAAGGTACAGCCACCTTGTTCTTGTTACCCGGCAACGAGGAGGGTTATGTCGATGGGAAATTACAAGTAGTCCATCCTAAGGCTGGGAACTTGAGAATTGTATCTTTCGAAAGCTACTTGAAAGATGGTTTCGGAGTCAAGCCTGATGGCGAAGATACTAAGAAGAGGCCCAAAGACCCCAAGAGTAAGGATGGAAAGTGGGATATTCATGCCACCACATGGCATCTTGATATTGAAAGATGGTTGTTAGAAGATTCTGGATCCCACGACAAAGCGGTACAAGCTTTTACATCTCATGTCAGAGCATATGCTACCCATTTGTCTTCAGAAAGGAGCTACTTCAATGTCAAATTGTTGCATTTAGGTCATTTGGCCAAAAGTTTCGGATTAAGAGAAACACCCAAGAAGTTAGGTAAGTCGGTTGGATCCAACAGTGGCATCCAGGGAGAATCCAAGAAGACTAAGAAGGAAGACCCCAGGAAGAAGATGTTAAGAATGGCCAAGATGGCCCTCAAATCCAATAGCGACGAATTTAACTACTCATAGTCATAGAGCATAATACATTTAGTGTACATTAGAACTAGTAATCTATTAATTCTCGATAGAAGCTTGATGAGCTTTCTTGTAGCCTGCTATATTCCATAGGCCACTGTTCTCCCCTAATAAGTAGCCAATTGTACGCTTTTGATAGTAATCACCAATTAGCTTGATGTTTTCTATGACATCATCAAGAAGTATTGCCTTCCCCACTGCGATTCCATCACCAAGTCCTGGATGCTTGACATTCACTACGTGTAAATGGAAGTGGTAGTACGAAGGTTGGTAGTGAATAAATATTCTCAATTCATCCTTTTGAACATCAAATTTTTCGGTCGTTTCATTCTTGATTACTTTCTGGATATTCCTCAAATACTCAATATGCGATGAGTTGAGATCTCTCACTGACGAGATATCCTTTCGGTTGACAATAGCACACAAGTACAATGATTCCATATTGACAGTGTCCCACTTCATGTCTGGCAACAATACAAAACCAGAAGTAGGATCTTTGTCGTGATATACAAATGATTCTGACTCCTTACCTTCAAAGAGAATATTGTAGACCCATTTGATTCTGTCTCCCTTTTGCGATTCGATGTATGGCACTACATACTTGTTGTACATTTCTGGAGTTTCACGTATGTAATGATGTATCTGTCCAGCATACTTTTTGATGTGAGTTTCTGTAGCTGGGAATATCAAGTTCAATTTTGCAGAAGGAGAATCGTCCAACCTCTGAGCCAATAACACTTTCGACCAATAATAGATATCATTCTGGTTAATAATCTCTGAATCTTGGACAATATTACCAAGATTGAAGTATTTATCTTGGACTACTAAGAAGTGTGACTTCTCTATGCTCACAATAGCGTTCTGATCATCGATTGTTCCTAAAAGAACAATTGATTTGGTCTGGGGGTTTCCATTGAGAAGTTTGGAAAATTGAAATTTGGCGATTAGCTCATTGATAGACATATTGGAGTATAGAACCTAGTATATCTCTGTTTTATTCTGATCGGTAATAGTCTAGTAGTCGTTATTAATTAGTGGAGAAAACAGGTCGAAAATAACTGATAAGTATATGTACATCCCGACATTTTCTTCTTGAAATTTACATTGATTGGTGAGAATGGCTGCGAAAATTATTTCAAGTTTTTCTGGCAATGTACATGTAATATCTTTTTCAAAATATACAATTAATACTGCTATCTTCTCTAAATATTCTCGAACATATTCCTATAATTATACATTGTCTATATGGTACAAGGTCCAATGTTCTAGATATTACTTACATTGCTGTCTATGGATCAAGACTAGGAGCGTCTTCTTCGTCGTTTTCATCACTCAAATCTATGCAAATCCAACTTGGCCATGCCAATTCTTCGCGGATGATGTTTCTGAGCTGTTCAATAAGAAATTTTTCTACTTTACCGACATTTCTCAAGACATTATTCTCGAGTTCTCCAATCTCTGATTCAATTTTGATCTTCTTTATAATATCAATTCTCTCACGGTTATTGGGGTCAGTAACATAGTCGACAAAGTTACCTCCCGAGCTATAGGTCATAGGTGTCGCTGGCGTTGCTGTAGACATTGTATCCGAGGCGGAGGAAGTAGAAAAGTAGTCTGGAGTAGATTCGTTGATGTCACAGAGAAATGAAAAGTACACCGCCTTCTTCAAATAGGCAATAGTAGCGATCGAATGGATGACAATGTCAGTTATATGCAACTTGATGGGTAACGAAATGAAATTGGGTGATGGATAATTCACCAAAAGATTGACTATCAAGTCTAGATGGAGGTTTCCACTATATTCGATTTCGGCAATAATCTGGATATCGTTTTCCCCCCTGGTCGTTTTCTGAAGACTGGAAATGATTTTCAAATTTTTGGCATTAGTTAACGCATTTTGATTGAGGATAGTCGTTGGCGTCTCGGTACCACTGGGAGCATGACCCAAACCTATATTGTTCATATTGTAGTTATGTAAGTAGTTAAGACTGGAGTTGGCCATAATGTATGAAATTGGATCCAGCGAGGTTCTAGATCGCAGAAGAAGTGGCGGAGTCGGGGCCGGACCCGGAGGAGGACTTTGCTCGTGTATATGGTGAAGTGTACTGCTATGGCTGAAACTATTGAGGTGTGAATCCTCTGCTATAGTCGAAAGATCATTGTCCTCATCTTCATCTTCCTCATCACTAGACATATAGTTCGTCTCTTTTGGGTTCATGTTCGAATTCGAAGCGAAGCGGTCTGGACCACTCAGACCTTCATCGTTATCTTCTTCATAGAACTCGTCAAACGGATCTCCAATGTGTCGTATGGTGATCTCTGGAGGGAGATCGCCAACTGAAAAGTTTGTCACTGATAGATTCGCTATATACGAAGGAAGTGAAATATTCTGGAACTGACGATCGAGGAACTCTTTGAGCGCTTCATTTATAGAGCTGTCGGAAGTGAGGTTCTCCCAATTGATATCAAATGACATGTTCTGTGATGTCAATGAAGTAGACTGAAATCGAATCATTCTGCAAACAAAACTGTTAATACAAGCAGTTGATTGTCACGTGCTGGATCAAATGACCCGTAATACCTGAACTACAAGTTACTCTTTTGAAGTGATAGGAGATTGTAGAGAATAGACTACCAAGATAAGAACGCACTTGAAGTTTCAGCCGCATTTAACCATATCAAGGATGGAACCTGAGCTCTAACTAATTGGTTTCGTCATCTTAATTCGTCCCTTAAATCAATTATAGTTATCATATTTTTTTTCTGTATTATACGACTTTTGAATTTATATTATTCTTGTAATTCTCCCTTACGTAAAAGAATCACCAATAAGCTACAAACTTCCTCAAACCTTGAACACGGACCATCTCCACTTTTCCTGTGAAGCATACCCAATTCCTGGGTCTCCTTCATCCTGGCTATTCCAAATTTGATTTATTCACGTGATTAGGCCGCTTCCGCTCCTCCGCTCACAAACAAACAGTCTCCACAAGTCGGAAGTATAATTTCCGACCGCTCCGCTGCCGGTCGGCTGAAAATTTTGTCAAATTGCTTTTGCTACTGCAAGCCAAAATGACTAACCCTTCAAAAACAAGAATAACCTGGTCAAGCCATTTCTTAAAAATTTTCGCTACTGTGGGTCCGTTGGTAAGAGTAGACTTGAGTTCTTCCCTGCTCTTTTTTTCTAGTTCCCACCTTCTTCACTATCGCTTCATCTTTTTCTATCTCATTGTCTCTTCTTCCAATACCGTGAGTCAAACCGAGGAAAAAGATATCCTCACTGAAATTTGAACTTCCCAAATCGAGTGCTTGTGTTTGAATTTGAAATACCAGGTGATCCTTGTCGTTATTGCATCGTAAAGTCCGCGTTAATGGTCTAGACTAGTCAAGCTTGCAAATTTGCATATCATAGTTCTCAATCACCTCAATTCACTTGTACTAATCACTTACGTTCTAGTAGTGATACCATTTTCAATACATTCCCCATTACATAACCAGGAATTTTAATTGAAGTGCTCCGTTTACACTCACCTACAACTACTGTTTAGTTGCATCGAAAATTGCCTTTTCATCCGTATTTTCCAATTTCGTTGTCTCACTCGTAAATAGTCATCCCATTAACATTCATACAAAATTCATACAAAGGACATGATAGCTCCCAATCTCATTCAAATTGCAGTCATAGGTGCTGGTCTCATTGGCCCCAGACATGCTTCCCATGTGGTGAATAACGCCCATGCTGAACTATTTGCGATAGTGGATCCTTCACCTACAGCAATGGAGATTGCCTCCTCTATGGAAACAAGATACTTCACTTCTATCGAAAATATGATAGCCTACTGTGACCAGAATGGAATGTCGTACCCAGATGGTGCCATTATCTGTACACCCAACCATACTCATATTAAAGTTAGTGCCGAATTGGCCAACTACGGTATCCACTTACTTGTGGAAAAACCACTTAGCTCGATTCCTGAAGAAGCTAAGGCTCTCAAGAACTTCGCTAAAGATAAGAATGTCAAGGTCTTAGTAGGTCACCATAGAAGATTCAACCCTTTCATTGTTGAAGCCAAACGTAATTTACCCAAAGTAGGTGATGTTATAGCTATTCTGGGAACATGGACTTTGCGTAAACCCGAATCATACTTCAAGATGTCTCCTTGGAGAACCGATTACAAAACTGGGGGTGGAGTGCTTCTCATCAACTTGGTTCATGATATTGACTTGTTACAGTATATGTTTGGTCCTATAGAAAGGATCTACGCAGAATTATTGAAGAAGCAAAGAACACATTTCCCAGATGCAGATGAAGGTGCTGCGTTGACCATAAGGTTTAAAAACGGCATCACAGGAACGTTTATTTGCTCTGATAATGTAACTTCACCTTTTAACTTTGAAAGTGGAACTGGTGAAAATCCTACTGTTCCTTTCCAAAATGAACTTGAAGGCTTCTACAGGGTATTTGGCTCCAAGGGTACCTTATCTGTTCCGGACTTGCATTTGTTCCATCAGCCTGAGGCTGTTGACGACAATACAAACTCATGGTTGCACCCAATTGAAAAGGTGCAACTCGTAGAAAACAAGTTGGAAACTTTGCATTCTCAAATGCCGTTTGATTTGCAACTTGACCACTTTGTCGATGTCATCAGAGGAAGAGCAGAGCCTCTTTGTACAGCTGACGATGGCATGTCAGCTTTAATGTGTATCGATGCAGTTATGAAATCTGTCGAGACTGGCATTCCTCAATATGTGGAGGATATTAAGAATATCATCCCAGATTATGAAGCATTGGGTTTGGATTCTGGTTCAAAAATGAAGAACTGATTAATGGAAAGAAAAAAAGTTGTTTATTGATCTTATTATAAAAAGTAACGTTTGCTTATAGTGCATATATGCTTATTAGTCTATTAAAAGATTTAGTTTTAGTTGGTATTGATTTTAGTTCATTTCAATAAAAAACTTCCATGGTTTAAGCAAAGGACTGTAAAACTATCGTTACACATTTATCTACGGTTTTCATCACAAAAACCTGTTTATTTGAAAACATACATAAACTAGAACACTAGAAGTAGAAGAAATATAGCCTGGTTAACAGTAAGTCACAAGGTATCATCAATAACATGTCCCTTTATGACTTGAAGGGACTTCTTGAATCCTTCAGTCTTATACTTGAAATTGGAGATTGTTCCAACGTTTTGGTTGTTGAGCAAGTTTTCACTCACGGTCAATTCATGAACAACCTTTCCGTCAACTTTTCTCTTGATCTTGGTATCAATATTAGCGTTCAAGGATATATTGTCGTCCTTACCTTCTTGAGTAACCTTCTTTTCAGACGACGTCAATGGGAATGAGATTTGACTTTCGACTGTCAACAAACTTTCAGAAGAGGTAGCGTTTAGGACTTCAAACTTCACTTTTTGGTCATTGTTAAGTACTAAGTTTAGCTTAGTAGTTTCAGCAATTCCACCTGGAGCGTATGGGTTCCCAACAGTCCTCTTGGAAGACAGTTCCAGCTTGGTCAATACGTTTTTGACGGTCAAATTTTGGTTGACAATGAATGACAATGTGGAATTGTCCTTTAACGAGAACCTAATAATGGAAGATTGGTTGGACGAGAGTTTGTCAGTAACAACTTCTCTCTTATTAGAAGGAGCCCATGGAGAATACGAAGGCGATTTAGAATATACTACATGGACAGATTCCTTAGTTTCGGCTTCGACAATCTTACCCTTGGAACTGGCAATAGCCTTGTTTTCCCACAAGAAAATGTTACCAGAGATAAACCAAGCATCCACAGGGATCTGGTTTTCGTCCTTCAAGATTGGCTTAGAAGGAATGTCAATAACGCCTACAGGAGAGGCATCGACGTCGTTAACTGGAGAAACCACTTGGACTTCCAAAGTAGTTCTACCACTCCACAACAATGGCAATACATTGACCAAGTCAACTTCATAAGTGAAGCCCACAAAGTTACCGTAATCAGCCACAGGCACAAAGTTGTCGCTGGCATCTATGGAACCTGGGTGGTACAAAGTAGCCTTTGGAGAAATGGTAGAAACAAATTGGTCGTTGATGAATATATTCAAGAGACGTACTGGCGCGTCATCATTCTTGAAGTATTCCACTTCGTCCTTGCTGGTAGAAGCAAATAGTTCTAACTTGGCCGTCGAGGTCTTTCCAGAAAATTTTGGCAATTCGATCTGAAACTTGTCTTCCTTGGACAATTCAAAAGCCTCTGCCTTAGACTTGGTCAAGGCAATAATCCTGTCAGCTGGTCCGACTGGAGCAAAGAGAGAGTCCACAGTGATAGGAGTGTGCTTGGTCGTTTCGATCTTTCCACTGGTAGTAGTAGTAACAGAAAGAGAAAAGTTGACCTTCTCAGCAGAACCTTCCAAGAGCTTAACATTGAACTTGTTATCTCTTTCTTTCAAGAGAGAGAGGTACTTGGAGATGTCTTTTGTGGTGGTAGAGGTAGTAATGAAACCTGGCTTGCTGAATGGAGTAGAGCTTATCCATACTGGATGACCGTCGAGATACACTTCGACTACGTTGACATTGTTAGTAACATTGTCGCTGTTGGTGAAGTTCAAAGTCAAAAAGGCACCGTCATATTCAGCGTACTTTGGAACCGAGAAAGATTCAATCAAGCCATTGGCCAATTGCTGGTTTTCATAGACAACAGTCGTGTTGGATGTCTTGTCAGCTTTAAGTTGTGGCTGGATTTCAAAAACCTTGATAGTACGAACAGGAGCAGTAAGATCAGCCTCCTCTACAGGAGCAAAAAGCTTGTCGGACATAGCCGAAGAAATGGAATTGATGGTATAGTTGAAGTCGGCTTGGTAGCTGAAATACAACCAGACCATTACAGAAGCAACGGTGAAGATTCCGAGCATTTTTCTCCAAACCGAAGGCTTGGTGTCCTTCTTCTTTTCGTTTCTTTCGAAGTCTTCAAAGAAGGTAGCATCGTTGGCAGTCAAGCCGTCGTAGGTGGTATTTCCCTTGGACATTGTCGAAATGGTTCAAAGCAATACTGGTGAATGAATTAACAAGACACAATTGCAATAGCCACTTCTGTGGCTACCCCAAGGCATTTATACGAAAACGAATCGTAATGGTGATGAAATAAGGGAGACCGGCATTCCGACAGATAAATGGGTGCGAAAATAGTTTTTTCACGGAGCCCCGGTCCACATGCGCAATTCTTCTGCAACTGTCATTTGTTGGACAAAATAAAAGTGGTCCTGAACGGGTCTATCCGCAATCATTCTTGTCCGCGGAGCAAGTCTTTCAATTAAATCGGTGAATTTGAAGTCGGGACAATTTTTTGAAGAGAGATTTTTGTTGTTCTTAATAACTCTGCTAGTAGTAGTTCTGTTCAATTTTGTGTGCGAAAAATTATTCAGGAGACATCTGGTTCTCCGTTTCAATATAAGTTGATGATTTCAATCTAGAACAATTGGATTTCCCCTTCTTGTGCCAGGAACGTGATTGGGGAAATGAGAGTCCGCCACACTTTAGACCATGATCCTGACCAAATTTTGCTCCATTCTATATTCTGAACATGCGGTTCCGACGGGGCGCCTTCGTATTTGAGCCAACTCAATTTGGGCCAACGACTAGACTTTCTTTGTTTACTTGCACACTCTGGGAAATTTCTGGGATGTTCTTCATGCTTTGATGTCCCCACATGTTGAGCCTATATAATTAGTATTTCCCTATTGTCGAAGTAACTAAATCTTATCGGAGTTCACGTGATATTTTGTAGCGATAAGGAGCTGCAGGCAGGTGACATGGGAGTTGCAAACGAACCTATCCAAACTTGAAGTTAGCAGCACGACTATCGGAACAAAGAGGCCAGACCGAATGACAAAGAGAGCTAGTTGCTGAAGCGAAACCTTTTCACAAAAACAGGTTAAACCAATTCATTGTGATTTAATAGTATTTCAAAGTTCCATCATCCAGCTGCACCTCGATAGCACCCTTCTTTTCATAAGTCCGCTTGGTATTTATTGCCGGAGACCTCTAGCAAATATACTAGGGCAATTGTGAAGTTTTGGAGCCGTATGAAATTCGGATTTATTGTGTCGGAAAAATATACTCTATTCCGCGTTCTTCTAGAAGCTCAAGGAAAGTCTACTGTTAATCACAACTACAAGACATTTCCTTTGAAATCAACTAACATCTGATTATCAATTAGTAAATGCTACATTTTTCAACTCTGATACCTTGCCTCAGAAGCTTGTATAGTCAGACTTGTTCAAGCTAGATATTCAAAATGGTTGCACCCAAATCACCCAAGCTTGGAAAATATATAAAACGCACAGGAGTAAATCCATATGATATTGAGCTGGAAATTCAATTCCCATATCGTATTCATTTCATAAACGAGGAAAGGTCGGTAATTAAATATGACTCCGGAACAATTCGAACTCGATTGGATATGATTATTGCAGAACAGACAGGAATCTATTCAAAATCAGGAGACAACTACATTATCAAGGATATTCACGGGAATGTTAGGTTGGTATTCAGTAAATACTATGCTAGCCAAATTGGATTAGCAGGAGTAATCGAAGACTTCCGTAAGAAAGCAGTCGGAGCTGGCCAGAACACCGATATGGTTCCAAATTCAAGAATCTTGAGGGAAGGAATAACTAATAGAGATATTGAAAAATACAAGAAGAAGTATCTCAGGTACTTGGATAAGAAGTTCAATGAACTACCTGAGTGAAAGGTAGGTACTATTCAACTATCCAGACCAATGACACCTTGATGTGAATCAGATTACTTCAACAACATATACGTAGCAAGATATTATGCTAAAAGGATAGTAGCGGAAAGAAATAGTACAACATTGCGTTATTACACTCTAGAAATTAAGAAACTGGTTGCGATTGCAATTTTCATGCGCTCAAAGACAAGTCCCTGTTGAGTCAAGGCAGCAGGAAAGCAACCTTGATACATTAAGATTATTTGACAGAGATAAGTAGTATCGTAATCAACTATCATTCTTATAGAATTTAATCACGTGCCACACATCACGATGAAGTTCTGCACACACTCAACCAGTAGAATTCGAATAATATCCAACATCGAAGTAAGCAAAGTGCAACGAATTCGAATTCGATTTAGTATCAGCAGAAGTAACTGCAACCTTATAAAAATGTCTAAATTCGTCTTACCACAAGCGTTGAAGGAATTAAGATTTCACTTGTCCCAGACCGGAGAAGCTTCGGTGCCTTTGAGAAAGTTTTTGTCGGTGAACTATGAAGCTTTGAAGGTTCAATCCAACTACAAATTGCCAATCTTGATCAGAGAAAGCTACGGAGTTCCACCAAGTTTGACAGCTAGATTCGAAAAAGGCAAGGAAGTCAAGAGCTCGCTCGAAGGTTTGGACGAAAACGGCATTGCTAAGACATTACAGGACTTGTTGAAGAACTAAATTGGTCAAATAGATTCAGCCATCTTGACTTTTAATTATATTCGAAATACGATCAGGCAAGCCAGTTTCTCCGATAGAAGGAGATGTTGGAAACTGGAACTGAGTATAAGACACTCTTACTAGACTTTCTCAAATGTTCTTAGTATTCTTCGGAAACATATCTTGGTTTGTCAAAGACAAAACAGGAACATCACGATTACAACGTTCAACTATTCATGATCTTTATCATATACATCTTCTGCATTTTCTTTCATAGCTAATCCACATTAATTGAATAGGGGCTGTATGGCATATTGTAGACTGTAGCAAATTTATCTTGATTGTGACTAGCATTGTATTGTACATTCTCGATATAGTTATCAAGTATTACTTACTTTACATATTAATTTACTGCAATATAATTACTGATACCGAGAATTATTAAATATTTTTGACTTGCAATTCCTATCATGCCTTGGATGTCAATGGGGATTGACCGAACTGGTAGATACCCCAGCCCAAACTAGCCAACTCGGCGTTATAGATTTCTTTCACAGGCTCCTTGTTCTTGTTAGCTATTCCACTGGCTACAACGACGGGCAAGAAATGTTCTAATGTAGGGTGGGCATTGTACAATAGTGCTTTTTGCGAATTTTGAATCTCAAGCAAATCAGTCAACAAATCTGTAGACTTTGTTAATGTCCTTGTCAATAACTGGTTGAATGGCTTTACGTAAGGCATGACACCTCCAGGTTGAGAAAAGGATCTCCCAAGATCTCTTAAGTTATGAACAGACATTCCGGAACAAACTATCAACCCCGATAAGTATCTGTTCTGGGTTTCATCCCAGAGTAGGTTATCTCTGAAATGGCTCAAGACTTCTCCTAACTTGAAGTGAGAGGTAAAATCTTTATCGTTGGCAGTTAAAGATACTTGAATTACAGCTGTTTCAGGTAAATCCAATTCTGGTGATTCAGGAATATCCTCAGCTTTAGATAAAGTGTTGTAGTCGCTGAACGCTACTTTGAACGGAACCCATACTCCATGGTCTATGCCTCTTTGAGTCAATTCACTTTTAAATCCGTTCTGCTCTAAATGCTGTCTGATGTGTTCAGCAACATAGACGGAGTTTTTGCTATGGAATTGTTCCTTGTACATGTGGTTTGGGAATCCGTAGAAATCGTAGATCAAATCGTTTTCAGCATTCGGTTTCTTGGGGATGGCAACTTCAACGAGGTTGGAGGCTCCCGACTGCCAATGGGCAGAGACCACGATAATATAGTCGGGTTTCCAGGTGTTCTTGATGGTTTTTCCGAGCTTTTTAATGGTTTTCCATGCACCTTTGTTACCAAAATCATCGTTTTCATACATGAAAGTTGGCCCACCATGACTGAAAAAGTACGTAGGATAAGGGTTTGTGTTCTTGGTGAAGCGTGTAATAGACATACCTGGATCTGAGGAGGATTGTGGTGTTGAAGTTAGCGCACTTGGAGAAGTTCTTGAATCTGTATTTTCGGCCCTGATAGTCTTTCTAGTAATTATATAATAATAATAGTAGAAGAGAGAGAAGACCAATACCACTATGGATAATATCTTCATCAACTAAGAGTTCAAGTGGTATAACAGAGATCTGACTGCGAACATCTGCCAGGACTACAAAACTATATATAAAATGCAATTTTTCATTGTTCTGGCCATTGGCCGATTCTGCAATGGACTCACATAGTTAAGTTCCGTAGTTGAGAAAGTAGTCTGAGTAATCTTAGTAATTTCTGACGAGAGGCAAGCTGCAGGAGCCACAATTGCAAAATAGTGGATCCATTTAGTAAGTACTTCTAATGTTAGCTAAGCAGTTGTGATACGATGGAGTGGGGCCGAAATTGATCACTAGGCTATTGGGACTATCATGAAGTTGGAGTTTTGGTTATTTATTGTGTTCTGGAGTCTTCCAGAAGCCAGAGGTGATTTGTGCGGAAATATGCGTAGCGGAAGTGGAAAGTTTCAACGACTTGCTCCGGCAATGGTGCTTGAAGAAACAATTGAGAAGTTCTACAGAAGGAACTTGCTTGTGTTGAATGAATAATGCAGACGTTGTTCTCTATGTGGCCGTATGACGCCCTCATGGAAAATGCAAGCTATATCATTTGATTTATCATTGTTAGCCGTAGAAATGGTATACAGAAATTCCACAGTACATCCTGCTCTTATCGTCTAGTACTCTACAACTCCATGGAATGATTGGTATATTCAGAATGTGCCGGTAGTAACTGAACGTAACATCGTCTTTCTCCGGGTATTTGACGATTCCAGCATCTCGCTTAAGTATGGTGCCCAGGAATATGCACAGAAGAAAAATAAAGTACTATCGCAGCCATTTAGACAACGCCAATGTAGTGATAGCTGTTTGATAGCACAACCCCACCATCCAGTCACGGCTAGCATAAGATGGTTGTGGTAGATCCCAAGAGAATGGCATCATGTGCCCTGTGTCACATGGAAGCTGTCCCTCCAGCTGGACCTTCCCCAAACGGACATGGCACCAGAATCAAGGGCAGGCTGGGAAGTCAATCCATCCACCTTCACTCTGTAGGCTATGAGAGGCGGCTACAGCCTGAACAGGCTGGCGTCACTTTCAGTTCGCCGTGCAACGGCGGAAACCCCTGGAGATGGGAAACTTATTCAATTGACTATTTCCACTAAACACGCAAATCTCTGCACCTTAGTGGAAGTAGTCCGTCTGGGCCAACACGACAATGCGCCAACGGGGGCCAGATGAAACAGACCCATTTCGAACCCTGGTCTTGGAATTTGGGACAGTCCATTAGATGAGTGGATAACTTGAAATGGAACAAAGGAGAGAGGTTTTGTGCAGGAAAGACGATAGAGAAAATTTCATGTTTACCTTTTCATATGTCATCCTTTTATGGAAAAAGGAACAGCTGAACTGACAGTAGCGTACTCGGTTACTCATATTTTGGCTATATATACCAGCCGACTTGCACCGAATAGACCCGGTAATTTCTGCCGTGTTGTCATATCCCTCCGAACGAGCGTCAACGTATTCAACTTAGCCTACCATGGTTAGCTTGTTTTCGTCCCGAAGCAGGGTAAGTAGAAATTGTGGAGAAGATAGACTCGATGTCCTGGCCCCAATGTTGTGTAATGCGGATTAGTACCAGATTTACAATAAGCTATTGCGAATGAATCCACATGTTGAGACAGATGGGCCGCAAGGGATAGAGCCACGCGATGGCGATAAGGAAAATCACATCTGTTCCCTCCTTGGGGGTGGAATGATATCACTGTTCACTCAAACTACAGGTAGCTGTATCATTCTACTTCGTACTGTCTCATGCTATGTCATGCAAAGACCAATTGCTCATCCCCCTTGATATTTATGTTCTAGACTTGTTGTAGATGTTTTCAATTACAGGATTACTGTCAATTCCTTATCATCTATCTTTAATTTTCGATCTTCCATACTAACTCCCTCAGAAAAGAAACTCCTACCAGGGCTTCTCCAAGTATTCAGATGACCTCAACCGGTACCTGCAGCAAACGGTCGCCGGACTTCCCAACAGCAGCATCACCCGATCAGAATCGTTATCTAATGGTGCTGGCCAAGCTGCTCTAGCAGCATTAAGAATGCATTCACTGCCACAGCCTCCTTCACCTCTTCAACCTCCCCAGAGACCAGGAACAAACACTCGCAGATCCAATTCGTTGACGAATGCCAACAGATCTAATTCGTTACGAAGCTATACTTACAATCCCAAACCGTCCTATGTCACAGGGCCAGCTGCACAGCAACCTTCCAATGTAGGTAGAAGGTACAGCAGTCTTACAAACTCGCAATTGAGTTCGTATCAGCAGTTACAAGCCAAGCAGGCTGCTGGACATTTAACTCGTCCAGTGTCTACTTCGTATAGAAGACCTAGTATTGACCAGGTATATGAAGGAGGTGATGAAGACCAAGAAGAGGAGACTGTTGTTACAACAAAGACAACTCGTGTAGTAGATGCTCAGGGAAGAACGCAGTCGATAACAACTGAGACGATCAAGACTCTTCCAGACGGATCCAACATCATCGAAACTACTACTAAGAATATATCAAGAAGCAATTCGAGAACCAGCTCTTTGACGTCGGCTACAGCGAACAGACACAATTCCTTATTGGCAAACTCAAATCCAATCAATTTGACTAAGATAGAGGAGGACTTGCTGAATTTTGAATACAATTATCTCGATCATCCAGAAGTTAACAAGAACTTGAAGTTGAATGTCGGTGATTCTGCTGTCATCAACAAGGAAAACCAGAAGTTGTTGGCATCTCCATTCAAGCAAGAGAATCACAGCCCAACTAGCGAAAACAATATTCCGGAAATAAGAACTAACTCTATCAATGGAAACGGCCTTGCCCCAGTTCCTTCCAACAGTTCTTCTCCTAGTAAGCCTTTAAGATCCATTTTGAAGAATTCACAGAAACCAACTTTCAACGACGAAGGTCTAATCATTCCTCCAGATCAAGTCCAAGAGCCCGCCTTTCAATCCCAATCTCCGGTAGCCGCTCACCCATACAAAGACTTCACCTCTAGTCCTAGAAGTCTTGCACAACCACCCAAGATCAGCCCTCCATCGCCAGAGATAACGATTTCTCCAGCCATTGCAGCTGCTCAGAGACAATACTCCCCCAAGAAGCCTGACTATAACAATGAATTGTCTAAACCTAAAGTCGTTTCACCCCCTAGTTCAATCAAATTTGACGATAAAGTTGAAACCATTCCTATTTATAATAATAAGCACGTTCCAGTAAAACACACTTCTCGTGCTTCTTATGTTCCTCCTCATACTTCTCATTCTCCTCAGTTTTCTCCCCAGCACAAACATTCTCCTCTGACTCCAAACGTAGATTTCTATGCTGCAGCTATGGAAGCAGCTTATAAGAGAGTTTATGGAGATAGGCTTGACACTGCTATAAATGATCCGAGTGCGGCACTCTCGGACCCTCCAAATGCTAACGAGAAAGAAGAATTGACTAAACTCATAGAAAAGAACTCTAAGCATGAAAGAAAGACAGAAGAAGGATTAGATGATAATTACAGGTACGAAAACCATCACAAGGAGTTTGCTGGACATTCAATGAGAGATGCATTTCCCAAGGGATCGTCTAGAAAGGAAAGATCCAAGGAGGAAAAGAGATTGCAAAAGGAGAAAGAATCAGCAGAGAAGAATGCCAGAAAGGAAGCTGAGAAATCTGCCAAAAACGAAGAAAAACTAGCAAGGAAACAGGAAAAGTCATCAAGAAAAGAACAGAAGAATGCAGAAGCAGAAATGAAATCTAGTAAAAGTCCTAAATCTGTCTTCAGTGTATTTGGAAGAAAAAGAAAGCCTTCGATTGAAATTAGTGCTCCTATTGCTGCTGGTGTTGCCCTTGAATCAGCAGTCGTTAATGTGGCTGAAGCATCAGGTGCTGCTAGCAGACCTATAGAAACGAACATTGAAGCTCCTGGAATAGATGATGTTCATGCTGAGACATTTACTGGTTCGAAGCCACTTAGATTTATTCCTCTTTCTAAGCCTAGAATAAAGAGCAGACCTACTCCGAGCGATGGACTTCCTCTGTACGAAGTGTCATCGCCACAAACTGCTGTTCCAGTTGAAAATACTTCGATACCTGTTCAGAATAATCAAACTATTATGAATCCCGCTGTCCCAGTTCCGGTAACAGCTCCACTTGAAAGTGTCTCAATTCCTATCGAGAGTACTGCAACTGCGGTTATTGCTCCAGCTAAGGAAATTTGGAATCCAGATCAGAATACAACTTCTGCAAGGGAAATATTAATTCCTGCTAGACAGACACCAACATCTTCTAAAGAAGTATCAGCTCCTTTGGAAGATACTCAGCTTCCAGAACCTACAGTTTCAACAGATACTACTAATGACATTGTTTCTTTTCCAGATGACAGAGTTCAAGGACCACCAATTGTAAAGAATGTAGTGAAAGATGAACCGGTTAGTAAACTCGAGACTTTGGATGATATCAAAGCCAAGTTAAGAAGGGATATGAATATCCCAACTGAAGGTGATATTGGTGCAAAGACCTTTGAAAAGTCAGAACTTCACACCATAGTCACAGGTAGCTCCAACCAAGACGATATTAGCGGTATCGTCTCAGCCTATGAGACCCAGTCTGTGAATCCTGAATCAAACATCTCCGCAAGTGAGTCTATCAAACCTTCTAGCGTTATTCCTGTTCCAAAACTCAGTGATATAGGAGTTGCTAACATTGATGATGAAATTACTGATGAAGATATTGAACCCGAAAAATTGAATGTGAGTGAAGCCAAATCAAATTCGGATACAAGAAGTGAATTCCCAACTCCTCATAATACCCCGATCCCAGTTGAGCCATCTGGAACTCCAACTGATTCTGGTGAAGATTTAATGGATTTTTTATCACAGCCAGTACGCGCTGACGAACAGAAGTATACTGAAGTCCCTCGGACAATTGAACCAGAAAATGTAGAAAGTGTGGTAAAGGATGAGACGCACCCAAATCCAGCTATCTCTCACGAATTTCTGAGTCCATTGCAACAAGGACCATCTTCAATTGCCAGTGGAAGCTATAAGGAAGTTTTCAAAGGTCTTGAATCCAATGGAACTTTGGAAAATTTGTCGTTTCCTCGTCGGGATGATGAAGTAAAGCAAGCGCCAGTAGAGGCTAACAGTGAAACTCCTCCTGATGATAAATCCACCATTCCAACGATTGGATCACAGGGTTCAGAACAACCAACCAATTCTACAGTTGCAACCGAAAATCATAACGGGAATCTTAACCATAATAATGTAGTTGCTCCTGAAATTATTCATTCCACTGTGCCAAGTGACGATTTAATTGTGAACAAGACGGAAAAGAAGAAGCCAAGCAAATTCAAGCAAAAGCTTTACAAATATTTCATTAACAATTACAAGTAGATTTTTATCGTGATGTTAATTTCCAAGACCGTTCTCGCTAATAGTGTATATTTAATTCATTTCTATATAGTTGTATTAATTCATTAAATTTATAATAATAGAATAGTAGGTTACGGGGTGGCCATAATTGATCTCAGCACGTGTATATTGCATTCTTTGACTTACTGTTGGCCCTCTTTTACTCCAGAATCTTCAAGTCTACAAAATTATCTTCGAACACTATTATAAATTATTCTCCGAACAATGTATGAAAAATGTTTAAGCTTTGACCTTCAAAACTTGCTTAATCGAGTCAACTACAGTAGTTTCAAAGTCGAAGTACTCAAATCCAAGAATCTCCTTAGTTTTCTTGTCGTTCCATGGCGTGAAAGCTGAAAAGTCATCAGTGTGAGGCTTTCCAGCAGGAAGCTTCTCAGCAAGTTCTGGGAAATTTTTGTTGGCGACATCCAAAAGTGTTTGACCGTTGAATCTGGTGTTAGCGAGAAGAAGTCTTTGACCCTTAGCTTCAGCCTTCTCAAAGGCTGCAAGATGGGCTTTGGCTACATCTCTGACATCAATGAAGGTACCAACAGTTTCTGGAACAGGGTCATCCTTGTTCAACTTCAATACGGAATTAACCATTTCGGCAGAAAAGTTCAATGTATCCTTGACTTCTTCATCCTTAGCTTGAGGGCCCAAGATGTAGACAGGGTTGACTGTGGAAAGAGCGAAGTTTGGCTTTTCCTTATCAATAAAGTCCCAAGCAGCTTTTTCAGCGAATTTCTTCGAACCGAAGTAGGCTAAAACACCTTGAGACTTAGCTTGCTCGTAGGAGAGAGAACTCCACGATTCTTCAGAAGCAATCCATGCTGGGTTATATAAATCGTTTGGAACACCCATAGCTACAATCGAACTGGTGTAAACGACTCTTGTAATTTGAGGAGCTACATCTTTGATGGACTGCAAGACATATTCGGTACCATGAATGGCAGGAATCAAAATTTCTTTCTCGATGTCTTCAGCTTGGAATGTCACAGGAGAAGCGGTGTGCAAGAAAACAGTGACTTCTGGGTGCTTCTTCAACGCTTCGTCAAAAGCACCTTTCTGTTCCAAGATCTTGACAACTTCATAGGAGAAATTGTCACCGTACAACTTTTTCAAGTTTGCACCCTTTTCTTCAGATCTGACAGAACCAACGACCTTGTAGCCCTTGGAGAGAACAAGGGCAATGATCTGTTGAGCAACAAAGCCAGTGGCACCTGAAACGAATACTGAGGTAGACATAGTGGATGTTTTTAATTTAATAGTGGTGAGAATTGGGAAGATTGAGTGAATTGAGTTGTAGTGAACAAAAATAAATCAACTGAATTGAAGACAATTCTGCTCTTTATATACGATTTTCATCTTTAGTCTATAATTTCTGCCACAAGTTTCAACATATTATTGTGAGTAGTAGAAATGGAGTTGCAACTTGAAAGGCAAGTAACTGCACACAGAATAATTTATAATCTCGGAGGTATGATACCGTGACACAAAGCCTTATTTGAAGTTTCGCCCGTAAGAGGTTTAGCAAATGGCTGTGGAATTTTCTGGTTTCATATATGTAGTGAGCTTACAAATATCCATCAATTCAGACAGACAAACCGTCTTTAGTAATCACCTTATTGAAATTTGCGTTCACTATTCGGTTCAATTGTCGAAAATGTTAGTCGAATAATGAGAATTGGTTGCAATAATGCCGCATTTCGCTAGGAACCAAAACTTGGTTCTGCTTTAATTTGGGGCAATGTTGGGTATTCATGTGGAACAATGAGATCATTGGCCGAGAGTCTCATTTCTATTGTACAATTGAAATCTCTCTAGTTCTAATGCCGGCGTAGCATTCTACTCGGATCTTCAGTCTAACTCCTATACACCAAGCCTCCTCTTTAATCGACAAATATGTCAGGCATCAACCTCAATGAAATATACTTCTCCTTTTTCAATCTAATCTTCTAAGATCGAGTCGATTCGAGGGCAATTCATATCTTTTATTATTAGAATTTATATCTCTTAGTATATAGAAAACTTAAACCGCAGTAATCTACTTTCGAGCCAAATATTGTCGTACAGTATCAGTGATTGTCTGTTCAAAGTCGATAAACTCAAAATTCAAGATACCTCTTGACTTTTCGTCGTTTGTAATAGCCCACGAAGAAAAGTTCGTAGAGTGAGGTCTGCCAACAGCAAGTTTGTTACGAAGTTCTGGGAAATTCTTCCTAATAACATCTAAGATCATTTGGTCTGAGAATCTCCCATTTTGGGCAATGATTCTCTTACCCTTGGCTTCTTCCTTTTCAAATGCAATTATATGAGCTCTGGCGACGTCTCTGACATCAATGAATTGATTGTAATGATCAGATACATGGGCACCTGGTCTCAAGTTTAACATTCGGCCAAGCATATTCAACGCAGTATTTCTAACTTGATTACCTGGTTCATCTTGTGCTTGTGGACCATAAACATATACCGGGTTGACTGTAGTTAGGGCAAAGTTAGGGTTTTCCATATTGACAAATTCCCAAGCAGCCTTTTCAGCAAAGGTTTTGGAGCCAAAATAAGCTGAAACAGGGTCCCCCTTTGCATCTTCATAGGATATAGCATTCCAGTGATCTTCACTTCCACTGAAGTCAGGAGATTGGATCTCATACATACTGGCAATGGCAACAAACGAACTGGTGACGACTACTCGTTTAATTTGTGGAGCAACCAGCTTTACAGAGGCAAGAACAGACTTAGTACCTTGTATAGCTGGAATCAAGATATCTCTTTCATAATCTCTAACACTCAAGACAATTGGCGAAGCAGTATGCAAAAGTACACTGACTTCTGGGTGCTTCTTCAAAGCTTCATCGAAGGCTCCCTTCTTTTCTATAACAGGAACAATTTCGTACTCAAAGCCTTCTCCAAAGAATTTCTTCAATGGTTGGCCTTTTTCATTTGATCTCACCGAACCAATGACACGATAGTTCTTTTCAAGAAGTGCCTTGATAAGTTGTTGAGCGATATAGCCGGTGGCACCAGTGACGAAGACAGTACTGGACATAATTAAATACGCTCTTAATTCCAGCAGAGAGAAGATATTCTACAGATGAGGGTTTTCGATTTTCATATATATTGGCGTCGGAATAGGAAATGATAAAAAGTTTTCGCAGCCATTCCATCTGAAACTCGGCTCTTGAACATTGCGTTACGTCCGATAATTCAGACTGGGTTTAACACCGAACTAAAAAATAGATCTTTTGACCACAGAATAAATTAGATAATATCAAGCAATTCTTGTGTTTTTTCACGGCTGAGTTCAAATTTGCAAGAATAAGTGATATTCCAAGAGAAAAAAATTGAATATTTACGAACAATTGGTCACCCCCATCTTTTACGTAGAACTGCATTTACGAATACAATCTGGTCGTTATCCAACTTCATTTGGACTAGAAATGATCATCTTTCTAACAATTCTCTCATAAAGAGGAGACATAGTTAAAAGGTCCGGAGAAATGAGACCCATTAATCTCCTTTTCATATCAACATGAAATTTTCGAACCACAGTTCTATTAGTAGGATATTAGGAACCATCCCTGTATAAGTTTGCCACTCCAATTGGGCAACAGCCGTTTGTCTTCATATTTATATTCATAGAGCTACCCGATGCATTAATTACAAAAATGGACAAACAATTCACATTACAAATAGAACACTTACCATGAAACTCAGAAAAATCGATTGTTTTATGGTAATAAACAGCTTTCGGACTCCTTACAGTATCCGACGTGCTCACATACTATTGCACTGGTCGCCGAAATCATTATGACCCGCATCGGACTTTTTCCTATACCCTAAATATTTCGTCCCACCACCCTCACTGACTGTCTTACGCCTTAGGCTTTCAGTTACTGATGCTTTTTGAATGCAATATTAAATTTGATCACTTGAACTGGCGTTGCCTTCAAATTATAGTCGATAGCGCAGGTGTAGAGCCTCAGTTGCATTTTACGTTGGCACTATTAAATGAGTTCTCTCTATTCTAATCTCTAGATCATTTCAGATCATTAAAGTACTTTGTTTATCAGCGCATTGTTTACGCTAGCAACAGTGCTTGAATTAACTTTAGACCTAACCTTTGAGTGTCCCCGCATACTTCATGACATTCGTATCACATAACACAACAATTCAAGTATGTTCATTGTAAATTCGTTCTTGAATCTATAGAAATGCGCCGAATGAAGTTTATTCTAGTTAAGTTTTATATGTAACTGACTCACAATCAAGATATACTTTTTTTCACTTGACTGATTTCTCTCTTCTTGTGTCCGCCGAATTTTTCACAGAATCTTCACTAATCCAAAATGTTTAGTCGGTCTTCAATTAACGGCCCATTGTGCAAGCTTGACGACCCTTAATATTGTACTTAGTCATACTGCCCAACTTCGTACCTGGTCGTAGTAGTTTATAGATTCTGATTTACTCCCAGAAACCATCGAAATATTCGGGAGATCGGTGTTGCAATCTTCCAAGTCGGGGATTGGCCTATTCTGGGCTGCACATGCACGGATGAGGAAATACCCGAAAAACATCTCTTCATTTCAATTACAGCAGCAGCCACACACAAACAAAACTGAAGAGACCAAAAAATGCCGCATTTCACAATAGCCACCACCACAAGCAGTAAGACTATCCTAGACTGTTTTCAGTTACTTCTATGGTTCTTCTGTATCATTTGTTCATAATTAATTCTGCTCATCGGCACGTGACCCAACGGTTTTCAACAACTTCACGTTCTCCTGCAGAGCGCATCTTCCATTGGTGCGACTCCAGAAGACGATAAGGATTAACTGTGGAGAGTTTGGGATTGTGAAAAAAAGAGATTGAAAAATGGCTCCAATTTTTTAGTCAATTTCAGTTTTTTCATTCTCTTTTTATCTCATATACACTTCCGCCATGTCGGTGGCAACACCCAGAGCAGTTGCGGATATGGCTGGCCATGAAACCAGTATCCGACCTGAGGATCGCGAGCGTGGATTTGAAGAGAGCCGAGACTCCGCTGATATCCAGCTGAAAAAAGTGTTTTCCGATTTATGTATGGCCTGTCGAAGAGGCGACTTAGAAGCTGTAGATGCATTGCTTTCCACGCCGTATTTGGATATCAACCAGGTAGACGAGTTTGACTACTCTCCGTTGATTTTGCTGTCTCTATGTGGTCATTTGGCCGTTGTAGAGTTACTTCTTTCCAGAGGCGCCATTTGCGACAGAGACACTTTTGAAGGAGCCCGTTGTATTTATGGGGCTTTGACCGACGAAATCAGAGACTTGCTTATCAGTTTTGATATCTCAAAGGCTGTAGATACCAAGCAGTCGTTTGCCACAGATATCTCTAATTTGATCAGTGCCAGAGCTGGCGCTCCTACGAGAGATATTGTGTTCTATTTTCCTCATGTTCACGGAGTTTTGTCCAGAGGATATCAGTCGTTTAGATTGCATCGTTTTCTTCTAGCTGCAAGAAGTATCTATTTCCTGGAAAAGCTTGCCGGAGAGTGGGCCAGCAGTGTAGTTGTAGAATTACCCTCTACAATCGACCCTGCTGCCTTCAGAATTGTGGTCGACTTCCTCTACTTCAGAGCCAATTCTCTACCTACCGAAGATATTGACCTTCAGGACAAGTTGATTGACTTAGCAGAACAATTTGCCTTGCATGACTTGGCAGAAGGTGTCAAACGGATTCAGGAAGCTACCAAGGAGAGAGAAAGGTCTAAAATCAAGTACGATTTGGCATTCAAGTTTTCCGAAGAAGGAAGACGTGACTTGGACAGATTCTTAAACCGTCACATACTATCGGACAAGATATTAACTCAACTCACTCTTGAGCATGATATTGACTTTGAAGATATCCAAGTTAATGAAATCATTACTCACGAACAAAAGAAGAAGTTGATGAGCTCGGCATCTTTCCCAGACATCATTTTGTCTGCCATAGATGCCGATACTGAGTCGGTAGTCTTCTATCCGGTGCACAAGTCTATCATCTCGCGTTCGGAGTATTTTGATACCATGTTGAAGTCGGAGATCTTTGTCAATGAACACAAAGAATTGCCATTCTTCAAGTCCTTCGAAATGTCTTCCAACCTTGAGGTCATCGATAGACCTCAGATTGAGCCGGACCATCTCCCCGTAATCCAGATCTCCAACAGTAGCGCCAGTCAGGATGTAGCAGAGATGGTATTGTGCTATCTATATCACGATGACATCCCCAATATTCCCCTTCATTTAGCAGTGGATTTGTTGTTTGCATCAGATGAGTTATTTTTGGATCGACTCAAAACCATCTGCTCCGTAAGAATAACCTCTTCTTTTGACAGGTTTACTCCTAGCGAATTCGACTCGTTGAAAGAGCTAGTTGAGTATGATGCCTACGATCTAGTTAGGGTTTCTTGGGAAGCAAGAAGTGATAAACTTGAACAGCATGTGACCAAAATGATAGCCTACAATTTGGAGAACATTTTCAAGAATGATATACAGAAGGAATTGCTTGCTACATTGGTGAATGAGAGTGCCAGGAGAATCCAGGAAAGACAGGATACCGACACCATTGAATTGATCGATGATATAAGATACTACTTGCAAATGAAGTATGCGGTCAGCGATGAATACGATGACCTAGATCCAGGATTACAGTTCCGTGACCAGGACGAGAGAGACGATATTAGAATCTATAAGAATGCTTTGGCCAACTTCAATCGTGACATACAGATGATAGACCATATCCTTGACGGATTGCAGTTGGATGCTTAATAGTAATTTGCATAATTATGTCGTAAAAATAGATGTAGAATGCCATAATGCTTAGCGTTGTACCGTAGTACATATACATCCAAAATAATGATTCCGTTTTCTTTATTTGAAGATTTATTTCCAAAAAATAATAAAATACAAGAAGAGCACGACAATCTATCACCATTCCATCTAATAACCGTCCACTTCGTTCTGTTATTCATCTTAAATATGTTCCATGAAGATTTAACATACTTAATTTCGAGGTTTTCACGTGATCTCTTCGCATCGCAAAAAAAATTCTGGAGAGCGAAGCCCTGCTAACATAACTTAGCTTGAAAAGTTTCAATAGTGTGCTGAAAATATTTGAACAAAGAAAGTCCACCTGCTGTCCATTACTAGTTGTAAGCATGACAGAAAATAATCCTGACGGTGGAGTTGCTGTCGACTTGTTTGTTCTTGACGACAAGTTGGCCAAGATCAGAAATCAGATCAACTCCAAGTTGGAAAACCAGAAGCATTTAGCCATCATTTTATCAGCAGTAGAGGAAAATATTGAAGAGCAAAATAATGAAAAAACACCAGTAGCCTACTTTGTCTCATTCTTGTCATTATTAGACCAATGTATCAGAGATGACACTATCGTTGACGGAATGTTGGCTGCTACAACTGCCTACTTCTTGGACATAGTTTTTCCATTTACTCCCAAATCATTGTTGAAGTCTAAATTCAGTGATATTTTGACTAAATTGGCACCACCTTTGACCCTTCCAGAGGCAGAAGCTCCGTTGGTAAGATCCACTATCGGTGCTTTGGAAAGCTTGTTGTTGGCCCAGGACCATCAGCAGTGGGTGGCATCTGGAAACATTTCTCCTAAGAGAGCCCTACTTGGATTGTTGGAGTTGTCTTTCGATCCCAGACCTAAAGTTAGAAGAAGAGCTCAGGAAGCCGTCCACAACATCTTGACCCACCCACCAGCTTCTCCTTCACCCATACACGTAGCAGCACCTGTTGCTGGCGATATTTCGTTGAATAAGCTTACCTCGTTGCTCCAGGAAAGTAAAAAACATCAAAAGAACTCCAACAAGGAGCTTAACTCGCAGATTATTCACTGTTTGCAATTGATAACTTCAATAACGTCTGCCAATGCCTGGCCCCCTAGCAAAATCGAACGTTTGTGCGACGTTTTGTTGGAAATCTCCAAGACTTCAGACCAGTACTTGGTATCTTCTGCTTTTACAGCATTCGAAGGTTTGTTCAAGTCTATGAACAATAGCATTGATGTAGAAAAATTCACAAACATTTTGGACATCATCTTTGACTTGAAACCTCCTATCAACGATACCCACTTGGCTGCCTCGTGGTTGGCAGTTGTTGCGAAGGCTCTCGAAAGCTTTGCTACATTGTCACCTGAAGTATGCTTGCAAAAACTTCCAAGTGTAATTCCAATAGTGTCGCAGTTCTTGGGCTCTGACTCTAAAGACATATACGAATCTTCCTCTCAGTGTCTCATTGCAATTGTGAGCGAAACTATTCCAGACAGCTTCTTATTGCAGCCTACCACCACGAACGGTATTACTGGAGAAGTCTATGAAAAAGTGGATGAAGTGATTACCTTTATCAGTGAACACATTGAGCAAGAATTGCTATCCGTCAAGTACCAGCATGCAGTTAAGGAGATCCTTGAGCTCATCACGGCTACCATCTTGAAATTGAGAACTCGTGCTAATCCTGATTTCTTGGGTATACTCGGCATTGTCGGAGAATGGCGTACAAACGAAACTGATTCTTTTCCATTCAACAAGGAAGCAGAGGATGTAATTTCTGCTGCCATTTCCACTATGGGACCTCAAGTTGTCTTGAGTGTCCTTCCTTTGAACTTGACTGGTGGAGACCAGCCTGGTAGAGCGTGGTTACTTCCTCTCTTAAGAGACAATGTTAGGTTTGCCGAATTGAACTTCTACAAATCATCCATCTTGCCATCTGTTGAATTCTTCGGAAACAAGATTGCGGAGGCTTCCAACAAGGAATCGATGCATATCAAAATCTTTCAGACCATTGTTGACCAGATCTGGTCGTTGTTACCTCACTTTTGTGATCTTCCTAAAGACTTGACATCAGCTTTCGACGACGCCTTTGCAGCTCAGTTGTCTGACTTAATGTACTCAAGAGTCGAATTAAGAACTTCAATTTGTCATGCCTTGAGATTGCTTGTGGAATCTAACATTGCCTACCGTGACGGAGCATTAGAAAGTGATTTACTTATCCAGGAAGAACTTCCAATCCAGCAGGCATCAAAGAACTTGGATTATCTTGCCACCAAGGCATCCAATGTTCTTTCGGTTTTGTTCAACGTCTTCTCGTCTACTTTGCCGGACTCTAGAGGTTTCGTATTGGAGACTATTGACACATACTTGCAAATCGTTCCAAAGGGCGACTTGGAAGAAACATTCAATAAGGTCTGTGGATTGTTAAAGAATGCGATGGACGAAGAAGCCCATGCTGCCCAGCCTCAGGGAAAGAAGTCGGAAACGCCAAAATTGAGTATCACCATGTTGGACTTGATTGTAGCTATGAGTAAATACGTGCCTGAATCTTCCCACAATGCCTTATTCTCGATCTTCTCCGCTACTGTACCTTTGCAAAATAATGCATTGATGCAGAAGAGATCCTACAGAATAATATCGAAGTTGGCTGAAACTGAGGATGGTAAACAGTCGATCTTGAAGTTTATTAGTGAAATCGAGAATGTTATCATCCAGAACACGGAGACTACCCACAGTTCTGCAAGAGCATCCAGATTGAATGCTATATTGTTGGTTTTGGAGTTGTTGCCACAATCAGATCTCTTCTTCATCCCATCTATTGTACAAGAAATAATCCTTTCCACCAAGGACGTAAACGAAAGAACCAGGGAGTTGTCTTATCAGATTTTGATCCAGATGGGACGCAAGATGGCTGAAGGTGGAGTTGTAGAAAACGGAAGAGTTCCAGGTTTTGATGCTGAAACTCCATCATCTGAAGCCAGTTTGACTGAATTCTTCACCATGGTCAGCGCTGGTTTGGCTGCTCAGGCTCCACACATGATCTCTGCTACAATCACTGCGATCTCTTGTTTGGTTTTTGAGTTCAAGGATAAATTGCCTACCGATGTGTTGTTAGAAATCGCATCCACAGTGGAATTGTTTTTGACTCATAACTCGAGAGAAATTGCCAAATCTGCCATCGGTTTCGTCAAGGTCGAAGTTTTGTCATTGCCAGAAGAGATGGTCAGAGCTAACTTGACTGAGTTGTTGACCAAATTAATGAGATGGTCTCACGAACACAAGGGTCACTTCAAATCCAAGGTCAAACATATCTTAGAAAGATTGATTAGAAAGTTCGGTGTTGAAGTTGTGGAAGAAGCAATTCCTGAAGACGACAAAAAGTTGGTAGCAAACATCAAAAAGACCAGAAACAGAGCCAAGAGAAAGCAGGAAGCTGAAGATGCTGAGAATTCTGCTGCTGGACCTGAAAAGAAATTCGTTTCTGCCTACGAAGAAGCCTTGTACGACTCGGACGTTTCTGACGATGAAATGGAAGAAGATGTTGACGACAACTCTTCGAGATACAAGAAGAAAGCTAACCAGTATATCTTGAAGACTGGTGACGAACCATTGAACTTGTTGGATCGACAATCGTTAGCTCATATTTCATCCTCTAAGCCAAAGAAGTTTTCCAAGGCATCGGTAGACAAGTCAAGCTTCAAGACTAAGAATGGTAAGTACGTCTTCGATGAGAACGATCAAGAAGATGACCCATTAGCTGGTAGAGGCTCTGGTGTAGATGCCTACTTGGACGCTGTCAAACAGGCTCCAACAAGAGGTCAAAGAAACAAGTTGAAGTTCAAGAAAAGCAAGGATAAGGACGATGACTTCTCAGACGACGAAGAACCTGAAAGACCTTCAAAGGCTGTTCCTAAGAACAAGGTGTTGGGAAGGAACAAGATCTCCAAGCCAAAGAAGCCACTTAAGTCCAGAAAGAAGCTCTAGTCAAGAAAAGACTATGTCCACAAACAGAGCCTCCTACCATAGTCATATACATATATTTCATTTTTTTCTCTTCCCTTTTGTATATTATTATTACATTTCGAAATGCATGTCCTAATAGTCATAATGAGAATCAATTATATCTTATGGGTGCAAAATCTGCACGCACATTCACTATTTACAACAAATACTAAAATAAGGCTGGATTCTATAAATAAGTGAAGTTGTATTGAAATAATAATTCAAATTCAATCACATTATAACTATAAGACTTAACATTCCTAGTCTATCTTCGAAGAGAGTATAGTACTTGAGGTCTACTTGTAATTTTGCTTACGTAATTTTTGTAACTTCTCACGTAATCGCGATTTCGAATTTTTCACTTTTTCAATATGTACTGAGCAACTCCTTCCATTCAATCAAGTATCTTCTGAATAGCGAACAAACGAAATGAGCAGCCCTATCAGAATAAGATTGGCACGTTTTGGCAGAAAGCATCAGCCCTTATACAACATTGTCGTGGCTAACAGAGGGAAGGCCCGTGATGCTTTGCCCATTGAAGTCTTGGGAACCTACAATCCTAACCCAGTACCTTTGACTCCAGAAGAGAAAGCTAGTGGTACGAAACCTTTCAAGCACATAGAGTTGGATTTTGACAGATCCAAATACTGGCTCGGTGTCGGTGCAGATGTATCTAACCGTGTGTCGTTTTTGTTTAAGAAGGCTAACTTGTTGCCTGAAACTTGGCCCGCTCCTTATAAGTTGACCCAGCATGTAGAAAGAGCCACCACCAAAGACGTCAAGACTGTTTATGAAGCGCCAAGAGAATTCTTCAGAAAGAGATGAGCGAGTGAAAGATCTTATTCCCACAAATATAGCATACTTCATTGTGGTTTCGTCTTAAGTTGGTGAAACTATCAATGATTTCTTAATCTCCTGTAAATATAGCAATGCACACATTTTAATTGTAATTGAATCAGAAGCACGCACTGTTGTAAATACATAGACATGACATGTAGTCTTGATATTGACATGATATAGGCACGGTATAAAGATATGGCTACTTGGACAGCTTTTTCCATCCAAAGAATCTCCACTTGCTGGGTTTCTTGTTACCAAAATTGGACCCGAAGATATGTTTCTTTTCTGGAACATCATTGAATTCTCGATAGTAGGGTTCTTCTGAAGGTTCTACATCTTCCTTGCTTTTCTGTTTTGTGAGTTTCGATCTATAATCGTTGGTGTTGAACTTTTTGGGATGGAGAGAAGTTCTCTTGATAACAGTAACAGAAGCATTTGTGATGTTAACTAAAATTTCCTTTCCGAAGACTCTGCTAAAGACAGTATTGATCTCTGTGAATGCATTGAGGGTGAACATCTCTGGCTTTTGCAAAAGAGTACGAATTGTATTTTCGATGTTTTGCCTGTACATCTCCAAGTCTTCTTCAAGAATCTCATGTCTGTCAAAGGCATTGCCAAAGTTTGTAACTAAGGCTGTGAACTCAGTAGCAAACTTAGTGTATTCGGTTTGTGTTTTCAAGAGCTTGGATTTCTTGTTTAAGTACCTAATGAGAAACAATTCTGGACGACAAGTAGATAAGATACAATCAATGGTTTCTTCTACTATTTGAGTAAGAAAAGTGATCTGCACTATCTGGTCGCTTTTCATGAACGATTCCAGCAATTCTTCTACTCTTTCGTCATCAACGACTCCAAATATATCGACTATTTCTTTCTTAAGTTTTTTTACCTTGATGATTTGTATGCTGTCCTTGTGCTTCATGATTCTATCGGGGATATCTCTTTTTTCCAGAAGTAACCTTTCAAGGATATCTTCCAAAATCACCAACAATCCGACGGTAGAGGCCACCTGGATGAGATTCTTTCTGATCAGATATGGCTTGATACTGTAGATCAACTCTACCACCAATTTAATGTTTTCTATAATCTTGTAATTTGGGAGATTTACGGGAATTCCATATTTGAGATCTGCCCTCAATGGAATGAGAAATGAGTAGCCCAATAGAATGGCTACCACCTTATCTAGTCTTCTATTTTGAAAGAAATCAGTTACGGATTGGTGCAAGGTCGGATTCTTTTCACTCATTGAAACAAGGTTGTTGATTATTTGCAATACTTCTTCATACATCGAAATCAACTTGGTTTCATCGTTCAGATAAGGACCCTCGTCTATAATAAAATCTAGTCGGGCCATATTGAAGGCCAAGTCTGAGTGCGTTAAGCGCTGTTCCTCTAACTGTTCCAAGGTAGGGTAGTAAGTAGTGATTTCTGTATTGAAGTCTGTGTTTTCCATCTTGCAATGTTTTAACAACTTCAGCCGTCTATTATGAGGTATATTGAAGAATGATAATGTAGTATTAGTTTAATTTGAGATAGTTATAAATGGGTGCAAAACGGGTAATAAGCAATAACGATTGCAAAATCTGCGCACTTAGAAAATTTCACCGCTATAGAAAAAATCACGAAACTACCGAATTTTGTATGCTACAATTGAAATTAGAAAATAGTGATGAAAACAAAATCTACCTCGCTTTTATGCTTTTACAGCTTTCTTCGATTCAGTTCAGTTTCTACATTTTACTCTCTTCTACGAATTATTAAAAACGAAGATTTATTACACTATGAAAAAAGTATTACTAGCTATTCCCATCATCAGTTTAATCGAATAAACCGAATCCCATGTCGTCGTCTTCGGATTCTTCAGCTTCTTCTTCAGCAGCTTCTTCAGCAGCTTCTTCAGAGGCACCGGAGGCAGCAGCAGCTGGAGCAGCAGCAGCGTAAGCTTCTGGGTTGGCCAATCTGTCCTTGATGGCTTCAGAGCCTTCGAAGGTGTAGTCAGTAGCAATCGACAAAGCCAAGACGTTCTTGTAGTGGTTGACGACGGAGTGACCGACAGATGGCAAGGTTGGGTAACCGACAGCCAAAGAGATGGAGGCAATGACGTTGATGGCAGAGACAAAGTGACCAACCAATTCGTCGTCAGAGATATCCAAGATGGAAGATGGGAAAATCTGGCCATTGTCGTAAACTTGAACGACAGTCATACCGTAGGTAAATGGCGAGATGTTCAACATGTTCAACAAAGTGGCTTCAGATGGACCGACCTTGTGTTGGGCTTCGACAACCTTGACGTCAGAGACAATTTCAATGGTACCTCTGGCAATCTTGGTTGGGACACCTAAAGCCTGGAAGAAGGAAGTCTTACCTGGTTCCATACCGGTGTTACCGGCTGGAATCCAGACATCCTTTGGAGCAACGGCACCGGCTCTGGCTGGAGCGGCAACGACGTTGGAGAGAATTTCGTCCCTGATGGTCTTCAAGTCAGAGTTGGTGAAAATGAAACCAACGTTACCCTTGACAAAAGGCAACAACTTTTCGAATTCTGGCAAGTCAGACAAGAAGTCTCTGATGGCTCTTCTGACCATGGTGTTCTTACCCATCAACACGGTAGCATTACCTCTCAAGGCCTTTCTAATTTCGTGCATTTGTTGGGAAGAAACATTGTCGACACCGACGATGAAAATCGACTTGTATTCTTCCAACAATTCTCTAAGCTTGGAGAAGTATTGAATCTTCTTATCACGAGTACCACCCATTTCGACTTTTATTATATTTGACGATAGGAATATTTAATGGTCCCAAAGTTTGATAGTTCTATAAAGCTGATTGTGAAAAAAGTAGTACCCTTCAGAAAATTAAACCATTCGCACTGGAGCAGGTAGAGATGAGAAATTTTTCATTCTTCGCAACATTTAGGGCTCAGCCCTAAGTCACGTGTCTTATATTAATATCATCCTCCATGTGCACAAGTACAGCACCTTCCTAATCTGGCGATGAGTTGCATTCTGGAAGTGACTTTCGCAGCTATTCGAAGCCATTTACAGTCTGTTTTATGTTCGTAACCCTCGTATTCATAATTTAACTTCATAACCGTCTTTGTAATAGTAGTGATAGTTATAGTATATGATTACTGACTTAACGAAATAAATACTTTATATTATGTGAATACTTAAATATATAAGTTTGTACCTAACCAAATCCCTTGTTTTCGTAATCCGAACTAATAAACGTATGTTTCAAGTAAGTGTTCCATATCTTCTGCAACATATCCTCGGAATTACCAGTCACAGACTTGCCCTTGCTCTTCTTGCCTTTATGGTCCTTCTTCTTTTTGTTCTTCTTATTCTTCTTTTTCTTTCTTTTGCCGTCATCATCTTCGTCTTCTTCTTTCTTATTCTTGTCCTTGATAGGTTTACCCAACTTTCTGCCGAAGTTGATCCATTCGTCCACGACCAAAGTTCCCAAGTCGTAGATTTCATTATCAGTAGAATACTCGAACTCGTAGGAAAAGTCCTTCTTACCGCTGTTGATGGATTTCAAGTCTGCAAAGTACTGAACATATCTCTCAGGAGTAAAAGTCTGTGGAACATACCCCGGACCCAATGGTAAGTGTTCAGGCTTTGGAAGAGGGAAGGTCTTATCTCTCTTCTTTTTCAAAATCGTAAACAAATCATCATTTTCATTGATCTTGAACGTATCATCCTCGTCTTCGTTATCGTACTTTTCAAATGATTGCATCATCGTTTCTAAGCCTGTAAAGAAACTGTCCCAGGGCTCAAACTGGGTTTTCTTTGTGAGTGATTCACCCAAGCCGGTGATATTATATTCCCAGACTCTCAATCCAGGATTGAAAGTAGGAACTACACTGGCTGATACAAAAGCAAGAGAATAACGTTCACTGGAGATGCCGCTCTTCTTCTTACCCTTGATGCTGGCATAGAGAGTTTCACGCAACGTCTCCATATACTTGACTTTTCCATTGGGAACCCCACCTTGTATTCTCATAAAGTCTTCATCGTGGTTCTCGTCAAATACACGAAACATGTTAGATTCTTCAAGTGCGTCCGTGAAATCATTTTCATCATCAGAATCAGAATCAGAATCAGAATCCCAATCTTCGACCAAGAATTGCTTTACAATCTCGTCATCCACGTCCTTGGAACTGACTTTTCCCTTAAGCGACTTTTTAATCGACTTATACGCAGCCACAGAATCCAATGGAATGAAGTGGTCCATATTCATATGACCATACAAGCCTCCGATGATGACATCACGATACTCATACGACCACACTATATACTTACGCAAACACGAGATATCGTAGTTCTTTTCGTTTGGAGGAACATGCCCAGTTAACCATACCTTCATATTTCTACTTCTCATCTCTTTCAACACATAGCCCAACCACTCAAACAACTTGTAGCCCGGTTCCTTCTTCTTATCACAATTGTCTACCAAAGGATTCGACTGGAACAAATAGAGTGTATTTATTGACAAAAGGGCCAACTGATTGGGAATTACTTCGTGGAAGAAATAGGCTCCTCTGTTGAAAACATGCAACTGAGCTGCGGGAACAAAGTTTCTCCAGATCTTGAACAACTCTCTCGTCTGTAAAGTGGGACCAGGACTAAACAAATTGTGAGGAAAGACGTCATTGTTACCTAATGAAGGAATCAAGTCTACCTTCAAATTAGGGTCCTTTTTGTTTTTGAATGTCTCATACATCAAGTCGCTGACCTGTTGGTTCATTTCAAAGATATTCAACTCCGTTCTGGGGTATCTACGATCGTTGTCGTGTCTGACGTTGTCTCCCGTCCACACTATGAAGTCGATCTTGTCCTTCAAGTTGTCTTCAATCCATTGAATTGTGTCTTCCATGAGCACTAGGGGACTGTCGCATCCCAATATAGCATCTCCGTACTTTCCAGCATTGCCCTTTCCTGAATGGCAGAAATCGTCTTGCTTCGAGCCAGTCTTGTAGTTTGGGTCTGGATGAATATCAGTGATATGTAAAAATCTGCCGTGGATAATCTGTTCTCCTTTTTCGGAAGACTTAACCTTCACCGGACTCTTCACTGTAAGTCCTAACCTTTTAAGGTCCTTCTTCTCATCATTGGACAATTCAATGTTTTCAACGGAGATAACTCTATCGGCCGGAAACATGGCCGTATTCACTTGCGTGTTATTATTATTGTCATTGCTGTAAATGTAGCTTCCAAGCATATGTTGGTACGTTTGAATACTATTGGTACGGGTAACCCACAAGGTTCCAGAAAGAGCTAATAGCACAAATACAGAATACAACATGCTTCTGCCCGAACTACGTTGGGCAAGCTTTTCTTGCATTGTAGATGATCTTATCTTTAGATTGTGGATTCTTGTTTCAAAAGGAAAGTGAAGATTGGGATAGTTGTCGTTAAATTATAGATGGCTGGATGCTGAAAAATCGTGAGAGCTAATTTAACATGTAATGAGTTGAAATGAATGGAGGTTCAACAAAAAGACACAGATGAAAGTGGCACACTGTCGTTTCAGGCTGACGCTGCTGCTGACAAAAATACAAGAACAGAGCTGGCTCTACTAGAATAATACAATAACCATTAAATATATGCGCATCCATCCTCAATTAATATACGATGAAAATAGATGATTGTGCTGGTTAGGCTGGGGTTCACACTACCAACATATGCACGTGCATAACTTGAAGCGTGCAGATAGTCTCGTGACTACTTTGGTATTTACATTATAGTTGATGGGCAATATAGATATATTGCTAGAGGATACTATTGATTTCCATTGTCAATCGATTCTAGTCCTATCGCAAACCTACTTTTTCAACTTTACCTTTGTAGTCTTGTAAAATTGGCAAGTTCTATTTCTCAGGCTATACAGCTTACGTAAAATCCACACAATTACATACAAATATTGAAGTTCCACAACAGACTTGTATGCATGTCCATGGTACCCTGTATAGTTGCTACTTACTTGAAAACTATTTATTTCAAAACTACGGCTAAAAAACTGGTGAAACCGACAGGAACAAACGCCCGAGGTTGATTCTAAGATGAAATCTGTCACGCGGACATTGTGGACCTAGCTATAAATTTGCTACACAAGTTGGAAACAAGACTAAAATACTAAGGCGAAACAGGGTTAGACCAGAAGGTCATTCCATTTACTGTTGATAGCCTCAGTTCCATCGAAGCTACAATGGCCAGACTCTGTTCTTCGTAATTCTTGTTGGGTATCATCCCATAACGCCTAAAATTTGAAGCAGTACCAAGTGAATCCTATTACTGCTGAAATTCTATTCTATTTCATTTGATAACTCACTACCTTGCCGCTCTTCTATCATCATTATGACTTCCTCTTATCTGCTGGATATGTCTTTTCCCAAAGTAAATCAATTCCGCGCATAGAGCATCGCAGATCTACTATAGACGGCACTTTCAAATTGAAAAGTGCCGATCATGCACCTGTTCTGCCATTAGCAACGAATACCCTCAATTGAGTCATTGGACGAGAATACTTCCACTCTTTAGACTCTACTCTAAACAAATAAAAACATTGCAAGGGCTTGTAATGGCTGCGAATTTATGTAACGCAACGCACGTGATACGTTGATACCATATAAACCTCTGAGGAGGGTGATACACGCAGCAGTCGTCATTTGCGTGATCTGGTACTACGCGGTCAGTATGAGGCGTTGTGGTGATATTCGCGATAATTGTTTATGTTTCCTATGATCTGTAAAATCCATGTTCCAGTTATATGTGATGTAAGGGTTTAGCCAAATCCAGTCAAACCACCAGCGAAGCGTTGATCTACGTCCTTAATGTGCGCATAGACAGGTCCCTTATTCGAAACAGGAAACAGTCGTGGAGTTCTGTGCAAGCTACAAGAATAGTGCAATAATTTCAGGTTTGGGGATTTTCCAACGATATGTAAGATCGAACACGGTCCTGGTACAGGAAAGTGAAATTCGGACGTGAAGAAGGCAGCTCAATGAGCATTAGATACAAATTGTGCTTGTGAAAGTAGCAGCGAATCTAAGTCTAAATGGAGAATTGGCGTTTCGTGGCAGAGCTAGACACATGGAGTGTTAGCTGAGCGGAAGAGGCTTGTTCGACCACGTCTATGCAATTCATTTCAAAGGGTGCCTTGGCCCAAAGAAGAAATTTGCTGTTGCAACACGAAATTGCGAAACGCGAATTATCGAATTTCGTGCATCAATGTAAACAAACCGCACCATGTTACGAGTTAAAACAGCAATCCAATCACCCAACCTTCTACAATTAACAGGATCGGGAAATAGCGTGCGAATGTAGTGCAGTTGCAAGGGTAATGAGCTGCATGCAATTAATGCCAAACGTAAACAACACCCAAAAACAACCGCGTCTTTTTGCTGTTTCGTTTCACCAACCTGGTCCAGGCTTCAGTGTGGAATGTAGCAGTAGATTGGGTTTTAGCTATAAGGTGCTTTGCCTGCTTTGACTATACCAGTGGCTCGCGTTGTAGAATCGTTCGTGTCTGTGTTGTCGTTCTACTTCAGTTCCTGCTGTCCACGGGCAATTTACTTTCTTGGTTCTATTTATTGGCTCACCATTGTTTTTTCAACGAGATTTCTAACACGACAATTTTTTTTTTGGCGTCTTTATGGTGACAAAATTGTATTTTTTAGGCTGCGTCATTATTTCTTATTATGTATGTATGGTTTGCGAGAGTTGATTTCAGAAAAATTATTTTATGCACTAGACCTATTATTATTATGATTATTACTACTCTGGTGTCTTAGTTGCTTCGCCAGAACCGTGATTTGGCTCTCTCCTGGGTAATATTTCACATCTTTCGTTCCTTGGTTATTATATGCGTACTTAATTATTACATAATTATAAAGAATTAATACACTCAATCGCAAACCTTGTATATATATCTCTGAATAATTCCTGTCACATCGGTCAAATCTAAATTTCGATTGCTTCTTGTATCTTTTCTTCATACCTTAATCGACATTTTCTTATAGTTCTAATACCCAACCAGCATCAATTCACAATCATGATGTACCTACAAACCCCCAAGAGAACAAGCACCTTCCCTCCAACACCTTCTTCTTACGGTGCCAACAAGCCTAATTTACCTCCATTGTCGTCGTTGTTGTCGTCGACTCCTTCAAGTAAGGACTCTGCCATAACTTCAACTCCATATTTGCCAACAAAGTTGCCATCTATCGATTCCTTCAGCACTACACCAACGTCCTCAAGGTATTTCCAATCGAATCAAAGACCATTTGGGTCTTACGCCTCGTTTCCAACACCTCCAACCTCAAGGGGATCGATAACGGGAAACTATTCGATCGATACCAGCGAAGCCGATATCAGCATCACTGACTTGAGGAGATCTTCTTCTTTTGCTCCCCCTCCTTCCACTCATCACATTCTCAAGAACATCAACACCTCCGTTCATTCTGCCCCCGTCACTGCAGCAGTCACACCTATTACTACATCTGCTTCTTTGCCTCCTCCACCTCCACAGCCCGTTGCCAATAACGATTCCAAGTCCTATGCATTCATTTCTCATTCTCCTGCCACTTTCCCTCTGCAAGAACCATCCATTGACAATGCTCCTTTGGCCAGAAGAAAGAGAAGAAGAACATCGCCCAACGAATTGTCGATCTTGAACAAAGAGTTCCTAGTCGGCTCCACCCCAAACAAGATGAGAAGAATTGAAATTGCAGCCAAGGTGAACATGAATGAAAAAGCTGTGCAGATTTGGTTCCAAAATAAGAGACAGAGTTTGAGAAAACAACTGAATCACGAAAAGGAGGTCACAGAGTTGCCTCCTACACCTGTGGCTATGGTTCCTCATCCTCCAATGCATCCAATGGTTGTTGCCGTGCCAAATGTCCATGCAATGCCACAGAACACTACACTTCCACCTCTTACTAGAAACCCATCGGCATCTTATTTGCCAGCACCAATTACTTCCAATCCTTCATTAATTTCATCTACACCAACGAAACCTTTGATCAAATCTCATTCATTTGTTGGTTCTCCATCCTTAACTACATCTTCTCCAATCAAGCAGAGGTCAAGTTCGATCCCTGTCTTTGGCAAGAATCCTGAAGCATCCAGCACACCTGTTGTGTCCAAGATCATAAATGCCCAGACTACAGCTACGTCGACCACGGCAACTACGATTGTTGAAGATGATCCCAATACTTCCATGGACGACTCCATGATTGTACACTCTAATAAGCGTCAAAAGTTGGTTCTTAATGAAACCAGAAAAAAGCAACCTTTGCAGCTCAACTCGGGAAGCTCCAGCACCATGACCTTCAAGTTGACTCCTAGCACCACTAAGGTCAACCAGAAACTCTCCAGTTTACAAAACGAGGACAAGAAGTCTTCTATTCAAAGCATTTTGAACTCTACTACATCTACTAGAAAGCCATTGGGCGAAATCAGCAGCAACAACTTGAACAGCAAGCCTGTTTTTAAAAATGACAAGAAAGACGCTGCTGCCGAAAATTTGTTGAGCTTGAAGGCCGGCCTCTGGAAGTAAAACGTGTCATGTATTTTAGAATATGTATATTAGGTACGGTTAGATTTGTAAATGTTAATATCGTTGCATGAATTTATGAATGATTGAAATGAATGTAAAAAGTTTGATAATTCTGTTCTGATAGTCTACTACATCTATTGGCCACACGAGAAATCAATACAAAAGATTTCTATTGGTGTGAAATATCGATTATCGCCTCGGAAAGTGTTACACGGGCGGTCGTTGTCTTGCTAATCGGCGATTAATGATCTGATTTAAACTTTTTTTCGCAGCTATCACCTCCTGCCCCTTGCTGCAGCAACATTTGTATTCCGAAAAGAGTTAAAATCTAGCGCGTAAATTAGACTTAGACGAGACTGGCAGGAGGGAATGCAAAAACACGAATAGTCTACCGTTGCCTAGCGAACCGCATGTAGGAGATATCTGGGACGGTTCCCAGCATTTCCCAAAATAGCAATATCTCTCTGGATAAATTGGCGCATCACAATGAGGTTATTGTAGATATCAGCAGGGGTGGTAACAAAGGTTCGTTGTCAGCTGCTGTTTCTACTGAAGATGCTCCAATTGGCCCCAAGAGGAATAATTACAGGGGAATGGCTCGCTGCTACAGATTCAGCCTATGCACAGTGGGCTCGGCAATGTAATTCGGAATGCGTAAAATGACACGATGTTGATGAAGTAAAAGGGGGAGCAAATTTTCCACATCAGGAATAGATAAACACCGACAAGAGTTAATTCTGAAAGCAAATAACCGTTGGAATTCCGTTGGATTTTTGACGATTATAGCAAAATTACATACAGACATTGCAAAATTACAGACAGACTTTGCAAAATTACAGACAGACTTTGGAGTCGGTAACACTGTCGTAAAATTAGACTGTCGAAATGTAAGTAAGCTCTTGTGCATATAGCAAACAATTTAGTGTGGAGCATTTCACACTCATAGTTTCTAGTACATGTATGAGAACTAATACCAGGAAATCGGATCCTGGAAACTGCCATATTGTTGCATCTATTTTTTGTGACAGTAATATGTCATTTCCTTCAAGAATCGAATGACAATAGTCAATAATTTCTTAATATATTTGCAAATTTTCTAAATTCAGCTATTACAAATAACCATAGTAATCATACACTTCTTAGATCTACAAATTCCTACGTCTTGGACAATATTAAACGGATAAGCTTTTATATTATAGTAAATTACATGGAAATATATGTGTATAAACAAAAAATACGAATAAACCTTGAAAAGCCATTATATTATGATTATAACTTTAATGATGTTCAACCCAAGTAACTTAAAATAACTTAACGACCACGGGAAGTAGTCTTGGTGTGTTGACCTCTGACCTTCAATCCCCAGAAGTGTCTGATACCTCTGTGGGCTCTGATCTTCTTGAGTCTTTCCAAGTCATCTCTTAATTTGGATTCCATGTTGTTAGCCAAGACGTGGTAGTCCTTACCGTCAACGTGGTCTTTTTGTCTGTTCAAGAACCAAGCTGGGACCTTGTAGTTGGTTGGGTTTTGCATGATGGTGACGATTCTTTCTAATTCTTCTTGGGTCAATTCACCGGCTCTCTTGGTCAAATCGACATCAGCCTTCTTACAGACCAAGTTGGAGTATCTACGACCGACACCTCTGATCTTGGTCAAGGCGTACATGATCTTGATTCTACCATCAATGTTGGTGTTCAACAAACTAAATATATGTTAGTAAAATGTTTATACTGGAGTTATTTGGAACTGGAGGGAACGAAGAAACTCTTGGATGGTGAAAATCTATTGATAGTGAAAAATTGAGGTACTTTGAAAAATTGTAGCTAGTTTGTACAGAGCTTAGTTTGGAATACATTACATTCTCTTTCTGGGTGATTTGATAAGTTCGCCAATCTTGTTTAAACGGCGAAAAATTGATGAGTTTATGTGTTGTTTTCATTTTAAATAGTGATTGGAAAAATCGAGCTCTTCTCTGTAGAATTCTTGCCTCAAACTTCGTAGCATCTACATGGATGTGATAGAAACATCTGGCTGGCTACTGGTTTATCGGTTTGGGAAACGTATGAGCTCTACTTCATGATTTTAGGATGAAAATTCTTCAATAAGGATTTCGACGACTAGCAGCCTACATTGGCTCAAGCTTCTTCGTTCCATCTCAGTCGATAGAGTGCTGGCACATACCGTAAGATGTGTTGGAATGAACCTTCTTCTTGGACAACTAATGGCATTTTGACTTGTTTTCCTTTAGGTATACTACGAAACAAAACTATAAAGACTCGTTGCTTATAAAAAAATTTTAGTGATTTTTTTCAGACTCTCCTGCCATTCCTCCTCACAATTTTTCGCACTCTCCAGTCTCCATAGTGGAAATTGAGAGTATTGCGAGGAGGGATGGAAGTAGTGCATATACAAGAATCAAAGATGAAAGAGTCGTTTGGTGCACAGAATAGGACTAGGGCATAGCCCTAATTGTTGACACGTGATACAATTTACCATATTACGGGAGCACGTTAAAGGTTGATTATTGCAAAATATACAATCTAGGGAGGTCTGTGCTATTGATACAATTGGGAACCAAAGTAGATAAAATTAGTTGTAATTCCTGTTTGAGTATCGTACACCACAAACAATTATATTAATTACTCTCTTCATGATAAGAAGTACAATACTAGTTGAAACACAAATAGTTTTTTTGCAATTGCAATTAGAATAGATTGAATAATCTCTGCTAGGCACCATAAAAACGAATATTTCAAGTAGTAGCGTTCACACTTGCTTGAAATTGCAGACCGCAAACGAATGGTATATTCCAGCACTCTAGCCTTAGTACAGAGTCCAGGTACCAGGTCATTTCACATTATGGATAAATCTAGCAGTAGTGATCTCTGTACTTCAACAATTCCCTCTCAACAAGCACGTCTATTATAACACTATTACACAATACATTACTACAATCATGTCATGCGAATCGTCTATTTACACTCTGTTCTATGTACATGCTAGCTATTTTTCTACTCAATCGAGTATCTTCCGATGAACCACTGCAATGCTGGCAACTCTATGTATATTCTGTTGGCTTTCAAGATATCTCTGACTTCTACAGCCTCTTTCACCAACACGCTAGCTCTCTTGCCAATGTACTCGGTGGAATTTATCAAATTGTCTCTCTGAGCATCGGTAATGAAGAGCAAGTTCAACTTCTGTAGATTGTGCGATTGCACAAATTGTCTGGTAGCTTCAGGGTGTTCGTATTTAAAATCCAAATCTGTGGTATCGTATTCAGAAGCTTGGTCTCCACCAATAACAAAGACCTTACCGTTCTTGTATTGTTCGGATAAAGCCGTTTGGAATGCCTTGTGGTAGACTTTACTATTCAATCCAGTAGACCAGTCGTGTGGAGCTTTGATCCCGTGAGCTTTAATGGCATTATATCTCGTGGGTGAGTTGGCATCACCAACTCTCGCTTTACCAGAACCCTTCTGTGGTCTCAACTTCTTATTGGAGTACAACTTGTCGCCCTTGGTGATAACATAACCTGATCCGACACGGGCCTTGTCTGCTTCGTATACTACAGCACTCCACAAAAAGTCTCTTCTGGTTGGAGCATCCATAAAGCTTGCTGGTAAGGGCACAAATGAATGAGGCTCTAATGATGGAAACGTCCTCAAGCTGGCCAAGGTGTACTTAGGCGGTTGTGCTATTTTGAAAACGGATCCATTCGAAGTAGTTGTGGCCTCAGTGGCCATTCTACGTGTGAAATGTCTCAACATTATGATTCGTGGGAAGTAAAGTCTTCAAGGAATATACTGAAAAATGCAATAATTAATCCGTTTTTTTAACTTTATTCGAGTTTATCGTTGGAAAAATACCTCTAGTCTTGTACTCTTTGTTCACTTCGGTCCACGTTGTCGGCTGATGGTCTGTACTGAGGAACCTTTCGAAAGACCGTAGTTTTCGAGGTTTTGGAAATAGCTGATTTTTTCACTGGTGTTAAGACGGTGTGTGCACTACCCGACATCTACATAAAAGTATAAGAGCAGTTGAAGCTACGAATTGACTCAATCGATCAAATATTGCCTAGACGATACCATTGATTATATCTAATAGACCCTCTATTGGTAAATATACAGCAACTTGGTCAATTATTTTTCGTTTAGGAGTGTCGGTGCAATATTTCTAATTTCACAATTGGCTGAGAATCTCAAAGATCTACAAATATCTTATGAAAAACGTATTTAATAAAACAGAAAATGTATATGCAATAGTCGTCTATTTCATACTGTCGTTATCAGTAGCCTCAGTCGTGAGTTCGTGTTCTTGTATCGTTGCCGGAGGAGGGGTCTGCACTTGGTGTTGGTCTTCAACTTCGTCTTCTTCTTCACTGTCAATGACAAAATCGTCCACACTAGCACTTCCCAATGTAGCAATCTGTCCATCATGCTCCGTGATGCCTTCGCCCAACTCTATGTCTTCGTAGTACTTATCTGGAGCAGGAGCGTAGTTTCCTCGATTGTCTCCAGTAGTGAACTTTCCAAACGTCTTAGAGAAGAACCCTTGGTTCTGTTTCTGTGCTTCTTCGTCATCTTCCTGGAACCTTCTCAACTGGTCTGCCCATTGGACGTTCTTCTTCTTGCCAGTAGAAGGTCCAGTCTTGATGATGGACGAAGGTCTGGACTTGTAAGAAGTATAGAGAACATATATACCCCAGATCAATACAACTATCACTAACAACTGGATCACTCTCGTGATCTTGCCTAGTGTGGCAGACTTCTCATAATCTTCCGGTATGACAGACTCCGAAGAAGACGTATTCGATGTTGATTTGTCGCCGCTAGTTTTCTGTTCTTCAGTAGGACTTGCTTTATCTCCTAGCTTTGCGGCATCAGCCTCTGCTTTAGCTTTTGCTGCTGCTGCGTCAGCTTCGAGTTTAGCGGTCCTCACTCCTAGAGGATAAGTTATATATGCCTTTTTTGTTTGGTCAGATTTTGTTTGAGTCTCTTGAATATCATAGTTTCCAGTGATAAGGTCAATCAAGGCACGTGAAATTTCCGGAAGATCATATGGTACCATATGAGATGCTCCGAAGACATTGACAAAGGTCAAATTTCTCTCGGACTTGAGATAGCCTGCCGTTTTGTTGTCGTAGACCCAGTCAGTCGCGTCACCAGATGAAAAACCTCTACTGCCACCCCAGGACATCTTGTTGATGAACCCTTCGGTACCCATATAGTTACAAATGATGTCTAGGTTGCCGTTGAACAAGACTATTGGAACGGTTTCCAAGATAGATGGGAGGAGATGCACAGAGGGTATAGATTTACGAGCATGAAGATGAGACCCTACTTGCCCCGAACATTCACGCCAGACCTGATTGTTCTTAATATTCAAGTCGCCTTTGACTTCGTCGCCACGCAAAAATGGCATTACAAACACCAACTCGTGGGGCCAGTTCATCCCACAAGATGGAAAACTATCTTTCTTAGTATAGTCGTACATATTGTAGCACTGTTCGTCTTTAGGCAAAGACTTATCGTCGGTAATAGTCAACAATGTCTGCAACACCCTTTCGCAAGTTGATGATGAGACTTCATAATCATGGAGCTTGCCATCAAAATTGGCATCAATTCTATTCACAATCTTCTGGCATTCCTCGTGATCGAGAAGTATTTTATCCCACTTGGGATTGTTAGAACTAATGATTCCGGCTTGAACCGCAAAAGGCAAATACCATAAGCTCTGTTCGTTGGGCGAAATCCAGCCGTTACCAATCAACAAGCCTTTCAAGTTATATGGTTTTTCACCTTCAGTGAGATTCTTGTTATGTCTCAAGATGCCTTCGGCGATATACGGGATATACTGACCAGCATAACTTTCTCCGGCAAAGTAGATCTCGTTGTCTCTGTCTTCCGGGAAGATTTCATAGTATTTACTCATGAACACCAAGAAGTCCTGGGTCACTTGATAGAGCTCGGAGTCGAAAACATCGGTGTAGCTGAATCCGGTTCCACCCGGCTGGTCCACAAACACCATGTTGGCAGCCTTGTGCCACGAGCCGTTGTTGTAGACGATCTCGCGATCTTTGTTGACTCTGAAGGGGCCAGATTCTAAAAGAGCTCCGTCTAGAGAGGAGCACCCAGGACCTCCATTAAGCCAAAACATCGTTCTATTCTTGTTTTCTGGCACGGGATGCTGATCCTTGTATGACCAGAAAAAGTAGTTGGTATTGTTTTCTGGATACAACTCCAACTGACCCGAAAACATGAGGGGTATATCTTCTTCCTTTACATTAGAATGGAGGCCAGGAAGATCGAGAACCAAATACTGTTTTTGAGCATCCGAGCCTTCAAACTTTGGAGGAAGCGCTGAAACAAGCGAGTTGACCAAGAGGAAAAAGATAAAAGGGAGACAAATCATGTTGATCTGGAGATGATGCTAAAAAGAAGGATGGTAAATGGTAATAGTAAAAATAAATTGTAATGTAAGATTAAGAAAGTAGTATGATAGTATGACGATATCAACTTTATGATAGTCTGGATGATTGTATAAATAATGATAGGATGTTATGAAAGCGTTGATGAGTATATGCCTTATTAAAATGTTGTGATACCGTTCACCAAAATTACATCCGATGATTCTTATTTAGAGATGCGATACACTCTCAGTGCTATTGCTCGGACAAAGACTTGACGACTCTACGAGCTGGAAACCACCAGGAAGTACAACTGCGAGCCAAAAGCGAAGAAAACAAGTGTTCCAATTTTCCTATGGTTCCGGGGCGAAAGAACCTAAAACATATGACAGACGGTGGAAATAGTTCATACCGGTCATGTGCTATTGGTCAAGTGACTTTGGGCTATGTCCGAAGTGGAATATATGCAGACAAATATAAATATAGTAGCAAATTTGTTTATTTTTCATATTTTCCTGAGAGACCAACAAATATACAGATATGCTTAGACAAATAAGCCATATATGGGATGCTATCACAGATCTGGACAGACATGGATCAAACATTAAGGATTTTACAAAACTGTCGGAATGGATGGTACCAAATGTACTATTTCCCAACGCAATGCAGGATCATTCACGTCTACATTATCTGAAATGATTATTGAATACCTAATGTAATATTCTATTCAGGAACTTCGCTCCTTTCAATAATTATGAATTCAAATATGTAGCTAGACAACTACACCGTTAACCATACAATTCTTTTTTTTACATATTTTCTTTTTTTTCGCAACCATTTTACAATGGCTGCGAAATCTACTTTTTTTGAACAAACACATGTATAATAAAAACAAACAATCGGAAGTCTCATAGGAAGACGATGATGTAAAGTATATAAAGGTAGAGAATTGAAAAACACTAGGATACTCTATTGGTTCAAAGGTTCGATGTTCCAGATGTCTTCAGCATACTCATCAATACATCTGTCACTGCTGAAGAAGCCCATGTTGGCTACACTCAACACAGCGCTCCTGACCCATTTGTGCAAGTGGTCGGTGTCGCTGGCATCTCCCCCATGATGACCAAATACCTTTTCCAACTTCTCATGGGCAGCCAAGAACAACTCAAAGTCGTCGCTGACCAAGTAGTAGTCGCCGTGGTACTTGATACCATCAACCAATGCCTTGTACTCGTCAGGATTGCCAAAGATACCCGATTCAATAGCACTGAATACCTGCACCAAAGACTGAGGAATGTGCACGCCTTCATAGATATGCTTGTGTCTCAAATCTTCAACAGACTCAGCCAAGTTACCAAACAAGAAGATATTTTCTTCACCTATTTCACGGGTAATTTCTACGTTGGCACCATCAACAGTACCGATGATCAAACCACCGTTCAAAGCAAACTTCATGTTGGAAGTACCGGAAGCTTCAGTACCAGCAGTCGAGATGTGGTTGGACAAATCGGAACCAGGAGTGATAATTTCAGCCTTGGACACATTGTAGTCTGGAATGAAAACTACCTTCAACAAGTTGCCGATTTCTGGGTCGTTGTTCACGATGTCTCCGACCTTGTTGATCAAGTGGATAATGGTCTTAGCCATGTAGTAACCGGGAGCAGCTTTACCACCAAAGATCGAAGCCTTAGGGATGTAGTGCTTTACCTTGATTTCATCCACAGATACACCTTGCAGCAACAATTCTTTGATCTTCAAGTAACGGTAGATGACAGCGAAGATGTTCAACTGCTGTCTCTTGTACTCGTGGATTCTCTTGACCTGAACGTCAAACAACACGGTTGGGTCTAATTCTACACCCGTGGTTTCCTTTACCAACGAAGCCAATCTGACCTTGTTGTGGAACTTGATGCTGTCCCATTTCTTCAAGAACTCGTCGTCGTCGACAAACTCTTCCAACTTCTTCAAACGACCCAAGTTGGTCAAGTAATCGTATTCTGGATCGTTCAACTTCTCAGCAATTAAGGCAGCCAACTCAGGATTGGCTTGTCTTAACCAACGTCTAGGAGTAATACCATTGGTCACATTGGTGAACTTGTCCTCGCCAAACACCTTTACAAAGTCCTTGAAGATCGTCGTCTTGATCAACTCCGAATGCAATTCAGCTACACCGTTGACCTTGTGCGATCCAACAATAGCCAAATAGGCCATCTTCACAGACTTGGGGTGGTTCTCTTCAATGACAGAAACCTTGCCCAATAAGTCCCTGTCGTCTGGGAACTTACTTTCTACTTCTTTTAAGAAGTAGAAGTTGATTTCGTAGATGAGTTCCAAATGACGAGGCAACAATCTACCAAGCAAGTCTACTGGCCACTTTTCCAAAGCCTCGGTCATCACCGTGTGGTTGGTGTAGGCAAACACCTTGGTGACTATGTTCCAGGCTTCGTTCCATTCCAAGCCTTCCAAGTCGACCAAAATTCTCTGCAATTCGACGATGGCAAGAGTTGGATGGGTGTCGTTCAACTGGATGGCAATCTGGTCTGGGAACTTCTTCCAATTGTTCTTGTGGTTTTTCTTAAATCTACGAACTATATCGTGCAAAGAAGCAGCGACCCAGAAGTACTGCTGCTTCAATCTCAATTCCTTACCACTCTCGAAGTTATCGTTAGGGTACAAAACTGAGGTGATGGACTCGGCTCTTTGTTGAGCGCCTACAGATTGCTGGTAGTCACCGGCGTTGAACTTAGTGAAGTCAAACTCTTCGGTAGGTTTGGCGTTCCACAATCTCAAATTGTTGGTATTGTCGGTGTTGAACCCAGGAATGGGGAAATCGGCAGCTACAGCAAGAACTCTTTCACCTCCAGCCCAGATCTTCTTAGCCTTACCGGTGTTGGGATCGTGGTCCTCATAGACGTAACCGTAGAAGTCTACGGGAATTTGAATTTCGCTTCTCAAGATTTCCCAGGGGTTTGAGTACTTGAGCCAGTAGTCTGGTGTTTCGATTTGGTAGCCATCTACAATCTTCTGTTTGAAAATACCGTATTGGTAGTTCAAACCGTAACCCCAACCGGAGTAATTCTTTGAAGAGAGCGAGTCAACGAAACAAGCAGCTAATCTTCCTAAACCACCGTTACCCAAAGCAGCGTCTGGCTCTTGATCCAAGACATCTTCCAAATTGAATCCCAATTCTGTCAATGAACTCTTGGTGTTATTTCTCAGCTTCAAGTTGATCAAGGCATTGTCCATGGCTCTTCCCATCAAGAATTCCAACGACAAGTAGTACACTCTCTTACCGTCCTGAATCGTCTGCTTCTGTTGGGTGTTGGCCCAGTCGATCAACAAAGCGTCTCTAATAGTGGCCGAGGTAGCCTGATATGCTGCTAAATTGTCACAGTTGTACATGTTTCTGGCCAAAGTCGTTTCCACATGTTTGACAAACAGCTCTTCAAAGGCATCCTTGTGAGTCAAAACACCAACTTCTTTGGTGGCATTCAGCTTCTTGGAATCCAACACCTTCAATTGCGAGTACTTGTACCAGATGTGTTTGGCCAGTTCGGGGATTGAGGCATCGAGGGCGATAATTTGGTTGGGCGTGAAACCGGTGTTGGTTCTCTTCAACTTGGGCTGGGGCAATTCCGAGGGAGTCAAGTAGTCACCCATTGTGAATGTTAGTTACGGGGTATACCAATTGAAACTAGATAAGTGCTAGAAGTCAATTGAGTGAAAGAGAAGAAGAAAAAGAAGAAAAGCAGAAAAGAAGAGAAGAAGAAGGAGTTTATAAATGAGTAGAGCCCTGCTTTTTACGTCTATGTCCAGGGCTGCGAATCCACAATCGGAAATGTGAAGGGGGCATATTTTGAGCCTTCAGGGATGTGTGCGAAGGGAGAGATTATGGTAAGTCGTATAAAGAAATAGATATATTGATAGAATGTATATATATAGTATTAAAGTTGTTGTAGCATAGAATTAGACATAACTTACATGGTTCTGATTGTCGATAATATAAGAATAAAATTAGTTAGAGTTAAATCTTTGTTGGAGCTGGCTCTAAAATGTGCGCTTGAAAATTAATGCAGTTTCCCCAAACCCGTCCACTCTATCAATTTCCCTGAATTCCACCACCACGACTACTACGGCGCAGTAGATCCCAGAAATTCAATTCATCCTTGGACAATTTTTACCTGTTCAATGTACGATCTCATCCCTATTGCTCAATTCTCTCCGTTTAGCACCAATCCGTGAACTGAAATTGATGGCGCAATATTTTTCAGCTCCAACAAAGTCACTCCTGAAGGTGGTTGCACACTATATGCACCGTGGGATTGTCGGTGCTTGTCAACTAAATGTGGGTCTGCCATCTGATGATGTGTAGATCAACGGAAGTCTGTTGCCGAATTCAGTATTCTTCACGTAATCATCTATTCTTCTTATATCTGTAGTTGCAATTAGTTAAACTGAACAATTCGGTTTAATGATTGCATCTCCTTTCTACCTTGTTTCTCTATCTAGCGAAATCTACGTGTAATTACTGTATTTCAGAATATTCTCTGCCTTATCTAATATTACTTCGATATTAATTACATTTTCAGTAGCCTGCAGCCCGATACTGCCGATGACCTACTTAGTAAGTCTCAAACTAGTAGTATACCCATTGTGGATTCCAGACTAGAATATAATTCTCTTCTCTTTCGAAGCTCCTCTTGTTGCGTAGTCGTAACCTTTGATTAATTCTGGTCCCGAGCCATCTCCCATCTCCCATCTCCGGGCCTTCCAGAAGCTGGAAACTGAGGCAATAATCGGCACAATGTCTTCCATTGCACGATCCATTCTGCAGGAGATGTATAATCACCTAATTCCTAATTCCTTCCATACGCCCTTCTCCGAGCCAATTACAAATCACTGACCAGCTGGGACGATTGTAATTCCCAGAAGTTCCCCTTTAGGCTTGTTTCTAGAAGCCCACGTCCGAGGAGCTCACGTCCGAGAATGTTGACTGAGCTAACTTCGGTACTTATCAATAGTAATCTGGGGCACTACCAAAAGGGAACGATTTCTACCGAAAGAGACAGATCGCGTCACTTCCATTTCCAGAGCAAATTCGCTGAATCAGTACACTGTCAAAATTAGCATAAAAAGTTCAGTAGGGTAGAACAAGCGAATGGGTTTAGATTTTGTATCTACATTGACAATGGAAATATTTATGGACAGTTGTAATATGTCTAGCTACCATAGTCTCGTGACATTATTATAGTATCGGTTCATAAATAGTTCCAATCAGATCCTAGACTTACTTCTAATAGATTTCATGTACATAAACGTATTGTACAGAAACATTCATGACTTAGCTTGCATTTTACACTTTTAAAACCCATATTTCTCTCTATGCCTTAGATAACCACCAGAAATTATTTGAATGAACTTCTTCTCCAGATCCGATGATGAAACCACATTCCTATCAAGTTGTTTTTCCTACAAGAGAAGAAAGATTCGTAGAGAAGAATAACATTAAACTTAGGTAGTCGTTTAGCCATAGTCAAGCAATAGTAGTGCGGAATGAAAAACAAAAAAGGGCAGTCCGCACTTTAATGGATTATAAGCCCTTGTACCCATAAATTACGATTATTTTTTTCGCACATTTGCGCCCATTTGCACCATATAATTCTTAGTAGAGTATCTCGGTAAACAACCTTTGATTCTGAACTTTCGAACTTTGCAACCGCCCTCCTCAAAGTACTCACATTCGTTGTGTCTGATATAATTTATATATTTTTTAACAACAATGTTGAAGGTTGCAATGAGCCTAAACGAATTATGAACGTAATCAGACTAGGATGAATAATAACTATTCCAATGAGTATCTTGAAACCTATATGTGCTATCATTATGAAATTGGTGAAACACTGTTTATTCACCAACGACATTGCACAGACCCAAGATGAGATCGTAGTCTTAAAGATCTGCCGTCAAGCACTAGATGAGCAATTGGAAGAAATACAGAATAAAACTACAACCATTCAACAAGAGGAGGTACTTGGTTTAAATGCCCAGAACCAGGGCGAAGAACTTTGCAGTTAAGGGAGAAGACAAAGTTGGTTCCGAAGAATACGAAATGGTGTTTATGTATATGTTAAATGAGAGAAACAAGGTATTTGGATACTCATAGCGAAAATGAGATTGAGTGTTTGAAGTTGGCACATGAAGTAGACCCAGAAGGATCTAGAACTATCGGTGTGTTGACCAAAGTCGACTTGATGGACGACGGAACCGATGTGATTGATATTCTAAGTGGAAGAGTTCTTCCGTTGAGATTCGGCTACGTTCCCGTTGTTAATAGGAGTCGGTTGGAAATAAACAAGACGATTAGAGACGCTTTAGAGGACGAGAAAAACTTCTTTGAAAGTCATCCCTCTTACAGAGCCAGAGCGCACTATTGCGGAACACCCTACCTGGTCAAGAAATTGAACGGTTTGTGTGTTGTTCCACTTCAAGAGTGCCTGCGATAAAGCACAACAGCATGCCCTATAGTCCAGCTCAAAGTGACGGAGGATACTTGATTTACTTCTACTATACCTAACGACATAACATCTCACTTAAATGTTTTTTTTTGTCACCAATATTTTTCAACTTTGTTGGAATCTGACAATGTATCATTTGATCTTCACAACCTCATTTGCCCAATTCTTATACCTTTTATTTCTGTCTGCTTAGACATACTCGGTCTAACACTGATGTGGGCATTCTGCAACAGACAAGTTCAGCTCTTGGAAAATGAGTTCCCGTTTTTAAGCTGAATGGAGACCTACGTGGGTAGCCTGGCCCTGTAAATGGATAACAAATACTTCTAAAACTTGAAAGGTTCCTTTTCAACTAGAGTTCTAGATGATGATGTTGCAGATCTTGTAAGTCATAGATTAGATTTTGATCACAAGTCCGAAAAAAAGAAAATTCATACTGCTTGGGCTGCAAAATGTACGGTTGCAACTCCGTCGCACTAATTATTTTGAGACTAGAATATATATGCATTATCAAACTAACGTTATATAACTTTCAGGTCTATTTTGATCTTTAGCGAAACCTTTAACCTGTACAATTTGTATAACTTTTTGGGTATATTTTTCTTCTATGGAAGTAACACGGTTCAATTTAGCAAATTAACATTCACATTACGTTCCTGGTTCTAGCTATTGGTTCCAGCTCACCTAACAGAAGAGCAAATCGTATCACTTAGAAAATCATTGCTCGCTATAATAGCAGATGTGAAAACTCTAGGTGCAGGACGTGAAATTTTATAGTCTTATCCTAATTCTGTTCTATATCTCATCGTTTACCAAAGAGATAGCATAGGATGCTGGAAAGATGAAATATCGCTATGCTAGAGCGTACGAAAACTCGTCCATAAATTCATTTTGTGTAGTTCCAGGCACAACTTCGTCAGATCTCTTTCTTACTGGAGGAGGAAATGATTTCCGCATCAAGTTGTTCAGACTTGAAGCTGACGATTACCAGCAATCCCAATTGTCTACCACAGGGGAGTTGAGAGTCTTTCCTACATATCATACCAATTCCATAAATGCCTTGGATTGTTCCCAGACGGGAGAATTCTTCATTTCGGCGTCTCAACATAGAATTATCGCTATAGACATGGTTACGCAGAAGAAAATCTCTCAGATGACTAATTTACCCAAACAGACCGCAAAGTCTTCAGAAGAAGATCTGGTCAATTCTAATATATCCAAGACCCCAGTATCGGTACGTGACGAGGTTCTTGATTGCAAGTTGCTCAATGATAATTTGGTGGCTTCTTGTGGAGTCAGCCACCATTTTAATTTATTTGACTTAAGACAATCCACACAGAAAGCTGTTTTCTCTCTCAATATGGGAGACGACAATTTGAATAGTTTGGACTGCAATCGTGTCATGGGAACAAACCAATTTGACTATACTACCGATTCTGTCTCCGTAGGAAGTTCAAATGGAAATTTGTACACAGTAGAGTTTCGCAACCAGCAGTTGATTACAGACTCGTTTCTGGAGTTGGGAAGCATAATGAACATTTCACGGAAAGGCGAGTCACACAGCTTACTCACTATAGGCGATGGAAGCGTGGTCGGCTTTGATAATCGTGAAAATAAACGTGCTTGGTCGTTCAATAGAGGAACTCTGCTAAACTACAAACTAAATTCAGACACCATTCCTCAGTTCAAGTATGTTATTACGTGTTCGGAAACTGGGCAATTACACACATATACACAAGATGGACGACTCGTCCGATGCTTGACTATACCATCCCAAGACTCTAGCGTTGACTATTCCCCAGAAGCTCTAGTGCTCAATATTGTACATTACCAAAAGGAACACAACCGAATTTTGTCGACCAGCGGAAATGGAATTATCCATATCTGGGACGATGTCTTTACTTAGAGCATATCGTATACACCAATAGAGCACCCAGTCTATAACTCCAGTTCTTCTAAACTGTGAAGACCAATCCTGCATAAAGAGAAGCAATGTCTATTTCTTTGAGAAAGACAAGGTGAAAAATTGGCCATTGATTCCTACATTCACATCCAAACCACCTGCAATTGTCTAGTTTTTCGTAGAAATTGCACAGCTCGAAAGTAACTGTTATTAGCAGAGCTGATAGGAGAAATTAGTGTAGAATTAGTAGTTGAAAACGAGTCAGAAACGCGATTTTTAGTCTAGACCACTTTATTCATAACAAATTATCAGCACATTTCACAAAATACCAAAAATGTCTACGGAATCAGATCAAATCGATAAACCCAGTGAAGACAAGCCAGAGCTCATAGCGGCCAGAACTCCACTAGATGACGAATATTTGCCCACCACGGTAGTGTTGGCTAAAGTCAAAGGATATCCACCTTGGCCAGCAATGGTTCTAGATGAAAGTTTACTACCAGAAAACATCATCAAAATGAAACCAAAGTCCAGCAGACCGAAGCCTGCAATCAGTGCATCACCTAAAAAGAGAAAATCACTTCCCCCGGCCCGCATATTACCTGTACGATTCTTCAGTGACGATACGTACATTTGGATAAACAGTCACGATTTAAAGATTTTAACCAAACCAGAAATTGAAAAACACCGTACAGGCACCAAAAAGAGGAAGGACAACTTGTTGGAGAAGGCTTACGATTTGGCCGACGATCCACCTGACATGGAACTCTTTGTATTGTATGGCTCACGCTCTGCTCCTCTAGAAGAAGAGGTCATTGAAGATGCAGAAATCGGTGACATTGTAGATGAAGATGAAGATGAAGAAATCGTGGAGCCGGCACCAAAAAAGAAGAGGACTGCAGCTACAAAGAAGAAGCCAGCACTGAAGTCTTCTACAGCTGCGAAGTCAAGAGCCGCGACCAAGGCTTCCACAAAGACTACAACTAAGACTGCGAGCACAGCTAAGCCTGTTGCTAAGAAAGTAGACCCAAGACAAGCCAAGAGAGAAGAGCAGAGGCTTTTGTTGGAAAAGAAAAAACAGGAAGAGAAGAAGTTGGCAGCAGAGTATGACGATGACTGGGGTTTGGAGGATTTGAATACGTTTGATTCTAAAACAGGAAATTACATTTTCGAAACAGAAAAAGAACAGACAGTCTATTTCACCAAGACGGTGCCCTCTGCTGCTGCAGTCCAGGCAAATTTCACCAAGGTTCAGACCAAATTCGACAAGATCAGTGAGCGGTTGGTGTCTGCCTTGCTAGCTGACGATGTGCAAGAGGACACAGTATTGCCGTTGTTGGATCAATTGTTCCAGTTGTTGAAACAGTCGTTACCAAAGACACTCATATTGAAGAGTAGGCTCTTGCGAGTGCTAATTCTCACAGCCAGAAAGCCACTTGAACAGTTCCCCAACGAGAAGATCAAAGCCCGTATCTCAGCCATGTTGGACCAGTTCTTAGAGATTGAGGTTTCTACAAACATTATTGATGCCGAGGTTGAGAGCGAGCAACCCAGCACTGTAGCCAGCAAACAGGCTTCGGTCGAGCCCTCTGTCGGGACGAATGGATCCGCCTGAGGGCGCATATATAAAAGCATAGAACAAATAGCAAATAGCAGACTATAATGTCAAGACACGTTACATGCTACAGACAACAATACACATAGATCGCGAAGCAAGAGAATGGTAGAATCGAAGTAGGCGTCGTTATCCTTAGGCGGCTTTTCGGAGTAGACAAGTCGAATTGCGAAAATCTCACAGGACAATGGTCCACGTGACTGCATAGACCCCTCTCACGTGTTTCAGGAGATTAGGGGAGGAATAAGTCAGACGGATGGCGACGTCAGGCCTTGTAAAGACATGGCGGCGAGGCAAGGAGGTGACTGGACAGCAATTGCAGTTTGAGGAATGTCGAAGTCGTTCGTTTCCGTTCCAATCAGAGCGCTGGTGGATGGGGCAGTTTGAGCCGTTGCGGCACGGATGCGCTGGTGTCCTCAGTAACCGCCAGCACGGCCGTGGTATCCCTGAGCACGCCTTCCGCATTCACCACTTATCGCCATTTTCGGGAGGCAAACCCACATTGGTCGAATTGGGCGTGGTCACCTGCTTAATTGAGACTACCACCTGAAAAAAGGAAAAACGGACGAATTCGCTATTTTTCTCTCCCGCCAAAAAAAACAACAACTCCCCAAAAAATCTCCTTCCCTTTTTCGTTACCTTAGCTTAGCTGAGTTTCGTTTATCGCTTATATAAAGCAGCGACTCAATTACAAGTAACTAGTAAGTATGCCGTGGCTGCTGGTGGTCTCGTGTCCATGCGGATGTGACCGGTAGCATTGATAGCAGCGATGTGACGAAGGGCTACTTGTGATGTGACCGGTAGCACCGACCATTGTCAGGTTCGTTCAGACTGTTTATTGCAGTCCGGGAATGTTGCATTCTTAGCGAGCACCATTGCGTTGGGGCTTCGTGATGGACCACGTCGTCCAATAGGAAAGAAGACGGCCATGATGGCGACGTTGCTGCGGCGGAGTTGATGTTGTCGTTTGTTTCATTGACATGCCTTGTGTTGGTGCCGTTGGTGTAATTGTTTATGTTGTTGCAGGGTCCGATTGCGGTGACAAATAAATAACTAGTTGCATCAATGTCCACAACACGTTATACCACAACACCACGAGCACCTTCATAGAATTCGTGCATCGTCCTATGCTCTTCCTATCGTTTGCATGCTATCGTGTCATTTGTAATCCATAACTGAATACTAACAATTTTACCAGAATGTCCGACGTAACCGAAGCCAAGTTGGAGAACTCCGACCAACAATTCGAAAACATCGGTGCTAACGGCGCTGCCAACAAGGGTGGAGCCGATGTCGCTGGCGACGATGATGACGACGACGAAGCCGGTGGCGGTGGAAAGGCCCAGAAGGAAAGAAGAAAAATCGAGATCAAATTCATCCAGGACAAGTCGAGAAGACATATCACCTTTTCCAAGAGAAAGGCCGGAATCATGAAGAAGGCCTACGAGTTGTCAGTGTTGACGGGAACCCAGGTATTGTTGTTGGTTGTCTCTGAAACCGGTTTAGTTTACACCTTTACCACCCCTAAGTTGCAGCCTTTGGTGACCAAGTCTGAAGGTAAGAACTTGATTCAAGCCTGCTTGAATGCCCCCGAAGAAGGCTTGGGCGATGACCAAGGTGACCAGTCGGATGGTAACTCGGCCGACTCGCCAGACCAGAGTCCTGCTCCTCCTCAACAACAACCTCCACAACACCAGCAAGTACAGCAGCAACAGGCCATTGCTCACCAGCAACAGGTGCGCCATCAACAACAGCCACAACAGCAATTGCCTCCTGGTGCACACATACCCCACGGAATCCCATATCCTAACGCGGGTCATCCACAACAACCAGGCATTCCTATCCCACCCAATGCCTACGGTGATAGTTATCAACAGTACTTCTCGAACATGCAAAACAGCAACATGCCCAACCAGCAACAATATCAATGATGACTATTTATTAGACAAACAGTGAACGAACCCGATTTCCAATGTACAGTATTATTATTATTATTCTCCTTCCTATTATTATTTCTTGATTGTTGAGGTGAGTTGAACCAGTTGTTAGTTGATTAAAGTTGTGTTGGTTGAGTCGAGAGTGCGTTGAGTTGTTCGACGCGAAGAGTTGATTGTGATTGTTATTGTATTCTTCCCGCGTATTTAACTATTCGTAAATATTTAGTTCTTCTATTCTTTTTATAAAACAGTGATTTCCATTCATGATAAATGAAGTATGCCAAAGATGAGTAGACGAGATGACACGATTATAATCATCATGATACATCATCAAGATATAGGTAAGATAGTAATAAATATAGTTTAAGAATAGCACGATTTAATTTATGTTAGCCAAGGTAAACCAACATGGATTATCTAGTGTAGCCACTACTGATTATACGAATCAATCAAGACGTGCTACTTCTGTAACTAGCAACTGCTGTAACTCAGGATCATGACTGTCGTGCTCTCTCTGCCTACGAAGCTGGAATCCATGAAATATACCCACTACGAGAGCGTAGATGACGATAATAGCAAATGCAATTAGCTGGTCTTTTGTCAGCTGTACGTATGAGAGAAACACCTTCCAGTCTTCAGATTCACAATCCATGTAGCTGACGTAGACACCGTAGAAGAAAAGTATCCAACAGGCAGCCACCTTTACGAAAAGAACTACGGTATGATAATATTTGGCCTTATCCGACCACTCCAGCAAATTAGCCCAATGATACACGTTCAAGATGACTTTGGAATTGTAGATACTTGTGCATACGAAGACAGCCTTTCCTATCTTGCCCTCTATTGTGGCAACCTGACTCATGGAGAAAATCAAACATAGCAACTGGTGAAACGGAAAGGATAAGAGGACCCAAGAAGGCGTAGGATTTTTCGCAGCCACTGCTGGAGGTTGTTGCGACTCCAGCATTCTCTACCAGGATATTGAAAATGAATAGGTGTCTGGAATTCGACTTTGTTGATCTTCTTATACTACCGGTCACCTTGAAACGTCACGAGCTATTTCCTGTTCCCCAATGTTGACGAATTCCAGATTATTAGAACATGCAGGCGGAATGACGAGATACATATTCTACTAATACAATAGATAACAATAAAGAGCAACAGAGGTACAATAGGGACAGAGCTTCGGGATACACTCTCGAGACAGCAGAACTTAGGTGTAACAAATTTGTAGTTTCCACTTATTGGTTTGGAAAGAAAAGGAGTTTGGAAGAAGGGAAAGAGGATTTATCATAGGCGAATTGTGCAACGATTATTTTCTATGTGGCTTCGAAGTTGCAACCGAGACGCGTAAGCCCTGCAATGCATTTGTACTTCATTTATCAAAGATAACCATTTGAAATTGTAGATCAAACAAGAATGTGGCTGCAAAGATCTTGATGGTTGTCGTAAATTTATTAATAGCATTCTGTTTATTTATCGATTTAAGTGAAAAGCTATTCTACAATGTAGTACGAACCTACAATGGAATACACCCCAGATGGAATGTTAGGGTTCTACGACTTGCTTATTATGTATTCATCCTTGTCTCTTTGTCAAGTCTCTCAAGCCTTGTTTGTCTTCCTATGTATTCCTTTATCTTTTCGAATATTTGGAAGAGGAAAGTGCCACGATGGTGATTATTAATTGTAGTCTCGTTCAAGAAAAGGAATAATATGAACCAAGAAATTAGTCGTATGAACCGTTGTCCAGACTTGTCAGGACGGCAGGGTTTGAGCTTACAGGATGACGTCATGGTATTCACCATCGAATCTTGGGTCCCAAGACTAATGATCTGTCAAAAATTGGAGATATGCTACACGTGACTCAACACTAACAGGTGGGACTACAAGCTGCAACGAGAAGCTTGCGGACAGCCTACTGGTGGCTGGATATGGATCTCGGGGTTGCAACTCAGCAGAACGGCGATTCCGACCCAAAGCAGTAGTCGGAGAGTAGACAACGGATACTCGAACTAGGGGCAGACGATCTGCGAAACATCGTCGACAGAGGTATTGAAGTGCCGGAAGGGGCCCGAACGGGCCAATGCATGGAGCAAAGAGGAGTGATACATGCTACCCCAACTTTCGAAACAAAGAGAAGAAGATAGAGATGGTAGTCCCAGAATGTGGGGGTTACAGCGAATATACGAGCCAACGTTAGGAAATAATAGGAGAGTGAAGGACATGGGTTGGACGTGAATTGTGTGAAACAAATAGTACACGAAGGCCTCTTTCCCGTATGTTAAAAGTTTATCGTTCAAACCACTGACAAGCCAGCAGTGAAAAGTCTGGAGATGAAGTGAAGACCACAGCGAAACTCCGGGGAAGAAGTGAAAAATGTGAAAAATGTGACAGTTCCAAATCTCTCAGCCAGTGGCTGCTACCAGGTTCGTCAACCCGTTAACATAGACCAACGTACGCGGAACGCTGCGGCTTGCTTTATCTCGACGTGGGTGGGCTTCTGTATCGGCTGAATATGTGCAAATCCGCTGGCTCGTTTTGGTTAGCAGAGGGTAACTACGGCAATACGATCAGGGATCGTACTAACCAGATCCCCTATCACTAGCCTGTATGCGGCGAGGGAGAATGGTTCAAAAGCCCCCGCCAGAGGCTCATAGTGGGGAGATATTATCACTGAACGGAGGTGGATGTGTGATTACCTGAAATTGAGAATCCCACATTGAACCAGACCAACCACCAGGTGGCAGGTCCGATTTGTGGGGTACGTTCTCACGAGACCAAGTTATGGTTGGATATTTTGGACGGGAAAACAGGTCATTTATTGTCTGTCGTTTTCGGCAGCGGTGGTTCTGATTGGTTATGAACTTTTGTGACGGAACCCTCGATTCTGGGAAGTGGTAGGTGTCCATTGTTCGTGGCCCTTGATGGCCAGTATATAAGACGATCCCCTAGTGGTCTTGGAACCAGCGGCTGGCCCTGAAGGGTCTAGCAGATTCTTTTTTCAGTTCCGATAAGACTACTTTCCATTCCACCGCCAATCGAGATTTACCCGCCACCGCTTGACGTCTGCAACCGAACCATATCACGAGACTCCAGCTGGATCGTGCTACGACATAAATCAGCTGTCACACAATTGCACTATCCTCATCTCACTTTCCTGCCCATTCCTGTCCGTTTTCTTGTCCCTCCTACATAGTCTGACTGGAGAATTGGTACGTCTAGATTTTCCACCCCCATATTTGGAGAAATCATCTGGCGCAGATATTTTATTATATTGCGTTTATTATTATTAGCGCAAGTAAAGTGTATTTTAGTATTTCAAGCACATATAAATATATATATATATTCTCCCAAGTCACGACATTCCATATAATTGCGTTTCTCTGTTCATCACCAGTCTGAACTCGTTCTACTCCATCTACGTTTGCGCCCTCCGCCGAAGTTTCGATTCACGGCTCACTACGGCTATTTTCCCTGCCATCATTTGTCGTCCCAGATCCACTGCACACATCACGAGAGTCTCATCTCGCCGTGATCTCATTGTTTCCGCAACTTCCACAACCACAGCCGTTTCCTGCCTTTTCATCTACCAGAGCTGCCGTTTGCCCTTGCTCGCTTCTGCCCCAGCTTTGCACCTACCTCCTTCCTCCGAATTTCTCTGTCCGGATTTTTTCACTGAGACTTCGAATTTTTCACGCAGTTTCCGTATCCCTGTTCAGCCTCACCACTAATCACACCAAGAAATGATGACTTTGTCGTCCGACGGAGTCTCGCCCACATTCGACCCGCAAGCTCCAAACACCACGGCAGCGCCCGTGTCGCTGGCCGCCCACCCCCGTCAGCTGTCGTTCTCGGGCCCTTCAAACACGAATATCTGGGGTTCTACCCCCGCGCCTGCTACTCCTACCGTCCCCCCACGCAGATCATCCAACTACGACATATGGCTGAACACCTCGCCGGCTTCAAGCATCTGGGCCAGCGGGCCGCTTCAGCAGCAGCCCTCGTCCACCCGCAGCTCGTTTGCCGCATCGTTGTCTCCCGAGGAACGTGAGAATATCTACGATCCCCAGGATATGCACCATCATCAACAAAATCTCCAGACTGCTCCAGCCGCCCCATCGCAGAACCCTCAACACAATATCCACACCATAAACCCTGCACAACAGCAACCTCAACAGCCCAACTTCCATTACGACTTCAACTTGAGAAGACACTCGTACTCGGACGTGTATAGCTATGCAAACGCTGCTGCTAGTGCCAACGCCATTAATAATGGAAACGCCAGCTCCAGCTCGTCTAATGGTGCGACTGCTCCAGCAATGGGCGGAAGCTCCAGTTTCCGAAATCTGTTCAGCTTCGAAGATACGTCTCTTGCCAACAAAAGCACACTCCAGCTAGTGAACGAGTACTTTGAATGCGACCCTCACGAAAGGGTTAAGGTTACTCTCAAGTTGTTGAACGAACGCTTTTTTGACGAAGAAAAGTATCTTGGTGATGCCTATCAGTTGCCCAAGTTCCCCATCGAGAACAACTTGCGGAACTACCAGTTGGTGCTTGTGGGCTTCAAGGCTGGTAGAATCGATGTGTTCTACTTGCCTCTGAACCCATCGCCAGAATTGGCCAACTTGAAAGTTGGCGACCTTGTCATTGTAGAAGCTGACAGGGGTCGTGACTTGGGAAAGGTGTTCAAGATGAATATCTCTATCGACGAAGCTAGGTTGATGAAGTTATTACAATTTCAAGAGCAGCAGTCTGCGCTCAACGAAAACGACAATCTGGACGAAACTCTTTCGGTCAGAAACTTGAGCGAACACACTTCGAACAACTCTGTCAGTCCTCCTACCCTTCACTTCCCCAAGTCCATGTTGTCTTTGGCTCAACCCAACGAAATCATCCAGATTTTGAACAAGAAACAGGACGAAGAGAAAGCATGTCGTTTGTGTTTGGCCAAGATCGCCAATGCTACTGGTGCTCTTGCCAATTCGAACAATATGTCTTCGTCCAATTCTTCAGGCGCATCATCTGCATCATCCACAGCGCAGGATCTACTCCAGATGAAGTTGATTGATGCAGAGTACCAGTTTGATAGGAAGAAGTTGATCTTCTACTACTCCACCTCTAAGCGTATCGATTTTAGAGACCTCGTTAGAGAATTATTTAGAATTTACAAGACCAGGATCTGGATGTGTGCCGTCATCGGCTTACCCTACACGGTCCGCAAGCAGCCCAGCACCAGCCCCTTGATGAACAATTCTGCTTCAACCTCTGGTTCTGGTACAAACCCTGGCTCCGCTTTTCAACAGCAGCAACAGCAACAGCAAAAACATCCAATTAAGTTGAACGATCCTTTCAATTCCAATGGCAACTACACCAACTCTAGTGGGCCATCAGGAGGTGCTCAGCCTTATTTCAACATCGAGAGAAGATTCTCGTACCAACCTCCTCCTGTTTCTACTGGCCAGTTCCCAATGATTTCCAACTTGGGAACGCCTCCTCAGTCAATGCCTACTGCCTTTGGTTTGAACAACGACTTGGTACAGATCCCCAGAAGGTTCCTTTCGGACCAGAAAAATCAAAACCAAGGTCCGAATCATCCCATGTACCAGGGTCAAAGTCATCAGCAACAGATGATGCCTCCTCAGCAGATGATGCCGCAGCAGATTTATCCACTTCAGAACTCGGCTCCTTACCAATCTTCGCAACAAATGTTTGGAATGTACCAACCAAATCAAATGCCAAGTTCAGCATCTGGACCAGTTGGTGGTCCCGGATACATGCACTTTAGGCAGAGCAGCGGAGATATCAAGGAAGTTGAAGAAGAAGAAATTGACTTTTCTGCTCGGTTGAATCACAGCGACAGTGGCAATAACCCTAGTAGTTCAAACACGAATTCGGGTGAGTCGTTTGTGTTGAAGTCTCTTGTTGATTCGATCAACCATTAGATACCTAGATGTGTGGTCAACCAATCATCACAATTACTACAATTTTTCTAGAGCTTATGACGATTATAGAATTCCACCACAAAAAAACAGAAAACTAAAAATTTTTACAAATTATTACAGAGCCTACGGCAGTACACTAAAATTTTGGGATATATTGTTGAGAAGATTGTTTTATATAGTTTGTTTTGACTCGCTAGATTCGCTGGCTCGAACTTGGGGATATTTATATATCGGTCTTTATACAATTGCTATACATGTTATGTTATGTTAAGCTTCTTACCGTAAATATGCACATTTTGCAGCCTTTCTTTTTAAACTGTGCAGAAGCACAATGCGAAAATAGACGTCTAATGCACTAGATAGAATATTGCACATGATTCCAGAGCCAACTAGTTGCTGCAACCGTTCATTCATTTCTACTATAATTAATCCTGTTGACCTTCATTTATTAAATCTAAACTCGGCAAATATTAACTAATCAGAACTTACCCCATTTGAACAAAGACTCACCTGGGTTGACCAATTCGTTGTGGACTTCGCTGAATAAAACACCCTTGTCAAGTCCTTGGAGTGCAACAACTTGGAGGTAGAAGAAAAAGTCCGCAAAGTTGAAGCCAGCAGCCAATTTGTCCTGGAATTCTTTCAAGCTGTCTTCCTTGGAAATGGTCTTAACCACAGACAACTTGACATCGTGGTTCGCCTCATACTTGTCAATGACGTCTTGCAAGGTGATGATTTGTGACGAGATCCTGACGGTGTCTGGAAGAGTGATTGGGTCCTTAGTCACCAAAGAAACCAATGAATATCCGATATCTGGCAACTTGGTGATAGAGATCTTGACGTCTGACGAACCTCTTTCGACGATAGTCTTAGCAGCTGTATCGATACCAGCAACTTCTACAAGTTCATAGAGGAATGAACCTGGTTCAGCGAAGAATCCTGTGATGAAATCAACAACCTTAATACCACTAGCTCTGAGATTCTTCGAGTGCTCAGACTTGGCACCCAAGAATCCAGGAGCGTAGGGCTCGATTTGTTCGATATCAACACCAAATTGCGAAGGAATGTACAACTTTGGCTTGAGCTTGGTAGCGACTTTCTCGAGAATCAGGAACAACTGTGGGTTTGGAGCAACCAACTCGATAATGGCGTCAGTACCCTTCAACTTGGCAACAACTTCATCAACATGTTCATCGTCCAATTGAGCAACGACATACTCAATTTTAGAAGTAGATGGCTTCTCCTTTCTGGTAATAGCCTTGATTGGGAACTGGATCTGATCGTCAAATTTTCCGGATTCTAAAGCATCCACTACTGGTTTGCCTAAGGCACCATTAAGACCAATGACAGCAATTGAGACCTTGGACATTTTGAAAGTAATACTTGGAAGTGGCTTTAACGAAATGTAAAAGTCAGCTTACAAATTATAGATGAGTTGTTGCTAAATTGATTGGCTTTTTGCAGTCTTGAGTTTTCAAGATAGTTCGCAGATGCTGAGTTGAAAGGTAATTGATACTTTTATATCAATTGATATTTCTCACTTGGATAAGGAGGATACATTTCGTTGTAGTTTGCCAGAAATTATACTCTCTTTATACTTGATCTCCTGATACTGTGGAGCAATTTTGAACCTCGATTGTCTCCACAGTTGCCAGATGGAAATTAATAAGCTTAACAATTGCAATTGTGGAATAGGATAGCTGAGTAAGAGATGACATAAGGTGGCGATTCCTTTGACTTAATAATGTGAGGGATTCCTTCTGCTTTGGGTGGTAGCGCCGACTTCTTAGCAATGATTAGTAATGTGGGGCAAAAGCATCATTACTATGAGAGAGTTGTAATAAGCGCTGCGCAGTAATTACACTGACTGAATTTGTCAGGTGGCTAAATATTTTCCTGCTTAGGCTATCAATTATTAATTTATTCTTTGCATTGCATGGATTGTAGTTGCAGCCATTTGCGGGAATGCAAAAAGGTAGTACAATAATGTTGGGTTGCTTCAGAAGATCCTTGGGCTACTTACAGCATGAGCAGTCGTGAAGTCGTTCACGGCTATGGGAGCATTGTGACCATCTCATGATGTCTTCGTAATAGTACAGTTTTTACTTCTCGAGAATGTTAACGAAAATATGTATGTAAAACACAGCTCTGTTGTCAAATAGTTTCGGTTCTCTTATCACTAGTTTGATCGTCATAACTACTAATATAAATAATTCACAGTGTCTTAATTGTTTATAACTATCGTGTTACTTAAATACTGATTATAATTAAGACTTTTCCCACTTCCAAAGAGATTCGCCAGGGTTCACCAACTAGTGATCTCACTGAAGTGCAAATCTTTATCCCTACCTTGAAAGGCAATGGCCAGTAAGTAGACTGGTATCATCTGGCTTGCAACCGGAATCTTGACCTCCAACTCGACATTATGCGATTGTGTTATCTATGCTTCCAATGCATACTACAATCAGTATGTACATATTGCAGCCTTTAAAAAATAAGACATGCGCCATACATTGCGATAGATGTCTTATGCACCTATAAAATGTTACTCATATTAGGAATATGATGGAGCAATATGGGATATCAGAGCTTCATACTTCATACTTGAACTACTATTTTCTCTTGTTAAAAATGTTGATGTTCACTAGATATATAATACAGCCAATATACCTGTTTAGAACTTACCCCATTTGAACAAAGATTCACCTGGATTGACCAATTCGTTGTGGATCTCGCTGAATAAAACACCCTTGTCAAGACCTTGCACAGTCACTGCTTGAAGATAGAACCTGAAGTCGGCAAAGTTGAAGCCAGCAGCCAATTTGTCCTGGAATTCTTTCAAGGTGTCTTCCTTGGAAATGGTCTTAACCACAGACAACTTGACATCGTGGTTCGCCTCATACTTGTCAATAACGTCTTGAATGGTGATGATTTGTGACGAGATCCTGACGGTATCTGGAAGAGTGATCGGGTCCTTAGTCACCAAAGAGACGACCGAATATCCGATATCGGGCAACTTCGTAATGGAGAACTTCGTTTCTGGGGATCCTCTTTGGGTGATGGTTTTGCTAACTGTATCGATACCAGCTACTCCGACTACTTCGTACAGGTACGAGCCTAGTTCAGCGAAGTAACTAGTAACAAAATCAACTACTTTGAAACCACTAGTTCTGAGGTTATTCGAGTGGTTAGTCTTCAATTCCAAAAAACCAGGGGCATAAGCATTGATTTGTTTCACGTCAACACCAAATTGCGAAGGTATGTACAACTTTGGCTTGACCCTGTCTGCGATCTTCTCAAGAGTCAGGAACAATTGTGGGTTTGCAGTGACCAACTCGATAATGACATCAGTACCTTTCAACTTGGCAGCAATATCATTGATATGTTTGTCATCCAATTGAGTAACAACATACTCTATTTTGGAAGTGGAAGTTGTTTCCTTCCTGGTAATAGCCTTTACTGGAAACTGGATCTTGTCATCAAATTTTCCAGATTCAATAGCCTCTATGACTGGCTTACCTAAGGAGCCGTTGAGACCAATGACAGCAATTGATACCTTGGACATCTGAAAGTAATACCTTGAAGTGGATTGAAGCGAAAAAGTCAGCTTACAATTTATTCAATTATTTCTGTTCTACTTTTTGCAATTTGCAATTTGTAAACCTTATAGAAAACTTACAATTGCTTGATTGTACTGTAAATTGGTATAGTGTTAAATCAATTGTTTGTGAATCTAGCAAATCGGAATTAACATCCCATCTTTATACTTGATCTCCGATACTGTGGAGCTGATTTTGAAACCATATTTGCCTCCACAGTTTCTTGGTGAATTAATCAATCTTCATATTTATATGATGTGTCAGAGATGACGTAATAAAACGATTTTCTGAATAGATGATAGCTTGGCTACGAAATCCTCTAGGTGGTAGAATGATTATTGCATTAGATAGTTCCATTACTGTGTATGAGTACTAAGGAACATCATATATGTGGCAAAACTTTCGGTTCGGAATTTAACCTGTGCTCTGGGCCAATGTATTTTCCTGCTTAGTCTATCAATTTTATGATATTCTTGAATTGCAACTTGGTGCGGGAATAGAGTTGCAAAAGGTAGTACAATGGATTCATGGAAATGGTATTCTTCTGTGGCATACTAAAGTAGCATCCTAATGAAGTCATTCATGAGGTGCATGACATCTGTCCAATGATGGTCAGGAAGATTTATATCGAAAATGAAGATCAGAAGGTAATTGCTAGCTACGCCAAGTACTATCTCCTGGCATTAGTTAGGCTTTGTTGTCAAAGAAAAGCACACTTGTCCATTACTATGATATCAGTCATCTCTATCGAATACATTTACTTCATATACTTGATTTCATTCATCTTAATTTCACACTATATATATTTTCTATTTCTAAGTTTTAAGAATCCTTTATTACTTAAAATTTTTCCCACTTCCAAAGAGATTCACCAGGATTAACCAACTCATTGTGAATCTCGCTGAAGTGTAAACCTTTATCCGTGCCTTGAGATGCTATCGCTTGTAAATAGTAAAATATTTCCTCTGGATTGTAGCCAGTTTCAACTTTTCTTGCAAGTTCCTTGGCAACTTCTTCCTTAGGAATTGTCTTGATAACCTTCAACTCGACATTATGAGTTTGAATATATCTATCAATCACATCTTGAAAGGTTATTTCATCACTCTGAATTCTAACAGTGTTCGGAATAGTTTGAGGATCCAAGGTAATCAAAGAGAGAACCGAATTAGCGATATCTGCCAACTTACAGATGGTAATCTTTGTGTTTGGATCTCCAAAATGAGTGATAGAATTTTCGATCACATCAATTCCAACTTGCGATACCCACTCATATAAGAAACTACCTGGAACTGCAAATTGACCCGTGACAACACTGACTGTTTTAATTCCAAAGTTTCTAACATTTTCAGCATGAGCTTTTTCGAAATCCAAGGATCCAGGAATATAACTAATAACCTGATTGATATCGACACCGAATTCAGAAGGAATGAATAACTTTGGCTTCACTTTCTCGACGATCTTCTCAACGATTGTGAATAAAGTAGGGTTTACAGCAAGCAATTCAACAACAACATCGACACCATCTAATTGCTGAGCTATGCTATCGACCAGTTCATCATCTAAGTTACCAACGATATATTGAATTCTATCGGTGGATTTCAATTCCTTTCTGGTAACAACTTTGATAGGAAGTTTAATCTTGTCGTCGAACTTACCAGTTTCAAACGCTTCGAGAATTGGTTTACCCAAGAATCCACTGATTCCAAAAAAGGCTACTGAAACTTTAGACATCGTGAAAATGTTTATTTATGGTTGTAATTGCTATCAATGTATTTGATAATCTTAGTCGAAGTCATTTTCAATTGGTAGGAAATGTTTGCAATTTATAGTTACTTGAGCCTATCAATATTGAGATCATAATGTCTACCCACAAGATATACTATTACTAATGCAAATACAACTATACTCGGTATAGTTGCAACTTTTTATAGCAATTCCGGGGATACGGCATTCCTGCATGCCGCAATTTGTAATATTTTCGCAAACGAGAGATGCACTATCCGGCTTTGGCATAGAAATTAAAGCAAGCAACACAAATTTCCCATCAGTCTATGACAGAACGAACTTACCGTAAAGAGAGAAACTCGTCCACTGTAGAGTGTAAGTATTGTGGTCTCTTCCAACAAAAGTTGATCTTAGCTCCGGAGTTAATGCAGGTTGAATGCAACTTCTAGTACAATTCAATGCAGCTGCGGTAATTCCCCCTAATTTTGCATCCAAATTTCCGTCTTCTCAGCACTATAGACGATAGATATCAGAAGGGAGCTAACTTATGGTTGCGCTTAGTGATTCTTTTGAATTTCTTTTCTTCTGACTTCTTATAATTTGTAAGTATTTCAACTTTGTTATCGAAGAGTGACAGTATTTTTTTGATTTATTATTCTCAGTTATCAATCTACTCAATCGATTACATTTACCAAGACTTACTTGAATTCACACGTTGACATTTATAAGTAGAGTTTATAGCTATAACGTTATTAATGAAGATTCTAACTAAAACTTTTCCCACTTCCAAAGAGATTCACCAGGATTAACCAACTCATTGTGAATCTCACTGAAGTGTAATCCTTTATCGGTGCCTTGAGAGGCAATGGCCTGTAAGTAGAAAAAGGTATCATCTGGATTGTAACCGGCAGCATATATAGATACAAGTTTCTTAGCCACTTCTTCCTTGGGAATTGTCTTGATAACCTTCAACTCGACAGCATGAGTTTGGGTATATCTATCAATCACATCTTGGAAGGTGATTTCGTCACTCTGAATTCTAACGGTGTCCGGAATAGTTTGGGGATCCAAGGTAATCAAAGAGAGAACCGAATTAGCGATATCTGCCAACTTACATATTGTGATCTTCGTATATGGATCTCCAAAATGAGTTATGGTCTTTTCCTTGACATCAATTCCAACTTGAGCAACCCATTCATATAAGAAAGTACCTGGAACTGCAAATTGTGCAGTAACAATTTTGACTGTTTTAATTCCGAACTTTCTAACATTATCAGAGTGAACTTTCTCGATATCCAAGAATCCAGGGACATAACTATCAACCTGATGAACATCAACACCGAATTCAGAAGGAATGAATAACTTTGGCTTCACTTTTTCGACGATCTTCTCAACGATTGTGAATAAAGTAGGGTTTACAGCAAGCAATTCAACAACAACATCGACACCATCTAATTGCTGAGCTATGCTATCGACCAGTTCATCATCTAAGTTACCAACGATATATTGAATTCTATCGGTGGATTTCAATTCCTTTCTGGTAACAACTTTGATAGGAAGTTTAATCTTGTCGTCGAACTTACCAGTTTCAAACGCTTCGAGAATTGGTTTACCCAAGAATCCACTGATTCCAAAAAAGGCTACTGAAACTTTAGACATCGTGAATATGTTAATTTATGGTTGTAATTGCTATCAGTGTTATTGATAATGTTAGTCGAAATCATTTTTAATCAGAGAGATTCATTCCCATTTTATAGTCAATTTGAAAAACTAACTCCAACGAAGTACCTTGTTGGTTTATTATAATCGCAAGATACTTATTACTAATGTAAGGACAACCAATGTCGGGCTTGTTGAAAGTTCTGTTCTTACAATTCATTGATCAATAGCAAAATCTGGGGTTACACGGGTATAAACTGCATGCCACAAAACTTTGAATTCTTATTAACCCCGAAGTTAGTGGAATGTAAAACGGAAATGTGAGGTGGAAATGTAAGCAAATTTCGAATCTAAAATTCCTTTTGTACTATATGGATATGAAAAGAAGAACTATGTCTAAGACAATATCCGACTGCCTTGTTCCTATTCCTATTCTACGGATTTAACGCATGATCGCAACTTCTAGAACCTTTCGGAGTTCATTATTTTTTCGCCTATATTTTGCACCCAAACGTATCCAAGAAAGTCGATTGTCTTTAAGTTAGTTTAATGATATTTTATCTGTTTTAACAATTTTGTCCTTTTCAGGAATGATTTCATTGCTTCAATGTGAAAAGTAGTTGCGCTGGTTTGCCAGATTTACTGGTGTATCGCAACTAGGTTGAGAGAATCTCCTTGGTAGATGACTTACTTGATGATTCAATGATCTAGATATTAGGACAGTGGAACAATACAACAGAACATTCTAAACAAAAGAGGATATCAACTTATTGAGCGTTGCTACCATTAGTAAGCGACACATGACGTTACATAGGTGAGTTTACAACCTTAAGAAAGACTTGCATTTGGGAGTTTACAGGTATTCAATAAATAATTAGAACTAAAGGTGGTCCTTGATCCATTGAATAGAGATTCTTGCGGCTGCTTCCGGATTTTCTCTATGCAAGAAATGTCCCACATCAGGGATGACTTCAAACTTGGCATTGGGTTCGTTCTCGACCCTTCTTGCTGCCAAAGTGAACAATTTCAGCGCGGCGTTGTCACTTCCACCAACCAAGAGTAAGGTAGGAACATTCTCAAAGTCTTCCTCCCAATTTACTCCTTTGGAAACAAGACACTGGTAGTAAGCAGCTGCAGCATCAATTACTCCAGGCTTTTGATAATGTGCCTTGACAGCAGCAGACTCTTCAGGCAGATACTTCCAATTAGGAGACCAGTATCTCCAAAGCTGGTCAATGTAACTGTTTGAACCTGTGTTCGCTAGTCTGGGCCTATAGATAGCTGGAAACTGCAAAATAAGAAAATGGAGACAGTACCATAATTGCAAAGGTGAGTGCCAAAAGAGTTCCAAGTTACTGATACCTCCAAGAAAAGGCATAGCAAAAGTGATTGCCGATTCAATCAAGTCTGGGTAGTCCTTGGAAGCCTGATAAACTATTATAGCACCCCAATCATGTCCTATAAGATTGACAGGGGCGTTGATGGTATTGACTTGGGTAATCCAGCCGTGGACATCGTCAGATAATTCCTTAGTGATGTACTCGTCCCACTTACCCTGACTCGATTCGTCAAAACCTCGTGTCAATGGAGAAAGAAGCAAAGCATCTGGAAAAGCTTTTTCGAAAAAGGGCCATAATTCGTTAAAAGTGGTGTTGATGTCAGGGAAGCCATGAATGAAAATCACGATTCTGTTCCACTTTTTGGCCGAATTTCCAAGCACATCTTCCTCCGAATAATTGGACAATGTCGTGAACTCCCTATTCTTGTTTTTGAGTTTGAAAGTGTACTGTTTGACAGGTGACATTATGATATTATAGGATGCTCCTTGTTGTCTGATTTAGAAAATACTTGAGAGAAACTTATTCCCGTTTTATAGTCGAATTGAACAATTAGCACCAAGGAAGTACCTTATGGGTTTATGATAACCTCAAGTTCTTATTACTAATGTAAAGACAAGTAATGTCGGGTTTACTGAAAATTGTAGTAAAGATCAAATGAAATAAAGCAAAGTCTGGGAATACTCGGGTATAAATCGAGTGAGCCACAAAACGACTCCGTCTAAATATCACCGAAACATGTGGAAGTGTAATGCGGAAGTGTGAGAAATACGTGGAAATGTACGCAATTAGTGGAAAATATCGATTTTCAAACTCCTTTCCTGAACCTTTGTGGGAGTATGTTTAAATTTTAGACCATAAAAGATACTACTTGGTTTTGTAAAATTTTCGAATTCGGGATAAATGGACACTGTCGTGAGCTTCAAGGAGCACTCTCAATCCGTGCCTGAACAAATTCTATGTACAAGGAACTCCGCTCTCTATTTAAAAGTAATGATAGACCAATTTGTCTGATCCATTATCGAATATATGGTTAATTTCTGTAATCCGAAGTTAACGCCACCTGGCAACTTAGTAGATTTCAATTTCAGTTTCTACATAAAGTTATTTTTTCGCCATTATTTTGCACCCAATAACTACACTTAAGGAAAAATGTCGAAAGAGTTTTGTTTCCATTAGTCGAAAAATATTTCTTCATCATCATCACTCTTCTGATTGCAATATTTTATGCATCGTAAGTTTCCATTTTCGTAATTAATATGAAGTCTAGATACGTTACCTACAGATCAATCTAGTATAACCATACATTGTATTAATTGTAAATTTTGTAAATGTAATCTAATCTATAGACTGAAGTTAGCAAGAAATGAAGCAAAATTACGAGGTATATTGACTAGGATTGGCCCAATTAGAAATCCTTTTCAACCATGACCCATCTGTCATCTCTTTGGTAATGCATCTTGTTGACTACCAAACGGCCATTACACCAAACCTTGACACAGTTCCTGTCGTCACCGCTGAAGATCCATTTTCCTAATAAATCTTGCATCTTTTTAGTCTTTTTGCGTTCGTTATTTTCATCTTCGAGAGGTAATTGCCATTCAAAGGTCTCCACAATAGAGTCCTTGGAGCTCAAGTCAATCAACTGAACGTCAAACTTCTTACCTACTTCAAAAGACCCCAATACGTCTGGCATACCAATAGCTCTGGCTCCTCCTTGAGTGGCCATGTAGAGAGCATCGATAATCGATAATTTGTCACCTTGTCTTCCTGTCTTCATAGCTAAGTGGTGACTGACCAAAATGGAGTGTTTAATAACAGCCAAGATGCTCAGATCAAAACCTCCCGAGACATCTGTACCTAATGATACGTTGATCTTGTCTTGATAAAGGTACTGTTTGACTGGAGCTTCGCCACTGGAGATGAAGGTGTTGGAAGTGGGGCAATGGGAGATGGAACATTCCTTTTTGCTAATCATTTTTCTTTCCTTCTTGGTCAAGTGAATCGCATGAGCCAAGATAGTGGACGAGCTCAATAAGTTGTGTTTATCGTAAACAGTAGCATAGTCTTCGCAATCAGGGAACATGTCACGAACCAATTCGATTTCCTTGGCATTTTCGCTAATGTGAGTCTGAATTGGCAAGCTGTGAGTTTCACTTAATTTTCCTAACCACTTCAACATCTTACGAGAACAGACGGGTGCAAAACGAGGTGTAATAATGGGCTTAACCAAAGTATCTTCACTTGGGTTCAACTTCTCCAAATGGTTGATGATCAGGTTCATCGATTGGACACAATCTTCAAAGCTTTCTTCATAGTCATGGTAGGTGTCGTTGTGGTCCATGCAAACTTTTCCTACAAAGCCTCTTTGGCCCTGCTCCAACAACAACTCAGCAAACAAGTTGGTAGTCTGAGGGTCAATTGTGGTGAAGTATGAGGCACATGTGGTTCCACTAGTAAGAGTTCTGTTGATGACTTTGGAGTAGACGTTCTTAGCGAATTGCAATTTCTTGTCGTTGGAGTCGGTAAACTGGTTTTCCAACGGGAAAGTATAGTCGTTCAACCAATCCAAAAGGGGACAGTCTAAACCGATGCCGATGTTGGGGAATTGTGAAGCGTGGATGTGGGTGTCGATGAAACCTGGCACAAAGAACTTGGTTGGGTCCTGGGAATAGTCGATAAAGTCGAAGTGTCTATTTCTACTGTTACGACGACCGTTATTGTAGTTACCGTTTCCATTATTACCGTTGTAATTGTTGTTGTAGTTATTGTTGTTGTTATTATTGTTTCTGTTGTCTTTGTTATCATTGTTACTGGTGGTGGAAATGAAGAACTGGACAGCTGTCATATAGTCGTGTTCTTCTGGCTTGTAGTTCTTGTGGATGTAGTCGATTTCTCCGTCCAGCGTGACACCGACCAAAGTGTTGAAACAGATCTCAAGCTCTTCCAACGTAGGCGTGTGGACAAACGTACCATAGTACAAGGTGTAGCCAATGTTGGACGAAGCCTTCGGTTCGATGAGTGAAGAGTTGGAAGGCATGGGTGCAAATGGAGCAAGATACGATAAGAAAACCTGTAAAATAAGATCTTTTACTTGTGTGGGTAGTAGAATGGAGTAGTGGGAATTGGAGTGGATTCTATGTGAGTTCTCTTCTTATATTCCGACAGTAGTCTGTAGAATGAAGTTAACAATTGTAGTATATAGCTGGCTATGAAACAGAAGCGGCTAATCTGACAATAACAAAAAAGCAAATTGTATTGCACCATAATTCCGCATCTGGTCAGCTATTTATATAGTCAAACGGGGTCCCGCTGGGAATGTCACATTCTGTTAGAGAAGGTTGCAAACCGCATTCTAAGTGTCCGAATCAGACAGACACTTGTTGGAATCGGAGATCATGGATGCTCCGCGGACTTCAACATTTCATTGAGGGTTCTGGGTGAAATCGACATGGATGGAATGTCTTATCTTGAACCTGTAGAACGATTATCTCAACCTGCAAAATCTGCGCGCGAACTTCGAGGAACAATCCCGAGTGGGAGTACTTTACAATGCAACGGAACGATCAGCACACGACCAGCGAACTTTGGGTCGGAGTGTCGGATTGTCGGATTGTCTGCTGCTTTCACTTCCTAATGCGGAAACGCTAATAAAATCGAAAAACTAATATGACGATGAAAGACCAAAAGGCTGATAGCATAGAAGGAATGACACCTGGATCGGAAGACCGAGTTTTATGGGATGGACTTCATTGAGGTCCGTCCCGAAACAGCTCTTTGGCCCGAGAAACCTCGAAAGCGGCGCGAGTTGGCCCTCTCGAACGACCGGTACACCGGTTATGGTTCGGGAATCCACCTTATGGAACAAGATGAAACGGCTAGCTGCTCCTATAGCTACTAGATCCAAGTCAATGTAGACAATGTATTCTCGTGGGTAACCGTTATGTTGTCCACAGAATGGACCGTCAGACATTTTATTATTCATGCTGGCCCGTCGACGTCATCGGTTCACGATTGCCTAATTATCTGGGTCACAAAAATGACTGCGAAATCAAGTTCTAGAGTCAATTCAAGACTTGCTCCTGCGGAGGATCTCCGAAAGAAGATTAGGGAATGAAGGGATCGACAAGTGTCGTTCCACTCAAACTGGAGCACATGGCTCCTTTCAAGTTAACTGGGATGTCGAAAACCGGGCTACCGTTAAGCATTCTTAGCCCTGGTCACCACCAGGAACAATGAAAATGCCATTGGACGGACCTCTGGCAAAATAGATACTCGATATATTGATTTGTGTTCTCGGCTTCTGTTACTTCTTTCAGGTGTGTCTGGTTAGTGTAGTCTTGAAAAATTAGTATTTACAATAGAAACTAGACAATTCTAAGAGGCTGCTCTGATCGATTTCTAGGATTAGTAGAGACTTTTGTGCGTATCTATATTATATCAGATAGAGTAATAGTAGAGAAATAGTAGCAGAAGTGTAAACACCTCAAATCAAGCAATGAGAATTGATAAAGAGAGTTGGAGTTTCCTAATATGGATTTGGTGTGAATTTATTCTCCATATATAGTCTTCCATCTTGAACAGCATTTCAAAAGTGAGAACAACTTTTTAATGATTTTTTCTAGTACTGCTAAATCAAGAAGATGGAACGACTTCCCTGAATAACAGAAGTATTCTTCTTGCTGAGAATGATTATTCAACATGAAAGATTCAACTACAGTTTTTTCGCATTTTGTATATTAATAATAATCGGAGGAACAAAAGCATATGGTGGTATCCTTTGTAATTTTATAATAGTGAATTAATTAACATTCTAATTGTTTCTAAGAGGTCTAAAACAAAAATATGTTAAGTAAGACAAAGCAAGCAGAGCATAACCAGCCCTGGGGTGAACCTCAAATCGCTCCGCTTAATGAAGTCTTCGAAGTGGAGAATAGAAAAAAATAGACATGAAGCTTTTATCCCAACATTCCTTATATTTCATGCATCCTATATGTTCATGAGTTCAGTGCGTAATTCGTACTTTACACTTACAACAAAGCAATTCCGACCAAACCGATGACGGCAGCACCGAACGATAATTGTCTTTCGGCAGCACCATTAGCAGTAGAAACAATGGCAGAAGTGGTGGTTTCTGGAGCAGCCGACGAAGTAGCAGCCTCAGTGGTAGAAACAGAAGTCAAGGCTACAGAAGAGGTGGTTTCGGCTGTTGTGGATTGAGTAGAGGAAGTCTCTTCCTCGGTAGAGGTTGCTTCAGTAGAAGATTCTTCTGTAGAAGTAGCTTCAGTAGAGGACTCTTCGGTGGATGATTCTTCAGTGGAAGTAACTTCGACAGAAGAAGATGAAGGTTCAGCCGAGGAAGATTCTTCAGTCGAGGAAGTCTCTTCAGAGGACGAAGCCTCGGTAGACGATTCGGTAGAAGAAGCTTCAGTAGACGAAGATTCGGCAGAAGAGGAGAAGACGGAAGACACAGAGTTGCCGGAAGCAGCACAGGAGTCTTCAAAGGCGGAGATGGCAGCGTCAGCGTTGTCGTTTGGACAGATATCGTTCAAACAAGATTCGATCTTGGAAGCATCGTTAGAACAGATACAAGACAAGTCGTTTAAACCGTCACACTTGGAGTCCTTTTCGACCTGAGCGACACAGGCCAACAAACAGGCTGGGGGAGTAGCGACAACGGTGTGCAACGAGATGGCAATAGCGGCCAAGGTGGAGATCTTGAGGAAGGCAGTCATTGTGAGATGAAGAGTGTGAGAAAAGCGAGAAAAGTAGGTGGGATCTGGTACAGTTAATTGTAGATCTATAACTTTTGAATAATCGAGACTGGTTGCGGAAGCGGTGACTCGAAGTTAACGATAGTGGTAGCGATCGACGGGGGTTCTCGGACTAAGGAGTGATACGTAATAACGGACAACGAAGGATAGTGAAGAACAAGAAGAGAAGAAGAGAAGAAGAGAAGCGAGAGTGATAAAACTAATACAAACAGTCTCCCACACTAAGTGGAGCATATTGAATGTCGCTGAAACAGGAGATCGAAAATTTTCGCAGGGTAGAATGTCGTGGCTCGATCGGGTAAGACCTGTGTTAAAAATAGAAATGGTAAACAGACCGCCGACATTATTTCCCGGTTGGGCCTGCTGCGGGCCCAGACCATCGTCCAGTCTGAATGCTGCGGTTGGATGTTTGTTGTTGGTCACGTGAAAATCTTCAATAGCTATTCCAACCAGCTTGCTGTTTCATTAGCTAGGTGGTGTATCTCAGGAATTCGTCTGTGTGACGTCATGGGCCCATGGTCGTGTTCTATGGAGCACGGTTGATTCGATAGAATAGGAAAAAAATGGAATAATCTTGTTCATCTTGATGTATCTCTCTATCTCACTTTTCTTCCTCTTTTACAAACTCTAACCCTATAGTGTACCTGTGAAGTATTGGAATTGACAGATAGCTAATAGTTTTGTAAATCACCTTGTCTTAAATATTACAATTTTGCAGTTCTCCTAATATTTTTCATTTCAAATTATTTAAGTTTACTCACATTTCGCAACCATTTTGCGAATACTTAACACGCTTTCTATTGTTTCCGTACCTAAAGTTTGATCAGCGTGTGAACCCCATGTCCATTGTACATCAACTGGGCCTCGAAGTCGTCGAGTTTCACTGTGAAAACTGCTATGACATGCACATCGAGTTCACCGTTGATGGCCTTTCGCAACACATCCATTCCGACCCCCGGACTGATCTTAATGGGTAATCGCGGAGATTTGTATATCCCAGGAGGAACAATCATGTATTCCTGATGAGAAATGTGCCCCAAAACAACCTCTCCATGTTTAGCTTCCGCCTGGAATAGCTCTACCTTGACTTCGGCATTGGCTATTGGATTATAAAGTGTCAACTCTACTTCAGAGCCCAACATGTGGATCGTGGCGTCAAGCAAGAATGGGGATGATGTGCTGGAATTGGTCTTTTCACGAATTTCAATGTCGCCCACGTCGTCGTTCCTCTCGAATTGAATCTGGGGAATCTTGAAATTCCGAATTGAAATTTCTTTGACCAACTCATCGAGACCTTTATTGTTCGTTACTTCATGATCGTGCAAATCTACTGTAAGATTTTCTCGTCCTGAAATGTACGAGCTCATAAAGTACTCTAAGAACAACTTACTCTGTGTAGACTCAGCAAGTACCTTTACCTCAGTAGTCAAGTTAATCCTTTGATTACTTGGTATGAATACATCTCTCACAATCGCATGGGCAATCAGCGAGCCGTTATACTGTACTCCTACCTTGATTTCTTCCTTTGGAATTTCAAGAGAGTAGTTAGTAGGATTAGTCAATTCAAGATTGAACACCATATCAAGGCCATTTACTGAAGAATCGACATAAAAGATGTCAACAACTGTGACATTCATGTCTTTTAATAAACGATCAAGAAACTTTTCTTCATCTTCATCTTCATTGTCAGCAACATCATAATTCATTTTATCGGGCACCTCACATCTTCTAGTCGGAACTACGATGTGCTCAATTCTTAGTTTGGAAAGCTCAAATTCTCCAATGGGCAGATTCAACGAAAGATTGTCTACTTCTACGTCGCCAATGATATCCTTACTCTCAGTAGCTTTGTTGAGAAACTTGTTGATAAAACTCCCGAGTTCCGCTGGCTTTAACGCTTGAAGATGCAAATTCAGCATTATTGCTTTGACAGTGAGCACCTTTTCTAGTTTCTTGAACATCATATAATTGTAGCCATCAGAATGACCCTGTATAATTTCATCTTTGGACCCTTCAAGTTTCAAGGCAAACTTGCTCTTGAACTTGGGAATCTCAAATTTAATATCAAATGGTAAATCCACCACAGCAGAAACATTTGAACTCAAGAAGATGTCAAACACTGTCGAATCTCCATGTGTTTCTGGAATGAAGATGTCAGCACTCTGAAAATCAACTTCGCGAGGTAAATCAACCATTCCACGAGGGATCGTAAAGCTGATCCTAAAGGGAGAATTATGAAGCAAGTGAAGAATCCACTCAGGAAGATAATGGGTTTGTTTCAGGGAAGCTCTCAAGTGGATAACTATAGGCTTACCATCCAAGTAATTCTGAATTATCCTCGTAATAGCACTGGGTCTATCAGAACAATCTTCCAACAATTGGGCAGGAATCGAGGCAATCAATCCTTGAATATCTACTTTGATAGGCGAAAATGGTTCAATTACGATCGCCAGTGTAACCCAAGACCCCAAAGCTACAAATTCACGAGAACAGTTCTCTACTAAAATATCCCAGTTAATCGGATCTACCGCAAACCTGAAGGGCATTTTGTTTTCAACCACGGCTCGAGCAAATAGGTCTATCCCTTTGTCGTCTGAACTCGCTTCTACAGTTTCCACATTGACAGCAGGAGTGAACCATTCCTTAGTGAACTTCACAGTCTGGTGAAAGCTTATACCATCTACATTTACTTTGTACAGAAGTACATCCACATAACCAGTGAATACTCCATTTACATCCAAATCTACAGTTTGTCCACTTGTACTTTGAATTTCCCGCATCAACTGAGCCATGTTGAAGCTGTCAAAATTTGTTTCACTTACAAAGTCAAGCTGAGTTTGTCTTTGATTGATAACTTCGATAACGACAGGTGGTGGTAGGGCATCAGCAGCATGTAATAGACGTTTAGAAGTTACAGTTTTTACATACAACGGAATTTCTTTAGTAGCCGTTATGGTAACTGTGCCCACAAATAAGGAACTGATCTTCAAAAAGTTCCTGGAGAAGATATTGGTCGCCTTGTCGTAGTCTACAAACACCGTCCCAACTACCCTGGAGTTTACACCGTTATTGTTGAATGAAACTAAAGAAACACTCTGGACATTTATGTCTACGGACTCCGAGATAATTTCCTGGATGTTTCGGACCGAATAGAAGATTATTACAACAAGAAGAACCAACAATAGCAAGACATAGTGGAAAAGTTTGGGATCTCTGATATCCAAATAATTGAACACAGAATTGAGAAAACTTCTCTTCTTACCAGTGGACTTACTATCTATGGGGATGGAGCCGTTGTCGGGATGACTTGTTCCGAGCAAAGGCAGATTTTCGTTTGGTTGAATCACATTCTCTTCAGTCTGAGAATCGTTAATCTCGACAGACAGGGTAGATTTAAGAGGAACAGTCCTCTGAGAATTTGATTCCGATTGTTGAGGATTTAATAATTTATCTTGGTCGTCGTTTGCTGGAGTCTTTTTGAATTCTTCAGACATCGTAGAATAGGTGATGAAAAGAATGATCCAACAGAACTTGTCTATATAAAAAGCCTTCTTTATATGATTCTAGTGTATGTAAAGAATATTAATGATATAATGATACGGTAGATATTGTAGATGGTAGATAAAGTAGATTGTAGATTTAGTATTTCCGGAGAAATCGACCTCTAATATTTTCAATTGTAGCAATTAGAAGAATCGATGAGATGAGTGCACCGCCGATAGCCGCTGCACAATGAAAACCGAGAACACGATAAAACAAAATGTATCTCTCACAATAGGGATTTGACAGTAATAACTCCCAGAAACAAATAAAGACAATTCTCTTCCAAAGGCAGAAGGTATAATATTTTCTCTAATTAAAGGATTACCCCGTATTTTAGATAAGTGGTAAAATGGTACGGTACACGCTCCACAATACTGATTAGAAGACGGAAAGTTTGGAAGATGCTAATACGACACTGAAATAATAGACATGAAGGCGATGGTGAAGATGAAATAAAAGGAAAGACGTTAATATAATACTTAAATGAGTTCTATTTTTATGCTATTCTCCTACTCTTTTCTTCAATTGTAAGAGCACCAAATATTTCGGTGGTCTACGAGAAAACTATAGAAGTCCCACCAAGTGGGATATAAGTAAGACTGGAAACACTTCAAGTAACGATATTTCTTCAGGAAAATTCTTCTCTAATGAGTTTCTACCATTTCGTATTAGTGTAGATTCATTTAGTCTTATCTGGATTTCGTTTTCGCAGCCAAAAATATAGTCACAACCATTAGGGAGCCACAATAATAATTTTAGAAAAGACAAACATAGAAAGAAATATAACATAGGAGAATTATGATGAGCTCTAAGAACTTCTATACTTGTTATCGATGGAAATCCCATTCTGTTCTATTTCGTTGTCGTCCTTATCTAATAAGTGTTCTTCAGCTTATATAAGCTTCCCATGTCGCGTCGCATTTCTGCATACATTTTTAACTATGAGATCGAGGTTTATTTATGTTTACTACACTATCAATTATATTCACTTGTCAAGATTTGTTAACCAACGGACAACATTTATACCTTCATATGTCTAACTACTACGATCTCGATGAAATTCTTGCTGATTCAGAAAAAGTGCCCTGTAGGTTCAATATGACAGTGCCAGGGCTAGGATATCTCGAAGGAAACCCTGGAAAAGCCATTCAGAAAGATACAAAGCTTGAACTTCCCACATGGCTTGCGGAGGTTTTGGCAGTATGTGAACTTCTGAAAGGTTCAGGAGACAGTTTTGTTGATCTTTCCGAGCCTGAATGTATTTCCACAAAAGTAAAGAACGCCATAAAGACCGCTCCTGCTTCTGTAGACTTGCACAAACTACTTCCTAATTACTATAAGATGGTTGAAAAATGGTGCACCATGTTTGATAACGAAGAGCTTGTAGATTTGGCGATGGCAATGTTGAAAGAACGATCCTATGAGATTAGTAATTTTGCTGGAAATGCCAATAAGCAAATAAGCAACGAATTTATATATACTCTAGATGAGTTTGAGAAGAAATTACTTAAAATGACTTCTGAGAGTAACAAACATATGAGAAGATGGTGGAGAGAGTAAAACTCCTCTCAGCTTACATTAATCAACCAGCTGGAGCGCTTGTGATGTCGAGAAATCTCTTAACGAGTTACTTACGATTCATGTTATGGGCTAACTTGTACATAATACATAACGAATAGTTAGCCCATCTTAAACGACTTCATGGTTAACTTTCATCACTTGGTTATTCCATAACGAGCACATTGTGGTTCATTTATTATGACAGGTTCATCGTTTACTCAACGTATTTACAACCACTAGCTGATATGGCAACTTGTATAACACATGTAACTTAGAATTATAATACTTATTGAAATCAGTAATGTACAACTATTCATCATCTTCTTCGACAGCAGCCTGACCGTTGACTTCTTCGTTCTCTTCATCGGCACCCGAAGCTTCAGACTTCTCTTCTTCGTCACCATTTTCATTGAACAAATCATCTTCCAAATCTTCGTCGCTATCAGCAATGAACTCAGAAGAAAGAGTACTTTTCTTTCCACCTTTCTTCGAAGCAGACTTTGGTGCTTCTGTTCTGCTCTTTTTCGGCGAACTAGCTTCAATATCTGAGTCAGTAGCAGAAGCTTCTTCCTCTTCTTCTTCCTCACTGTCGTCAATAACAGCCTTCTTTCTGCTTCTCTTTTTGGCACCTCTAGCGGCTTTCTTTGGCTTCTTCTCCTTTTTGTCTTTATTGGACTCTTCGTCGAAGAGCTTGTCATCTTCCTCATCTTCCACTACTATATTCATTCTGGATTCTTCTGCCCACTGCTGAGCTTGTTCTTGCAAGATTGCTCTTTCCTTGGCTAGCTCATCTTCCTTCACTTTTATGGCTGCGAGTCTTTCGGTTTCAAGTCTCTCCTTTTCTTCTTCCTCTTCTTTTCTCAATTTCTTGGCAACTTCAATCTTCTCTTCTATAGCAGCAATGCTGTTCTTAGTTTCTTCAAGGCAACCGTTCAATCTGTTCAACAATGTCGTCGAACCTAAGTTGGCTCTGGCCCTCAATTCAGCCTTAGGATAAGGCGGATGTTTTTCATCTTCAGAAGATAATTCGTTCAAAATAGCTACCCCCGACTCCAAGCCAGCGATAGCAGCTTCAATCTCATCAACCTTTCTTTGACTCACAAGCTGTTTGGTGATCAATTCAGCTATTTGGAAATGAAGATAGGCCAAGTTAAATCTTATAGAAGAACGGGGTCCCGTAGAACACTCCATAGCTTGTTCGGTATATTCTATGGCTTTCTTGAAGAAGTTCAAGTTCCTTTCTGCACTGGCTCTTAAGTACCAAGCTCTCCCCAAGAAGGAGAGGATACGCGAGTCCTTTCCGTCTGTGAATCTGCCCAAAGCAAGCTCGTAGTTCTCGATACCTTTACCGTACAGTTTCGAATCTACCAATACATGGCCCAAGTTCAAGTAAATGGAGATGTCGTTCAAAGAGTCTCGGATCTTTCTCAAGATCTCCAATCCTTTGACAGAGTCCTTGTTCTCAATGTATGCAATAGCCAAACCCTGTGCGGCGTATACATTCTTGGGATCTACGGATAGCACCTTGGCAAACAACTCTACTGCCCTCACGTAGTACTTCTTCTTCTTCTCTTCCAGACCTGATTTCACATCTCTAGCCATGATACAGTAGATGTTTGCTAGCGAAATCAAAGCGTAACAATCGTGAGAATCATACTCCACTAATGTATCCTTCTGGTGGTTGGTATCAGAATCTGGAGCCAAACCCAACTTCTTACCAAAGTTCTTGACAAACCAGCCGTAGAATGATCTAATCTCCAAATCTGAAGCATTCACAGCCAACAAATGTTCGATCTCGCCCTTAATCTCTTCCTTACTGAGCTTGTGCGTAGTGACACAGTTCAAGAAGAGAATTCTGATCTTGGCAGAGAAGTAGTTTGGACACTCTGCTAACAACAGCTCGTATATGTCAATAGCCTGTGACTCATTTGAAATCTCCTTGGATCTGGCTAAATTGTATGTCAACGAGATCTTCAAATCGGCTGGCAAGTCAACCATAACATCTCCGTCTGCACTAGTAAAATCGTCAGTGTTGTTTACGATATCAAGAGCTGACTGGAAATTAGTAGCAGCGTCGTCGTAGTTTTGTTTCATGAAATTGAACACTCCAATGTTATTGTACACCTCCAAAGGAACATCCTTACCGATCTGCTTTCTTGACTCAATTGCCCTGTTCAAGTAGTTCAAAGACTGGTTGATATCGGTTGTCTCATATAGTTTACTCAATACTAAATAAGCATTCAAGGTAATTGGTTCCTTGTTTAAGAACTCCGAACCTTCTTCATCTTTGTGACTAGCAGATAAGCCCAAATTGTTGGACAATCTGATGTATCTTTCTAAAATCTGAACAGCTGCCTGTTGCTTCTTTCTTGATTTCTGCTTAGCATAAAGTAAACCCAAGGCGTAGTTAGCCTCCAAGCACTTGACGTTGCTTCTCAAAATGGACTCATATGTCATCACAGCCTCTTCAATCGAGCCACGATTGTATTGAGACTGACCCAAGCCAATCTTGGCAAGCAAATTTGCGTCGTTCAACTTTATTGCTTCCTGAAAGTATTTGGAAGCTGGCGTAAAGTTCGCATTGACGAACTCGATACGGCCCAACCAAGCAGCACATTCAGATAAGATGTTAGACTGGTATTTTGAAATCTTACTGAAGCTATTGAAACGAGTCAAGTTCTCGTCACCCGTGATGTTCTTGACTACTTTGGCTACTACACTACTGACTACTTCATAATTTTCTTTGGAAAAGTAGTACGAGGCCAATGCTAATAGAATAGAAGAATCGGAAGGACTATTTTTATGGTTACTGGCCAACTGTGTCAAACAAGACTTGTAGTTTTCCAAAAACTCATCGTCACTCAAAGAGTTGATGAAAGTCTTTTGGAAGCTGGCCAAGTTCAACAACACTTTGGCTTTCAAATTGGTTGGATCGATTTCTAGGGCTCGGTTCCAGGCCTGAAGCGCCATTCTGTCATCTTTCAAGAACCAGAAACATAAACCAATGCCGATTCTGGGATCGGGCGCTATTACTGGATTCAAGATGAGAACTTGTTGGTACAACTTTAAAGCAGCCGCATAGTTTTTGGTCTTGTTCAAGACAGCACGGGCTTTCCCCAAAAGCGCAAAACAGTTATTCTGGTCAATGCGCAAAATCTTGTCGAAGATATCCAACGCTTCGTCATCTCTGCCGTTGAACAAAAGCAATACAGCTTGAGATAACAAATTCGATGTAGAATTCGTTGTGGATGTTGAATTATCTGCTCGGATACGCTGAGCAAGACTGTTGATTTCCGAGCCGGCTTTCATCAAGTATTTTTCCTTGTCGATACCATTAGAAACGAACTTAAAATAAAGCCATACTAAGAAAGAATGAAACAGCTTATTGTCCTCATCTGAAAAATGAGCTGGATTCTTTTCCAACGCCGTTTGCACGATATGGAGAGCTTCTTCAAGCTTACCTGATTGGGCATATGCACTGGCTATACTAATCCAGTACTTTTTGGAACAGTTCTCTCCTTCCAAAAACGACTCCAACTCTACAGGATCTTCAGGAAGCTCATCCACTAAGTTGATTGAGACAATCTGCCCGTTGGATAACGGAACATCCAAAATGGCTCCGATCTCCGCCACCTGTGCTCCGAGATAATACGAAACGTCTACGGTCTCTGCCATGGCCGTTCTTTTGCTAATTGGAGATGTGGACATAGAATGGAGAAGGCTGATAGTGAAAATCCAGTTGATGTTGAAAAACGAATATTCGCCGAGTGCAGGTGGATCACGTGAACAAAATGGCTGCGAAAGATTAATATATAATTATACCAAAATTATTTGAACAGTACAAGCTATATATATTAATGAAATATGTCAATCTATGACTATATATATATATTGGGCTATTTTACATACAAAAAATTGCTTTCTACTATAAGCTACCCTGAAATTCTATTACAATTCTCTATAAAAATACACAGCGACATTATGCCTATATATACAAGAACTACTTCTTTGAGCAACAACCCCCACCACTGCTGTTAGACAACGAATACGGTTCTACAACATTGTGGCTACTATAATTCAGAAAGACAGCACTGGTAGATTCATCGCTACTAGTCAATGAGATTTGGTCTAAGCCAAACATCAGTTTCAACCGATCAAAAGAAAGCTCGTTTTCTGTCCTAATAGCTACATTGTCAAAACCAGACATGTCTTCGGGATTCAGCAACTCAGTGAATAAAGAAAGCATTTTATGATCCATTGGAATATTAGTAGCAAAGAACTCGTCCAATTTGTGACCGTTGATTATTCCGTGAGTTTCACAGTTGGAGCAGTCACATTCGTTGGGTGGACAGCTACAAGAAGCAGTACTGGGTGAGTCATCTTCGCTGGGACTCTCGAGCTTTGGTCCATTTCCTGGAAAATTAGGGATTGATGGTAGGGCTTGTGAACGAAGTATTGGATTTGCGCCCGTTGGTAAAGACGTATCCATGTAATTAGAAAATTCGTCAGGTAGAGAATTAAATATGATGTTATTAGGGGAATTGCTAGTAGTGGCATTTTGCTCACTACTATTATTATTAAAGTTAATTTTGTTGATGTTGTTGATATCGTTGATGGTATTATTGTTGTTACTGTGGTTATTTCTGACATTGTCAACATTACTGACCACATCGATATTCAAGCTGAAATCCGGAAGTAACTTGTTGAGCTCAGTAGCTGCAGAATTACCATGGACTACACAGCCTTCACAGGAACAACTATCATCACAACAACAGGAGCCTGGGATCGAACATGATGGCACTGGCACTACATCATAAATCTGTTCAGAATCAGTCTGTGACAACACCTTTGCCTGCGATACAGGTTCAGATTTTACAATGTTGAAGTCGAAGTTTTTGGTAGCTATAGTTTCGTAATTTGTTCCAATTTGGGACTTTTGTTTCAGCAACTGGTTCTTGATATAAGTCTTCAATATCTTAGACTTGTTTATACGTTTGTTTTTATTTGAACAACAGGAACACTGCTTATTGGGTTTGGAAACGCCACCACCGCCGCCACAACAGGTGGAGGTGTTTATAAAGCTATCACTGTGAATAACAGGAGGTGGGGGCCGGCAGTCATCGGTCAGTTTCGACCCATCTTCTAAATAGGGTCCGACGATTTGGCCACTCTGCAAGTCGATCACCTGTTTTGGGGAAGCCTTGAGAATAATTACAGGATTTTTTTTACATTTTTCTACTGTTACCGGTGAAGGCAGCTTCAGTTTCTGGTCATCGGATATTTCTTCGGCGAACACGGCGATCCGATGGTTGGGATTCCCATTGGCATGAACATTGGGTCTTCCCTTGGACCTGACCTGAAGAAGAGGACGAGTATGATGACGACACAGCGACGAACGGTGGCCACGGATGCACTCCATACACGAGTACTTTGTATCGTCAATCAATATCATGACATAGACTCAGGAATCTTTGCAAATTACTAGAAGAAGACCCGAGATCCTGTAGGATGGGAATAGTAAGGGGCAGTCGTTATTGTGGGAAACCTCTTAGAATGAGATGCGTGAAAGTAGTTGAAGATTATTTAAGAACCTTAGTGATGAGTATTATGCAATAAGTTGTCGGGATATCCAAGTTCAAATTTGGCTATAATTATATTTGAAGCTAGAAGTGACAAGTTAACTGCGAGTCAGTGAAAAATCGTGGAGGACTCTATAGCAACAGATGGTACCTTGATTGTAAGAACTTGCCTGTAGGGACTTGATTGTAGCACTTGGCTGAATAGTGAAGCACTCAAAGTGACAGTCGGGATGAGCACAGAATACAAAACAGTCAGAACCAGATCAGCTAGTAAATCCAAACTATTAGTCAATCCTCTTGTAGCCAAGAATTGTGAAAAACTGAGCGAAGAATTGCTTTAGTCTCAAAGATGGCAATTTGTGAAAATTTCCCCTAGAGAAAACCGTCAATCAGTACTTAAGGCTCAAGTGCAAAACTTCAGTCTAACCTCTCTTCCCTACTAAACCTTGGCGATGCTGTTAGCTAACAAAACTACCATTCGATTCAGCCGTTTGGTGGAGTGCACGACATGTTTTGTAACCAAAGTGTGAGCAATTTAATGTCTATTTTGAGAAGTGCGTAGCGAGAGTCAAAGTCTATGTGGATAGAAAGTGGATAAGAGTAGATCGATAGTGTAGAAAAGAATAATCCAGATTGTCTTGAGATAAGAACGATTGAATAGGAAACTCAGCTGGGTAAAATTATTGAAATATGTGCGAAGTTGAAAATGGGTGCCACTGAAAATAGAATTCAGAGTAAAACAATATTGACGACACAAGAATCAGATTTGGGACAAATAAGACATAATAGTACATATCCACTTGATATAGAGAACAATCGATAGAGACGGACTTGGCAACATCTGTGTCAACTGTTAGACTGTGTCATAGTGACACAATCTAGTACAAAGTATTTAGTACTTCTCAGAAGCAAACCATAGTTGCATGAACTTCAAAAATGCAAATGTATAGAACCCTATATTGTCATAATCATTAATGGATACGAGATCTTAAGAATTCAAAAAGAGGGAATCCGTCAGAGACTTCTTGCCTATTTCAGTATGACTTCATCTCAAATGCATGGGGACACTTTTCGCAACCATTACAGATTCAAACATTTTCGGGCATAATTCCACCAGCAGGAATCTCCTCCAAATGAGGCAACTCCAGCTGAGGCGAACAAGACCAATACATATTACAACTGTATCTCATCTTCTTGTATCCACTTTGCAACTCTCCAGATCCTTCTTAGTGCTTTGCCTGTTTGTCGCAACGTTGTCGAATAATTTTTGCGACATACCCAGATGAGCATTGAAATTTTCAGAATTAAAAGCTGATTCGATTTTTCAACTCCTCCACTTTACCCCAGAAACAGCAAGAATGCCCGTAAAAACCGTTCAAAACCCATACGATATCGGCGATATGGAGACTGATGGCGATGCCGATGCCAACATCAACTACAACGACGCTATTGAGTACTGGTCTTCGGTTCCAGCCTCGGTAAATGGTGTATTGGGAGGCTTTGGAGAACTGACTCCCGTTCCAAAAGCCGATATCATCGGATCCAGCACATTTTTAAGAAAGCTCCAGACGCGAATGGCTTTGCCTGAAGGCGAGCAACGTTTAACCATCGATATGGGAGCTGGAATTGGCAGAATAACTAGAGACCTATTGTGGAAAGTTAGCGACAAGGTCGATCTTTTGGAACCAGTTCAGCCTTTTGTACAACAAATGAGAAATGAATTGGTGGCTGTGGCGAACAAGGGAAAATTGGGAGATATCTACGACATTGGAATGCAAGACTGGACTCCCTCACCGGAGAAGAGTGGTAGATATTGGTTGGTGTGGTGCCAATGGTGTGTAGGACAGTTACCAGATCACGAACTAGTTCAATTCTGGGTTAGATGTAGGCAAGCTTTGATGCACAACGGAACTTTGATAGTCAAGGAGAACATTGCGCCTGAGGACGATATCTTTGACGAGACGGACTCTTCCGTCACGAGAACAGATGCAAAGTTCAGAGACTTGTTTATCCGGGCAGGGTTTAAGTTGATAGCCAGTGACGTGCAGAAGGGTATGCCCAAGGAATTGTACCCTGTAAGAATGTACTGTTTAAAGGCTGCAGTATAGTTTTAACGATGAGGATATAATTTATTGTAATATAAAGATAACAATTTCATATGTACAAGAAATGGCATTCCACTATTCTCTTTTTTACATCATGCAAATCACTAATATTAAATCATTAATTCGTAATTAGGTAGTAATAGAGGAATAAGATAAACAATATTACTAATAATGAATATTAATTGTCATATAGTACATCCCAAGTAATAATTACAATGTCTCCGAAGTTGATAATATAATTCCCATGATATCAGAAATGCTCATACCACTCTGTGCTTACTTGGTTCGAATGGGAACAACAATGCCATCAACCCAATAACACCAACAAAAGCACCACAGATCCAGATTGGAACCGAGGAACTAGTGTCAGAAAAGTAGGCAATGACAGGCACCACCAAACTGGCTACACGAGTACAAGCAATACTGAGTGCATTACCAGTACCTCTAGCTGCAGAAGGTAACACTTCTGGAGTATAGGCGTACAACACAGCGTAATAGATGTAGATGGCAAGGAAAGAAGTAGAGGAAAGAGCCACATTCTGCGCTCTGTTTTTGATTTGGGTGTAACCAAAGAGGAATGCCATACTGACAAGACCACCTATGCACAAGACTCCTCTTCTACCCAACACAGGGAAGAAATACAACAAACCTCCAGCAATGAATGGACCACCCATGGAAGAAACGTTACTGATCAAATTATCCCGATAAACACCATGGACATCTGGAGCAGAGATGTTGTTACCTCTAGTAGCCAAGTATACGGGCAAGAAAGACGAGTACAAGGGATAAGCAAACCCAAGAAGGAACCACGAGAGAAACAACAAGATGGTCAGTCTGGCAGTCTTTCTGTTGGCAAACAAGATAGTGAGATGGTGCTTTATCAAAGTGAGCGTGCCCTTGAGGTTCAAGTGCTTTCTGTAGTCATCACTGGAGTGGACTTCTCCAATAGCAGTCAATTGCTCTAGAGTTAACGAACATGGACGGTTGTATTTGCGAGCAATCGATTGTAAAACTTCTACGGCCTCGGCATCTCTATTGTTGGAAACCAAGAACTTAGGGGTTTCTTTTAATCTGATGACGGTAATACGTAAAATGGCCATGACAAGAACAATGGCTCCATTGACGTAGTAGACATACCTCCAGCCTTTGTTCTTGTGAGAAGGACAATCGTCAGCAGAGGAACAAGAGTTGTTAGGCAAGAAAGCAAAGGCAAGCAAAACTGCAATAGTTTGACCAATACCCCAGAAAAAGGCGAAAAACGTCAAAAGCCATTGGTTCTTATGAGGCAAGTATTCAAGGAAAACACAGGTGTCAAGTACCAAGTTACCTCCAGCAGCGAAACACAGTAAGAACACAAAAATACAGTACGTAGCCATGGTTCCCATGGCACCTGTGAGGATTGTGAAGACAGCTGAAAGTAACAACGAGAGGTTGAAGGCTATCTTTCTACCGATCAAATCAGCAGAAAACCCCCAGAAAAGAGCACCGACCAAAAGACCAGCAGCCAACATTTCGTTGGAGACAGCATAGGTGTAGCCAAATTGATAATTGACAAATGTTCTCACAGAACTCTCAAGGTAGGTCAATTGGGTGTCGGTCCAGTAACCCATACCGTTAAGGAAGAAGAGCTTCAAATGGTATGGAGTGAACCCAATTTCGTCAATGGCATCATTGAGCAAATGCATTTTTCTGGCAAGAATCACATCGTTACCAGACAACTCGTACATGTCATCATCGGTTCCTGTGGACGACTGCTCGAGCTTTTCAACATCTGTGATGGACGTCATAGGCGAAGCCTTTTCTACAACGTTCAAAGCCATGGTGTGATAGATTGGACTTTAGAAAATAGTTGAAAATTGAAAAAAGTGCAGATAGATCAATATAAATCAAGAACTCGACTTAGAGTCAATAAATAGATAACAGAAACGCACCAAGTGGAAAGATGATCCGAATAGCTATTGAAAAATCAAGCGGAATGGATGAATCACAAATCAAAGATAATATTCAGCACAGTGTCGCTGTTTCCCAAGAATGTCTAGCTGAAACTCCACCACGGACCTCTTATATACCAATTGCAATGAGGAGAAGTGAACCAAACCAGAAAGAGCGGCGCAAAAAAATTCAACTAAAAAGCAAAAATTGACTGAAATGAACCAACATTCACCAACTTATATGTCTTGTCGGTTATGCCCAGAAGAGGCATTTGTCAAAAGAGTCTAATGGTAGTACCAGGGCACGTTTTGCGTTGTTTCGCTTGGAGTGTGTAGAGCCTGCTAATAGGCAGTTGCAATAATCTTTTTTGGGAATATTTATCCAGAGTTCCTCCAGTGAGTTGGTTCCCTGAAAGAGAACTTGGTGATAGTTCCACGACGTATTCCTAGTCAAGACCATAAGATTCTAATGAACAAGCAGCCGAAAGTGTAGCGGCGATGAGTTGCTGAGCTCAGGTTTCAGCTCCTTGCTCCAATAGCTTTTTTAATTGTCACCAGCTTTGTCATCTAACCTCTCCTGTATCACCACCATGCGGCTCCTGACCATTGTAACTTGTGTGTTCTTATCTATGCAAACATAATGGAGCATGTGAAATTGCTCAAGTCACAGAAGCTACATTATGCACCGGAGTCAATTTGTGTATCCAGTGCTGCTATGGTAATCCAACACGGGGGATGGACCTTTTGGAACTCAATTTTGAGACAGTATTGGAGCACCAATCTTGCTGGCACCGTTTGACTCGGAGCTCGTCGGCGGCGCCATTGTTGAAATGCCAGCGAAACAATAGACGATCTGGCAGATATTGCAATCACCAAACTTCATTAGTTCGTGGCTCTGTCAAATAGTCATTTTGGATTTTTCTAGGAAGTTTTAGCGAATAATAATGGAATAAAAATCATTTAGTATAAAATTTCCACACTAAGAAATCCCTTAACATAATTATACAGAAGGAATGCTTGAAACGCACGAACTAAAAAATTCACCATTCGTGGGAAAAATAATCTGATGACCGAGATATCCCTGAATTATATTCAAGGAGTTGATCGTACCACACAGTCTCCTATAGAAAGAAACAAAATCTATGTTCGGTTCGGAAGTTCAGGATTTGTGGGCTAATTAAACAGGGCTAATTAGTTTGCGAACCTAGACGACAAACTCTATATTTGGAGTTTTTGAGACTGAAAATCGGAGATATTGTTCGCTAAGCATACGAATTGACATATCTATTGTAGTACCTACTTGACTACCGTAACCCATTGTAGTTTAACTCTACAAGAAAAGCTAGAATTAGTAAACTTAAATAAACGGGCTTCTTTAATCTAATTACAATTAATGCTATGTTCTAGGAATACTAGGAACGAAATAAATAATGGACTTTCCAGAAGTCTCAGACAACTCTGTGCGTACTTGGTTCAAACGGTAAGAACAATGCAATGACCCCGATAATACCCACAGCTGCACCACAGATCCAGATGGGAACCAGCGAGCTTGTATCGGAGAACCACGCAATCACAGGAACAATAGCCGTCGCTACACGGGTGCAAACCAAACAGAGACAGTTGCCCGTAGCACGAGCAGCAGAAGGCATAACCTCAGGAGTGTAGGCGTAGATCACACCGTAATAAATATACAAGGCACAGTAGACAGCAGACGATAATCCAACATTCTGGCCCCTGGTTCTCACAGCAGTGTAACCAAATAAGAGAGCCATGGTCAGAATACCTCCAATGAAAAGAACTCCTCTTCTACCAAGACGGGGAACAAGATAAAGCAAAGCACCAGCAATCAAAGGACCTCCGATGGAAGCAGCGTTGGAAATCAAATTGTCACGGTAAACCCCAGAAACGGTATCGGCAGAGATGTTGGCACCTCTAGTAGCAAGATACACAGGCAAGAACGAGGAGTAGAGCGGATAGGTGATTCCAAGCAAGAACCACGAGATGAAAAGCAACACTGTTGATCTGATTGCTGGACGTGTAGCAAACAAGATCTTCGTGTGACGCATCATCAAGTTCAAAGTACCTCTGAAGTTCATCTTAGTTCTGTAATCTTCGTTGACACTGATGGTTCCACAATCCTCCAACTGGTCAAGAGTCAAGGAACATTGCCGGTTGTACTTGTCGGCGACCTTGCGCAACACTGCTATGGCCTCAGCATCTCTGTTGTTCGAAATCAAGAACTTGGGTGTTTCTTCCAATCTGACGACTGTTAATCTAAGAATAGCCAAAAACAACACTATGGAACCGTTGGTGTAGTACACATACCTCCAACCCTTGTTCTTGTGAGAAGGACAGTCGTCAGCAGAGGAACAGGAGTTGTTAGGCAAAAAAGCATATGCGAGCAAGACAGCAATGGTTTGGCCAACTCCCCAGAAAAAGGCGAAAAACGTCAAAAGCCATTGGTGCTTGTGGGGCAAAAATTCGAGGAAAATACATGTGTCAAGCACCAAGTTACCTCCAGCTGCAAAGGAGATCAAAATGATGAAAAGACAGTACGTTGCCATGGTGCCCATGGCTCCAGTAAGGATGGTGAAAATAGCAGAAAGCAACAATGAGAGATTGAATGCCAACCTTCTACCGATCAAGTCAGCAGAAAACCCCCAGAAAAGACCACCGAGAATCATCCCCAAAGCGTAGCACTCACTCGAGACGGGAAACGTATAGCCGAACTGGTAGTTGATAAAGGTTCTTACCGAACTCTCAAGATAAATTAATTGGGTGTCTGTGGCATACCCCATACCATTAAGGAAGAAAAGCTTCAAGTGGTACCAGGTGAAGCCGATTTCGTCTATGGCATCGTTGACAAGTTTCATCTTCTTGGTCAAGACATCATCGTGGGCTTCCAACTCAACCATGTCAAAGTCGGAAGACGAGACCTCCGAGCCCTTTTCAAAAGCATCTTCAGGCTTTTCGAACTCCGTCTCCTCGACGGGCAAGCGGTCTTTTTCTGAAGTCATCGCGATGTTGAAGAAGTAAAATCTGAAAGAAAGCGATTTGGAAAATTAAAAACGAAGTGAAGAGATCCCCAGTATGCTGAAATTGACTGAAAAATTTATCAGGCAGGTGAAAATGGAACGGATAAGGAACTATTTAAATGTGCGAAGGAATGGCAGAATCTGCTAACAAAAGTAGATCCACGATGGAATTAGCGTCGGAAGTTTTAACGGCTATCGACAAAAGTCCAGCAAATCTGCAAATAATAGCTGGAATCAGAGAATATTCGTGAAAAAGAAATCTCACCCACAACCATTAAAAACTCTGTCCATATGTGGTCTATAAATATAGCGAGGCCAATTTTTCAGCACTCCATATTTGTGAGTTTTGTGTCACGATGGCTGCATAATGACGTTACATCCGGTTGGACTCCAGCTTCCACGGCAAGTAACCAGAATGTACGATCCAATACAAACATGGCGTGGGGTTAGACAATGGAAATGACACGATATACTGAAACAGGGGCAAGTCATGAATTAGCCAAATCGCAAAATCGTAAATGAGGCTGAATGATGGTCGTGATGGACATAAAATGGTCCGAAAAAGAGGAAAAATTATCGATAAGGCAGGAAGTTCCGAAGCTCCGATGCTATCGGCAGTCTATGCGGATAGACAGCCACCACTATACGAGGTCCTTTCCCCAGAAAAGCCATGATAGGCTGACAAAAGTATGCCCAGCGAAAAGGGAATATTATTGACGACGACGAAGTCATATTTCAGATTTGTAGCCTGGTTAATTAGAATAATCAGGTGGCTGAAAAATTTTGTTTAATTAAACAAGAAATTATTATTGAGAATTTTTCGAACAATTGTCTTCGCATACAGCACAGTCTGGAAACTGCCTGGCCAGGGAAACACGACCTATTGTACTCATACTGTTTCGTTTCATTGCCTATGTACGTTAGTTCACCGGTGGATTCTTGTCCGTCGTCTAATGTGACCGAATAGACAAGAAATGCTTTTTTAACGCTGCAACCGACTCCGTTTGTGTCCCCATCTGGCCAATTTTTCACTTCCCGAGATCTGAAAAAGAGATATTGCTGGAAGGCTTAGTGGGTAATTAAAGCATGTGACACGACTTCCATTTTGCAGGAGCTTTTACTTTGCATGAGGGTCCGATCGTAGTGTTGAAGCAACTAATGCACTAAGGATACTGCCTGTGTGGAAGAAAAAGGGTGCAAATTTTGTTGTTGCATTATACCAGTTCTTGGACTGAAATCTGAACGTGCAACTATTCTTCTTTCTATCAATTGTCATCGTGATATTAGTGTAACCTAGTAAAGTTCTATATATCGTAATATTTTGTTATCCTTTTTTATATTCCAACAATACTCTACAGAAATTATTGTACAACAAAGCTTGGGTGGTCACTTCAATCACTCGTAATCGTCGATGAACTTCTGTCTCATCCCCATAACAACGTCGTAAAAGCTTTCTCCTTCCACATTTCCTGCTAGCCGAAGAACTATATCGTCCGAGTCCCAATTCTTTTCTTCGTAGTCATCAATGCTATCGCAAACCTTGAGCAACTTTTGGTAGTAATCTTTGTTTCTCTCTATCAACTCATCGGTAAACTTGGGAATCTTGGAGTTTTGGAGCAAGAACTCGCCCCCTGTCTCGTGGAAGACATTGATGAGAAGCGAGATCAAGTTTAAGAGACTCTTGACCTGTTTACTGTATTGGCTCGAAAGTTCACCCAAGTTAGCTGGATCCTCACACAATCCCTTAGCCTTTGACCGCAAATGATATCTGATTGGATCGTTTTCAATGTCATGACACAACGTGTAGAGCCAAGTCAAGTCAAAATCCGTAGAACTTGGATATGGTACAAGCTTCGAATAACGCCAATCACCCAAAATATCCACTGATTTCCGGATAAGCGAATACTTTGATGTCCCACTAGGGTAGCGATCGTACACACTAGCCTTGAGCTCGTCTGAAGGTTCTGGGAACGACGAAAATTTGTCTACTAGCTCTGGAGTTACGCTGATATTGGGAACTCCCAATTTGTACAAGAATCCTTTGATATTTCCCCAATGAACAAAACTCTTGAGTGCAACCAATACATCGGACGACTCAAGAGCTTCTGGGCCAAAATAGTCGCTCACGTAGTGTTTCATATAGTAACCTTCAAGCTTAGTGCCTATGTGGTGATCCGTATGGAGGAAATTTAACTTTGAACAGAGCATCAAGTTGAGGCCCATTTCAATATGCTTCTGTTCTATTCGATATTCTTCTAAGTACTGCAAGGCTATATCCTTGACCGGCAAGGGATCAAAACGAGCATTTTTGTAGTGAACTACGGAAGAATTTTCTTCTTCAGTCCAGCCTTCATTTTCAAGTTTCTGAGCTACTCCAATAATACTAAGACAGAAGTCAGGATACCGTTGGAGAATATTCCCGTTATTGATGTTGTAGAGAATAAAGAAAGCCGAGAACACTGCCAAGTTGAGCAGAGGATCTTCAGGACATATCACAAGATGCTTGTCTTCCTCGCGAACCCGCTGGAAGTTGTTATTGACGAATCTGTATTTTCGACCCTTCTTGTTGTATTCCAATTTGTTCAAGTCATTGAGCGATTCGAGAATATGGTCTGCTACTGACACAAGCGCGTCCGAGGGGGACATTAACGAGACGGATGCCATTTATCCCGATTGCCAGCGTGAATTTGGTATTAGGCGAGATTCCAGATAAAAAGAGTAGCATATAGAATCCGCTCTTAACTATGGAGCTCTGGAGACTATTGCCCTGGACTGTCTGCAGGTATGTTTACATTCTCGAAAGAAACTTTTCATGCCTCGTACGCTCTTTTGGAGACGTTAGACGAACGTGACCAGTCAGCTGACGACGAGGATCACACGACTTTGATCACGGTATCGTTTCTATTGACGCACGCTTTCGGGTAACTTGCGAAAACTTCTCGCTATGCACAAATTTCCTAATGCAGAACTGCAACCCTCGGAACTGAACCACGGCCGATCCCAAATGCGAAGGCACATGATTTTCAGATTCAAGTCGATGGTTATTCGCTACTTTCTAGATTAAATTCCGATAGGGACACAAGATTGAATCTTCTCAAGAGGATTGTTGTGGTTCGGCTAATTGCACTAGTTTTTCCATGTTTCATTGCAGCGGGTGAGTTTTTCCACTGAGCCCTGAAACGGATTTCAGTTCGAGCTCAATTCCACCCATTCAGGAATCGCACAACTTGGGGAAACCAGGCCATTGTAGGTAGAATACAAACAGACTTTGTAGTAAATTTAGGGAGGGTTCCTCCTTGCTCTTGCAATAGACGGTGGAGGGATAATCGAATCGTCTAGAGTGTACGCACAACTCCGCCTGGGAATATTTGAATTGCATGTCGAACATTTTGGGAAAGTTGACTAATAGTCCCAGACATTACTCCTGGCCTCTATTGTCGTTGGTGCCTGCAGCAACGACAGGAGCAATTGTAGTGATGAACCGGCACCGTGTAAGCACAACACAGCCATCGAATTGTCTGGACAATACGACACGAAATGGTGCAATGCGGAATGTTGGCTGTTCCATCTTTGGAACAGTTGATGTCAATTCTACCTGACTTGGCTTCCTGTTCAGTAGCTCTTGTAAAATGACAAAGCGTGCTCGAGGTGACAATTTCACAGTTATCTCGTACCCCTTTCTTCCTTACATGAACTAGAAATCGACTAAATGGGAATGAGACAGAATTTCAGAAGCATCTTCACACCTGGTTTTTAGCTTCTCCACTCGAAACATACGGCATCTGTCGCCACCACCCAACGTACTACACGGCTGAATCCACTGCTCCAACAATGTGACAACCAGATAATAAGCTTAGACTATGTGAAATCGCCAATCTTGCCCACGAGCACACAATCTGGTAAATAATATCAGTGGCTGGTGACAAAATCGAAAGGCATTACGGCGAAAATGGTCACTGGAACCGAACGCTGCGCCAGAATCTTCTTCAATAAGATTAAGGCTGCGTCATCTTGAAATAGAATAGTCTAAACCACGTAGTTACCAGAAGAAGATATCACAAATTGACATTGTGGAAGGTGAAATATTCCATGCACTAAATCGACAAAATCGCGGCGCACACTGGAGTTTGTAGCACATTAGCCTACTAACGGTTTCCTACAACTGCCCATTACAATGAGCAGAAGCACTGTCGCTGCCTGAACAGGGCAGACAAACGGAATTGATACCCCGCTCAGTCAATTTCGGCTCTGGCATTGCAGGATAATAGCATATGGCGGACCAAGAAATTAACGAACGAAACGTCGACTGTATCGAACTGTTGATGTTCATGCAACAATAGCACTTTCTAACCTTAAAGCTTAAGAATGACGACTAACAGGACAAAAATAGATAGTCGAAGCGAAAACTGAGCTGGGGCATTTCTTGGGAGGTGCTATTAATGGGCATCACGTGCGAAACGTTCTGCCAGAGAACTTGGCTAAACATGATTAGCCAGACACGTACATATGGGGAACGGCGTTTGTCAAAAGCTACATTATCTACTAGCGGAAATGGAATTGAATTAGCCAAAGCATACGTACAAATGAATTAAATCGAAAAAAAAAGACATCAAATAAAGAAACGCACAATGCAGACCTCCCCAAAAAATAAGGTAATCAAACTTAAATGTAGTACTAATTACAATTTTTTGTCTGACAGGTGAGATAAGACACCCGTGCAAACCGGGATTGACACATACTGTCATGATTACGAACAGGTGCAATTCCGACCCGTCTCGGTTCTGCGCCGGTCTCGTGCATGCCAAGAAAACTCGGTGCAGTAATTTTCTAATCAGGAAAAGCTTCGGCCCCATACATGCACCACAGAAAATGAGAGGTTTGACAGAGAGTCGACAAGGGCTTAGTTGCGTCACGTGACACCACTCTGGGGCCCATTACGAACTTCTGGTTCCAGGCGATTGCAAGCGTATTCTAGCAGAGAGTCAAGTCCAGCGATTGCTGCTTCAATACAGATGCAAAACAGGACCAGCAGCCTCTGTTCTGCCGTGCGAGCCATCGCCGCCTTTTCGGTGTGTCATCCAATGGTGTCTAATCGCTTGGGATCTGGCCCCACAAGGCGTGCGATAGATAAATTTTCGATGGTTTTATTTACGAAGCGTGGTCAGTCATAACAATTCCTCCCAATGGGGGGAACATTGTTTGGTGTAGTAGGTGGATTATCAGCAGCAGACAATGGCTGGCGATGATAACTGGCGAGGACAAAATCGGGGAACTGTCGGAATGGATTTTGGGACCGAGCTTGCTCCAACTGGACAGTAACGCTAGTGTGAGAAGGTGCAACACTAAGCGTGGAAATGCAGTTCCCTGGTCCAGCTATGGCTACAGCAGAGCATCTGATAGCGGTGTAGACTGGTCTGTCGTATGTGGGTTTTAATGCCGTTGGACAGATAATTAGTTGCACTTATCGATAATTAAATTTATTTCGAAGCCTGATATTACTTCGGTACTTTGTTCTTCTTGTTCACTAGTGCTGATCCCAATTTATGTCTAATCGCAGAAGCCCCAATTATCGTAGCCATTTCTTTCTGTTTTCTCCATAAAATATGATGCTGGGCCATCGGCTTCGGACAGAGATAGTCCCTACGCCGTGCCAATTGGCGTGATTTGGGAGTTTGACATGGTGCCACCTACAGTCTATTTGGACCCACGTAAATGATATTTTCCCCAGTAATTATCTGACGAATGCCTCGTCTTGGCGATAGCGATTGCTTTCTGTCTCAAGCCCATGGAAAGCGCCTGGGCCCTTGCGATCTCCATCTCTGGTTTTCGGATAACAAAGCTCTAATTGCCTATGTCTGTGGAATGTTGATTCATATTGTAGACAATCACGGGCCAATCTTCGCATTCTCGTACTATGCCACATAGCACTAGTCTTGATCTGTAGTGAAGATCTTCTGTGGTAGCTGCCGTATTATTACGAACTGGCTATCCCAGCACCAATTAACGCACGCTATTGCTATCTGGATTCTCCATATTGTCTCCCAAGCAGATAAGCTCCGTTTCTGTCCAGCTAGATAGTCAGTGCCACAGTCTGAGCACAATCGCTTTTTTAGTCCCTGGTCTACAATTTTGAGTCGTAGTTCTGAACGTTTTGACCATGTAGCCGTTTCTTGTCTACGTACATCCTCTATGCCTACACCGTTTCCTCTTACCTTATATTCCTATAGACCCGCTAATTACCATTTTATCCAAATAGGGCCAGCAGCCAGTGCCGGTCCCTGCTATTACATACTAATACAGTCCTACACCAAGTTCAAGCGTTTCTGTTCCTTCAACAGCTTGATCTTTCTCCTTCTGGCGTTGATGAACCAGTTGCTCAACTGCTGTTGGTTCAAGCCGGTCATCATCATCAACTGGTTTTTCTCAAACGAGTTGGGGTATGGATGGTTCAAGTGGTCGTTCAACCACTTGAGCAAGATGTATGTGATTTCCTTGGGCAAGTTGTTTCTCGTCTTGCGCTTGTTGCCAGGCGACAACAGTCTGTCGTCGTCCAACTCATGTGCTTGTTGGTGGTGGTGTGGTACACCTTGGTGTATGTGGGCTCCCAAGATCGTGGGAATGCCTCCGATAGGCAGGCTGTGTGTTTTGTACAAGTGAGGGGCTTGGTGGGGGTGGGGGATATGTTGATGCTGATGTGGAGGATACTGGGGGTTGATGTTGTATGAGTTGGTGGAGTTGTGTCTCAACGGTGGAGGTGCCGGTGGAGGGGTGGTGGTGGTGCCGTACACGGGCAGAGAGTCGTGGGACAACGGCGACCTCGTCAACGCAGTCAGATGTGAAATCAGATGGTTGGCAAGCAGATGGGCCGGCACATTCAGACCGTAGTAGTAGTCGTAGTACTTGTAGTTTGGATGGAGGTTCAGGTTCTGCTGCGGACCTGGAGGAGGCCCTCCAGCAAACGGAAGATGGCCGCGGTGTGGAAGTGAAGGCAAGATCGAGCCGGCGGAAGGAGCAGCAGGAGCTGGCGGTAACCTGCTGACCAAGATGTCTGAGATGGGAGGCAAGCTGACTCTTTGCGACGAATCGGCCACCGAAGCTGAGGGTTCAACCTTGACAGAAGGAGCCGTAGAAGTTGCGGTTCCGTTACTGACGAGATTGTTCAAGTTCATAGTAGTGCACGATTTGGTGGAATTGAGTGGAAGTCGCAGTCAAGAAGAGGCTAAAGATGAGATCGAAATTGAAAACAAAAATTCTGTCCAAATCAAGCTGATTCTACAAGTCTACGAGGTACGAGAGGAAAAGACGCACAATATATATTGAAGATATTTGGCAATACTGAAAAAAACAATTAGACCAATTCATGCAAAATAAAAAAATATCAAGGACAGATTCACATTTCAAATACCAAGAAAAGTCAGACTCCAGAAATATTTTTTTTCTGGCGTTTTGGTATGTTTCGTGAGCAGGGCTCCTGCTGTAGGTGACAAGCAATGTGTTTCGAAAATGTCAAATTCTTGACTTAACCGACCGACCGGAGAACACTGCACAGACCACCTGCATGTACTCAGTTCCGAGGTGTCGAAAACGTACCTGCACTACCGGGATCTAGACAGACACTCAGACAATTTTCTACCTCGCTAGCGGCGCCTCTTCACCTTTGACTTACCAGGATCCACCATACTAAAAACCTCGTACTCGAAAAAACCAAGACATTCTGTCGTCTGTTTCTGTCCGACTGATTTTGTGCAAGAATAGGAGTTCGTTTCATTTTCACACTTGAACATGGTCCAATTATGGCTGGGACCCACTTCGCTTCCACCGCTTCCGCCGTCACCACGCCTGCCGCTTTGGGTGGAAGTGGTTTCGAAAACTCGCTGGTTTCTGTGATAAATCGAGTTTCTGCCACCGTCTGCATGAGCAAATGTAAGGGAGGTTTGCTCGCTGCTCCCAGTAAAACTGTTTCAGTTCATATTGGGATAGTGATACGAAAACGCTGCTGCAGGCTTGTCTGTTCTCCGCCCGAATAGCCCCTTAGCATGCTAGTCTAATCTCATCTACTTCGACCCCAGCAAGCCTTGTACAATGGAGCCATCGAGACAAACCTCCCTTAGGAGAAAATCTACTTAAGTCTGGGCCCCTCTAATCTGGAAGTCGCACTGGAAATGCGCAGTCTTTCAGAATGTCTCCGCTCCCAATATATCACCAGTAATGCTTCAGTTGCGAAAAGGATGGGCCCTATCATGAGAATATGATCTTACTCAGAATTACGTGGACGATGGAACCGATCCTTGAACCAGACAAGACTCACCCTTCTACTGCAGGAGTTTTTGATTTAGGGCCACTGAATATATTGAGCTTTTTTGTGTAACTTGACCAGTGGATCGAGTGAAATTCATATCTAGAGTTAACCACAACGTATCTACAGCAATTACTTGGAAAAGTATGCCACCTACATGGAATAGAGTGGAACTTGAGCAGGTTTCTGTTCATAGAATGCTGTATACAATGGGTAGAAGGAACATTCACTGGCCGTTGGTATGTTCAAGCGATCCTTTGAAATTTCACCCTCCTGAGGGACTAGTGTCTGAATTACTCAATCGGACAATGTTCTGGAGAGTAAGTATAGATATCACAATCAAAATTAATTCCCTTGGTATCCTTAATAAAAGGTGGATCCTCCACACATAGCGGCACTTATGGTTGCAATTTCTGATGAGGCTCTTCGATTTCAAGGGCATCATTCTCGAATAAGAGCATCTAGCTACAACTTGGCAACTTGCTTTCTTGGAGAGCATGCCATGGATTCCGACTCATCCATTCTGTCTGGTGAATGTATTCTTTGCAAGCAATACTTTTGAAGGAGATATCCTGGTAAGACGGGCCGAACCACAATCGATTTCTTGAGGCATTCCTTGTTAAGGGAGGTTTATAATTTTGATACCACTGTTTTCCAGTGTCATCTGAGTATCACTTCCAGTCTATCTTATTTACGAATTTGCCACTGCACACTATAGATATAATAATATATTTTCTCAACATATTATTATTAAGCGCACAGAGCTCTAATTTCCAATATCCCCGACTAAAACAGCCTGTTCTTAGAAAATGGTAATTGGAAGGATCTTGAGGATGTGAAATGCGATCACATTATAGTAATCGACAAAATTGGAATTTACCCTACCCGTGCGCAGTTGTGCAATCCCCCTATCCAGTCACTCTCCTTTTTGCTTTGTGGTGTGGAAGCGGAAAGACGGAAGATGACGAAATTTCAAAGAGGTTGCCAAGACGTTTTCTTTCAATGTTAATTTATGAATCACACTATTTCCCGAAAGCACAGGGCCAGACTGCGCTGACATTTTTGTCTCAATTGTCTCCCCCGGATCTAAAATGAGCCCCGGTTTTTGACGTGCACATACTAATTTCTCGTAACTCATTGATGTTTTCGTTCGCTGACTGCACGCAGCTGTTAGTTACCTATTTTTATTTTTATTTACCGTCAGATCCTTCTATCAAATTCTATTTATGTATTGTTCTTAATATTATTTATGTCAAACATGGAAGGAGACGGAGAGTCGGCGAACTCCTTTTTTTTCACATAAACTATTACGTTTTCATTCAAATTAATTGCTGCCTGATTGCTTTTTCCAGGCTAAGTAAGTTATGAGCATCAGCACTTTATATTATAAAGCTAAATATACAATTCCTGTCCTACTGACTTTTTAGTTCTTACACAATTTCTATTCTTGTAGTTGCGCTGTTGACATTTCGGGCCCGCCATCAAAAATATTCTGCCAGGCCATGCCTTATGTCATGCGCTGCGGTCCTGGTACCATTCTCGTCAAATTTAGTGTCTGGTTACTTCCACTTAGTCTCTAAAACTTTCCTGACCCCCCTAGTCCTTGGCACTTCTAGATCAGTCAATTTGTGTAGCCATATCCTGGCATCGTCTTTCGTCTCTGGCATTCCGATCTCGTCTCGGTGGTGGCGTGCCATAAATGGTACGTTCAGGTTTCGAATGTCACATGCAATATAGCGTGCAACCCTACACAAAACTTCAAACGCACAGAAAATATCTCAAACCTTGTATGGATCGCATGTTTAAAACATGCCCAAAGTGGTCCTGACAGAGAATGCTCCCACTCTACAGCTAGAGTTTCTCATTCAATATTCTCTCAAACTGCTGCTTGTCATACTTGACATACTTCGTCTTGTTCTTGGTGAAGTCGCTGTTTCCGTACTTGTCGTAAAGCTTAAAATAAGCGTTGATAATTAATTTCTTGATTTCGTTGCTCAAATAATTCCGCAAATTAACATCAGTAATATTATACTTTTCGTAGTTGCGGATGGCGTCCTCGAACGAGTCGTTAAAATTCTTGAACAAATCCTTAATCTGCTCTTTTTCTTTATTGCTCAAGTGGCCACTGCTGCCTCCAGTACTTGGACCCTGGCCGCCCGCCGCGTGTGCATGACTGGTTGCTATGGTAGTCATATCTCTGATGATGATGTAGGAGGCGTAATTCCAATCGTCCAAGAATAATTTGAGGAAACGGTTCTTCAATTTGTTTAAACGTTCCATTCCCAAATTACCTAAGCTCTTGTGTAACGTTTCGGATCTATTCAAAATAGTTTCAATCATTACCACATTTTTTATTAAATGGAAACCTTGTGTTGATTTTTTGTAATTGGCCTCGTTATTTTTCAACCCTATTTCAATGTTAATTGTAATTGAGTCAATTATATCCGAGAAGAAAGAACTCAAGTGGTATTCCGCACTTTCATCGTTAGTAGTATTCGGTATCACTGAAGTGTACACAGTGATAAATTTAACAGGCGGTTTTACTATTAACCAGTCTCCCAACTTGTAAGTCGAGATCAACGACAAGAGCGCATGAGGGAACTCACTGATACGACGAATTTTAGAGAAGAGATCAACGATAATCTGGGGTATGTTAATTTCCGTAATCTTTTCTGTGTTTTGGAATCTAAGCTCGATCATCTTGATGTATTCCTTGAAGAGAACCGAACTCTTGGTGATGAAAAGGGCAATGCTGTTGTCGAACTCCTTGTTGGAAACGCCGTTCTTACGCAAGAATTCCTGAAATTGAAGCAAGTTGTCGATGAACTCCAAGAGCAAAATATCATTTTGAATGATGGCACTCAGACTATTGAAAAAATGACTGAATCTGTTGATAATACCATGATTGTAGATTTCTCCTACTGACCGTTCCACAATCGGACCTACCACGTCTGTGCGAGGAAGATTCAACTCTTTGAGCAACTTCAACTCGTTATCGATCACATTCATAAATGTAGTAGTGAATAAGGTGATGCCGTTAGAACCCTTTTCATAGGGAATGTTTTCTGGTCTCTCTTTGGGCTCTGTAGATGCTTCCAATGGCTTCAACTTCTCATAAACGTTATTACCACGGGACCTACTGAAGATCTTGTAGACATGAGCGGTGTCGGTGCCGAAGTAGCGAAGAATAGTTTTAATATCGTTGATCTTAGTTGCAGAACCGTCTTGTAATATTTCTCCAGCATCTTGTTTGATTAGGCCTTGCATGTGTGCCTGGAGCTTCATATCTGACTTGTCTATGAGGTTCTCGAAGTTGATCAAAATCCCTGTAAATTTCTTGAACCGAGGCTTGATGACCTTGAAAAGCGCCCTGCTCTTGTCCAATGTGTCGATGTATTTCTTCAAGCCAATGAGCTCTATCGGGTTGTTCAAGATGTTCTCGAAGTTGTTGATTTGTACGGCACTTTCGTTGACGTCTTGAAGAAGATTCAATCCATTTTCTATTTGACGTTTGTGATTGTTTAACCGGTTTACGTCGCGCAAAATCGGCTTGATGTTCTTCGAGGCATTGGTAGACTTGAGAGAAACATTCGTCAAAGACTTGGAGATTTGCAGAAACAACTCTTTCGACTTGGCCAAATTCTGGCTAAGAACTGCCACGTCTGCTTCGTCAACATCCACCGTGAGTGACATACTGATCGATTGCAATAGCTTCTAGATTGGTACGTCAATTGATATCTGAGATTAAGAGAGTGTTGATGAACTACAGTCAACTGTTTGATGATTGTATTTGGAGATATTAGTTCAGTAGAGGTAGAGACTGGATTATGTAACAGACACCGCACTCTGGTCTTATTGTGTCTTTTTGTCTACACTACTCTACTATGGATAATACTATAAACAATATTCTCGTAGTTCCAATAGAAATCATTCTCTCTTTTTCAATTGATAATACGAATTCATCTTATCATCCTTCTCTTCAAGGTGCTCGTCGCTTTTGTCTACATTGTCAGGTTCGTATATACCCATATTACCGATATTTTATCTGAAGTCGTACAATGCATATGTGCATTCCTGAGAGTAAAATGCAATCCATGAGTCACTGGACCCATAAATACTTTGAAATCTCCAACAGACGAACTTATAGTCTTGGAGTTTCCTTTGTTACATTCTAGGTATAGCATTCGCCTGATTCAATTAAGGTTGATTTCAATTTCGCATCCATTCCATCTCACTGGATTCTCCATACATTCGCGTTTTGAACTCTGCTCACTCCAATTTTTTTATTTGAGTTGCAATTTTCAATCCATATTCAAATCAATGCCAGATTATTCACCTTCTTCCTAAATGCTCGCCAAACAACTTGACGCCATGAAACTTGACGTCGATAGAGACGATCAGGATGCGGTCGTAGATCTTGTGCTAAAGTTGCATGAGGGCACGAAATTGAAGAAAAACGGCAAGTGCATCAAGTTTTCTAATGCTATCTTCAATTCTACGCAGATCATTGATTCATGGAAATTCCTGGAATTCGACTACTCTCGTTCCAAAATCGAGTTACCCATACGTGCCAGAGGCTTGTTTACCATTAACAATAATAAGATTGTAGTGAGAGGCTACGACAAGTTTTTTAACGTAGATGAAGTTGCAGCCACCAAACTTAAGGACTTACCTTCTTCGACAATAGGACCATATGATGTCACACTCAAGGAAAATGGCTGCATTATTTTAATTGGAGGCTTGGAAACAGGTGAGATAGTAGTATGTTCAAAGCATTCAACGGGAAACCGTGAAGATCTGAACAGAAACCATGCTTTGGCAGGAGAAAAAGAGCTCAAGAGCCAGGTTTACAAGCTCGCAAATAAGTCTATCACAGAATTGGCAAAGTTTTTGTATGAAAATAATCTCACTGCAGTAACTGAATTATGTGACGATTCATTTGAAGAACATGTCTTGCCATATACGAAAGAAAGGTCAGGTCTTTACCTACATGGTCTCAACTATAACACTATCAAATTTAATACAGTACCTATGGAACAGGTGACAGAGTTTGCTAAAGAGTGGGGCTTTAAGACAATTGACTCCCTTAGATACAACGATGTAGATGAACTTTTTTCTTTCCTCGACGAATGTGCCAAAACAGGCACCTACAACGGCAAGGAAGCGGAAGGGTTCGTAATCAGATGCCGACACAAGAAGGACAACTCTGATTTCTTCTTCAAGTACAAGTTCGAAGAGCCCTATTTATTATATAGACAATTTAGAGAGGTGACTAGAAAAATCTTCGTGGAGCACAAAGAAGAGGGAGAACTCTTTATCAAGACCCATAGAATGATCACAACCAAGTACATTGACTTCGTGCGGACATTATTCGAAAAACAACCTCAATTGCTACAGGATTTCTCCAACGGCTATGGTATTATCAAGATCAGACAATTGTTCCTTGAACACTTGAACGAAACGAACGGTATGAATTTATTGACATTGGACAAGAAGATGGCAGAAGAAATATCGAAGTTGGATCCAGGAAACAAATCAAAATATGTATTGGTACCAATTGCGACTATTGGCTGCGGAAAAACTACCGTATTCTCAACGTTGAGTAAGCTATTTCCAGAATGGGTTCATCTCCAAAACGACAATATCAAAAAGGGCAATAAGTTCAAAATTATAGACTCCAGTATGTCTGCACTTGTAAAATCACCTGTCGTCTTGTTCGACAGGAACAACTCGTCATTTAGAGAACGTCAACAGATTCTGGATGATTTTGCAAAGCGTAAGACAATCTACTTTGATCAGCACCAGGAAATCAAATTCATAGCAGTCAGTTTCATCAACAACTTGGATGAGGCAACGTTGTGGAACCTTACCTACAACAGAATCAAAGAGAGAGGCGACAATCATCAATCTATTAAAAGTTCTACAGATCCGCAGCTTGCTGTGAAAGTCATGAGGCTGTTCATTAGCAGATTCCAGGAGGTGGCTCCTGAATCTGCGCCAGACAACATGTTTGACACCGTCATCAAATTAAAACTAAATGAGAAAGAATCTTCCTTGGAAAATGTGAAAATTGTCTTACATCATCTACAAGAGAATTACCCAGAGTTGGTATCTAAGCAACCAACGGATGACGAAATTAAAATTGCATTTGAGGAATCGTTAAACTACAAGCCAGACTTCGTGAAGAACATGGCCAAGACCATGAAGGCGGCCTACTACGGAATTTCAATCCCGTCCGATTTCTTGGTTAGCACCATTGATTCAGGTTTAGGCGATGATCCACAATGGCGTCTTTTGAAAACGTCTGAAAGAGTGCAGGAATCATTTCATATAACCTTGGGGCACCTGTTCAGTCTCAAACAAAATAAGAACTTGACCCCGGTATGGAAGGAGTTTAACAGAGTTTTTCAGCCACTGTACGAGAACAACATGGTCTGCAAATTAAGTTTTTTCGCTGACGTCAAGTTGACCAAGATCGTTATTAATCACGATAAATTGATTTGCATATTGGCTGAAGTAGGAAATTACTACAAAAATTGGCACGAGCAAATTCCCAAATTGGCTGCAATGAATCAATTCTTGCACATTACAGTGGGAACTCAAAGACCCGATATCAAACCGCGAGAATCTAACGATACTTTGGTGAGTTTATTTGGACAATATAACGGTGGTAGTACCGATTTACCCGATGGTCAATATACTTTGGAAAGTGGCGAAGTCATCAAGGTTGTCAATCTTGCAGAGCCAGTTACCTTAGACAAGGCGGGCATCTTTGCTCACTTCTAAACGGCATCACCAAGTTGGATAATTGCAATTTTCATGTTACATCTACTAAGTGTCATTTGCCGCATATCCACTATTACTAAAATTTATCAATGATCACAATACACAAATTTTACCCGCCCAATAGAATCACTACTATAGTCCATACAAAATTATTTACTAATCTCAGATCTGATTATTGTGTAGTTAGTTAAATTGCCTATGTTATACCCCAGATCGCAATTGCAAAAATGCATCCACACTTCGATCTGCGAATTCATCATTAGATCGTCATATTCTGCAAAACTAGTTACACATAAAAATACACCATAGCATTCTGACCTGATAAGATCCATCCTTGGCTTGTAGCCCTTGTCCCTTAAGACATGTAGTGCCATTGTCGTTGATAAGCAATTTAGCCACCACAATTTTGCTTTTAACAAATCACCATAACCAATATCACGTGATACGATTGCAAATTTACAATTTTGCTTGGCATGGCCCTACTGTGATTTTTTGCAATCTTGGGCTAGGTTATATAGCCATGCAAATCTTAGAAATGGACAGCTCTTGGCTTCTTGGTAGTTTTTCTTCAGCAAAAATAATTATATCGCAATGTCTGACACTAAGGAAAAGGACACTAATGTCACTGTCGATATCCGCAAGGAAAGTGACATTATCACTGATACTGAAAGTACTACTAGTTCCTCGTTTGAGAAAAACCCATTTTTGGATCCTCTTGTTGCTGATCACTACCGAGAGCTTTACGAAAATGCTAAGTACGAATGTCGTAGTGCTTTTGACCCAAATTTTGAATGGGAACCAAAGGAAGAAAAAAAGCTTATCAGAAAATTGGATCTTAGGGTTGCATTTACGGCATGTTTGATGTTCCTCAGTTTGCAAGTCGATAGAGGAAATCTCTCACAAGCCGTTTCGGATAATTTGTTAGACGATTTGGGATTGACAACCAATGATTTTAACACTGGTAATACTATTTTTAAAGTCTGCTTTTTACTTGCTGAAATTCCTTCTCAACTTATCTCTAAAGCTGTGGGTCCAGATATTTTTATTCCATTTCAAATTTGTGCCTGGAGTATTGTTGCTATGAGTCAAGGTGCCTTACAGGGGAGGGCTTCATTCTATGCTACTAGAGCTTTGATTGGTATGCTTGAAGGTGGGTTTATTGCCGACTTGGTTTTGTGGTTGAGTTATTTCTACAAAGGTAATGAATTGCCTATTAGATTGTCTTGGTTCTGGACCACTTTATCTTTGTGTGATATTGGTACTTCTTTGGCTGCTTTCGGTTTGCTTCGTCTTCGTGGTCACCATGGTCTTGCTGGCTGGAGATGGTTATTTATTATTGAAGGAGCTTTCACATTGTCTGTTGGAATTTTGTCTTTTTACATGATGGTTCCTTCTGCCTTGCAAACCAAAAATTGGATGCACCCTAAGGGCTGGTTTAACGAGCGTGAAGAGAAGATTGTGGTCAACAGAGTTTTAAGAGATGATCCATCAAAGGGTGATATGCACAACAGACAGGCTTTGTCGCCCAAGATGATCTGGAAAGCTTTGGCGGATTACGATTTGTACCCTCTCTATGCAATCGGATTACTTGCATATGCACCAACAGCAACATTGGGTGCATACATGACTCTTACATTAAAGGAATTGGGATTTTCTACATTTAATACCAATTTGTTAACCATTCCATCCAGTGTAATTCATATTATCCTCTTGTTGGTTATCACTTGGTTTTCGGAAAGAGTAAATCAAAAAGCTTTGGTGTCTTTGGCTGTACCTATATATACCGTTCCATTGATGGGTGTCCTTGCATTTTGGAGTGGGTCTATGTCCAATGCATGGGGTACCTGGGCAGTATTGACTGTTCTCTTGGGTGTTCCTTACATCCACGCCATTGTCGTTGCATGGGTTTCAAGAAACTCATACGCAATTAGAAATCGATCTGTTGCTAGTGCAGTATATAATATGGCTGTACAATTAGGTGGTATCTATGCTAGTAACATCTACAGGAAAGATGATAAACCTTTGTACAGAAGAGGCAACAGACAATTGTTTATTTTGGCTATAGCATTGTTCCCATTGCTTCTACTTGTAAAAGCATATTACGTTTACAGAAATAAGCAAAAGGAAAAGATCTGGAATGCCATGAGCCCCGAGCAAAAAGACGACTATATGAAGAATAGCACAGATGAAGGCAATAAGAGATTGGAATTCAGATTTGCTCATTAGTTCTTTATTCGCATAAGGTGTTGTAATTGTCTTTCAGCTACTTTCAATTCTTGAGCGTGATTTGCTATATATTTTAAATATGTACGTGCTTCAATTTTCACATTAATTTACTGGACGTACAATATGGTTGTGATATGGAATCCCAGTCTAGTCTATTGTTTTAAGTTGTAGTCATTTTTCCGAAGTTTCGTGGAGGCTACTAGACATATACGGTTATCCGCGAAAACCTTAATTCTTTTTTTGCACCCAATTATGCATAATTAAGCCTGCGCAATATTATATAATGCAAGAATAAATTCATAAGCCTCTCGTCAAAATTGAAGATTAGGCTAGACGAAAAATCAAGTATATCCCAAGGATTTTCAATGTAATCGACAAAAAGCTTGTATACCACAGTTGTCTTCATCAGCGTGGACAAGAACATTTGCAACGATGTGCTAATCCAGACACCACAATTTCAAGTTGGTGCAAAATTCACGTGATGAACGATTGCAAATTCACCTTGGCAAGGTTGTAGGCTTTTTTGCATCCATTGTACATGCTTCAGTACTTAAAGACTGATTTCCTTTCGCAATACGATAGTTATAATATCATGTAAGTAAGTTCTAAATTGAATTCAATGTCTTCGAAACAAACACAGGAAGTAATTGCTTCCATTGATAAGAAAGAAAAAGAACTCATCATAGAAGAGGCCTCTATCACAAGCTCCACAAATGATAAGAATCCATTCATTGATCCCTTAGTAGCTGCACACTACCGAGAATTATATGAAAAGTCCCAGTATGAATGTAGGGCTGCCTTTGATCCTGAATTCGAATGGGAAGCTCAGGAAGAGAAAAAAGTGTTGAGAAAGCTCGACTACAAAGCAGCACTCACCGCTTGTCTTATGTTCATAAGTTTACAAGTTGATAGAGGTAACCTTTCACAAGCAGTGTCGGACAACTTGTTGAAGGATTTGGGATTGACAACCAATGACTATAACACCGGTAACACCATCTTCTTAGTGTCTTTCCTTTTAGCTGAAATTCCTTCCCAGCTTATCTCTAAAGCTTTGGGTCCTGACATTTTCATACCCATTCAGATTTGTTCTTGGAGTATCGTAGCTATGAGTCAATTCTTCTTGTCCGGCAAGGCGTCCTTCTTTGTTACAAGATCTTTGATTGGCATGTTAGAAGGTGGGTTTATTGCTGACTTGGTATTGTGGTTGAGTTACTTTTATAAAAGTAGCGAGTTGCCAATTCGATTGTCTTGGTTCTGGACTACATTGTCTCTTTGTGAAATTGGAACTTCTTTGGCAGCTTTTGGTATATTGAGACTTCGTGGATACCAAGGTAAGGAAGGGTGGAGATGGTTGTTCCTTCTTGAAGGGGCATTCACTTTATCCATTGGGTTGTGGTCGTTTTATGCTATGGTTCCCTCAGCTGTGCAAACCAGGAACTGGATGCACCCCAAGGGATGGTTCACTGAGCGTGAAGAAAAGATTGTCGTCAACAGAATATTAAGAGATGATCCAAGTAAAGGTGATATGCATAATAGACAGCCATTGAGTTTCAAGCAAATTTTAAAGGCATTGGGAGACTATGATTTGTATCCACTTTATGCTATTGGTCTCATTGCCTACTCCCCAATTGCGACTGTTAAAGCTTACTTGACACTCAATTTGAGACAATTAGGATTTTCTACTTTCGATACCAATTTATTAACTATCCCTTCGAGTGTGTTGCACATCATCTTTTTGTTGATAATCACTTGGGTTACTGAATTAGTGGATGATCGCTCCTATGTTAGTTTAATTGTCCCGCTCTATCAAGTTCCTTTGCTTGGGATTCTTGCCTTTTGGAAAGGATCCATGTCTAATATTTGGGGTACTTGGGCTGTTACAACCCTTTTCCTTGGTGCACCATACATTCATGCCATTGTAGTTGCTTGGGTCTCAAGAAATTCTTATTCCATTAGAAGTAGATCGGTTGCCAGTGCTGTATACAACATGTGTGTTCAGATTGGTCAGATCTATGCCAGTAATATCTACAGGCAAGATGACAAGCCTTTGTATAGAAGAGGTAATAGGCAATTGTTCGCTTTGGCTATTACATTACTTCCAGTCCTCCTTATAGTGAAGAGTTATTATCTCTTCAGAAATAAGCAGAAAGACAAAATCTGGAATTCTATGACTGTTGAAGAAAGAGAAGACTACATTAAGAATAGCACTGACGAAGGAAACAGAAGATTGGATTTCAGATTTGCTCACTGAATTTTTGCAACATAGGTACCAATTTTTGAATAATAAGTATTTAGTATGAGAATATTTTCAACAATTAAATAAGAATAAATAAATAAGTGACAATTATCAAAAAAAGATCCTCTTTCTGATACTGTAATTGTATGTTGGGCTATTCTGATATATGTAGACTGTAGCAGTTCCAAGTGACAGGCGATTACATAAAACCTGGTAGAGACACAACTGATCAATTTTCAATTCATAATGTAATCTTTTCTACTTTCTTCAAGACACTAATCTTCATTAATTAATTGCCTAAATGTTTTCCTACTTAAAGTCGTGGTTTGCTGGACCTCCACCACTAAGTCCTGAATTTCTTCAAAGCTTGAAGAAGGACACTGTCACCGATAAAGTTGTGGTTTATTCCAAGACTTATTGCCCATACTGCACATCCACCAAGAACCTCTTTCAAGGATTGGGCCAGGAGTTCAAGCTTGTGGAGTTGGATATCAACGGCAATGGACCAGAGATTCAAAGAGGCTTACAGGAGTTGACTGGCCAGAGAACGGTCCCTAATGTTTTCATTAATGGTAAGCACATTGGTGGAAACTCAGAATTACAGGCATTGCACAGCACGGGCAAGTTGAAGGGATTGCTTGCTTGATAGAGACGTATGAATATTGTTGAAGGTAGTGCAACATTCGATTAAGACATGTAGATAGAGTATATGATTTAGAATATGAAAGATAATGTAGTAAATAAACTATAATGAGCAAGAACTAACAAACTATCAGAATACAAAACAAAAGTGTCTACAATCTTTGAAATATAAATTTCAAAATATATTCAACAATACACCGAGTAGTTAAGTCGATAGGACGACTAAGCAATTGTATTTAAAAAGAATGGACAAAAAGAAGTTTGGAGAATAACCAAATATGGAGCAGCGGTCATAGGTGAAGATTAGATCGACTGCGAAATTCAGACATTTTCAGATGGAGCGCTACAACAATTTTTGCAATTTTGTACTTATTCTTCTTCTCTTATTTCATTTTAATTGTTTAATCTTCCATGCTGCAGGGGAAAGCAGCTCTACGAATAGGAAGAAGACACAGATTGCTTCTGGTGGTGAGAAATGGTGTAGTTGCTGGCGTCAGCAAGCTTTCCTCAACTTATGTTTCTCAAGCAATCATTATAGTGCTATTGAGCAATGTGCTTTTCGTGGTTTTTCTGCGGTTTGATATCACATGGTTGGCGAGGAAGGATATGTCTTTGACAGCAGAACATATGGCCGAGTTTGAACTTATTCTGCCAATGATAAGCGAAGTTCTTGAGCACTCGTTTTTTCGATTGGAAAAGTCTGAAGCTGAAGTGGTGAACCTAAATGACACTGTGTCTCTGACAAAATTGTCTATTTCCAGTGAATTGGCCAAGGATTTTGATCCCAGACTTATGCCTGCTCTCTGGACAAACACTATACGAAATCACTTGGAAAACAGCCATGGAACATGGGATACAAGTCTAGCAATCCCTTTTCTGTGGGCTAGTTGGGTAGATCTAAAGCACAGCTTTCTCAACCCCGATTTGCTCTTTGACATTCACGATCTCAATTGCGATAACTTTGTCGGTTTGTTCAAAATCGAATATGATAACTTCAGTCTGTCTTGTGTCAAATTTGCCAATTCGCCGTCGAGCTACCCTAGAATGAAGGTCAACTCCTCCATTGATTTTCCCATGCCTGTAGAAGCCAGAAAGATTGTGGGATCTCTATACTTACTCCACTATGCTCCTATACCCAAGAGGATTGCATTCCTTGGATCCAACCATTCAGCACTCGTTGTTCCAACGGAAGAGATCAATTCACACGCATTAAGCAGAATGGATAAGACTGATTTAATCCGCTACTACATGCTTCAATCCAAGCAGAACACCACACAACAAATTGGGAATATTAATCTCAGAAATGAACTAAAAGAATTGAATGAAACTATGAACAATTATACGAATCTGATTTCTTTTATCAGAGATATTGATCTCAATACGGATATATTTCGAAGAGTAAGTAAACTCCGAGACCATGATGTCCCAGATAGAAACGATTTTACTTTTGATTATGGAGTATTCTATAACGATACAAGAGAAAGAATTATGCACTCAACTCAGAGCAACAGCGTAAACGATCTCGATACCACCTTAATGTCTTCGATGAACTATGAGATGTTGAACTATCCAAATTTCACTAAATACTTTCATGAAGCCAGTATTGTAGGAAGTAGGAAAGGTACCCATTACGATTGGCGATTTTTTCAAAAATTGGATTACTCCGACTACGATAAGAAAGCAATTTTCCATAGACTTTCAAGAGCGTGGTTGAGATTTGCCAACTCTTTGAACTTTACCACATGGCTAGCTCATGGGACTCTCCTCGGTTGGTACTGGAACGGAATCAATATGCCATGGGACGAAGATCTCGATGTACAAATTACAATGGAATCGATGATAAGACTAGCTCGAAATTATAACAACACATTAGTAGTTGATCTTAGTGATATTGACCAAGATCAAAGTCTTGGAATCGGAAAGTACTTGGTTGATATTAATCCTAATTTCTTTTCACGAGAAAAAGGTGATGGTCATAACACAATTGATGCAAGATTTGTTGACACTAGCACCGGATTCTACGTAGACATTACAGCACTAGCGGTAACTGATTCTGCTAGTAATGTTTCATTGTCCAGCACAAAATCTCGCGAATTCAACCAAGTTCTTGATCCTGAATTCTGTGAAAAGGAAAAGTCAGAAACAATGCTTGAGACTGATCTTTTCCACCAACTATCTTCTATTAGGCTGGCACTAATGGAGAAGAAATCAATCTATAATTGTCGGAACAATCACTTCTACACTATTGATGATCTATTACCTCTTCAAAGCACGTTGTTCGAAGGAGCCATCGCAAATATTCCAAAAAACTACGAGAGAATTCTCAAGAGAGAATACGCCAAAGGATTATACAACCGTCAATACGAGGGTCACACGTTCAGACCAGTTCTAGATTTGTGGGTACCTTCCAATATCTGTAAAAAAGATGAGATTGGAAATAGATGTTTCGACAGACTTGTAAATCTAGATGCCACATATTCCAGACCAATGACTTCTTACCACAGACTGGAAATGTTTCGACGAAATCAGGAGAATAAGGAAGCTTTTGAGGAATTGAAACTGTGTAGAGTTGATCCTTGGATAATTAGGCGGACTCAACATATACAGAAGATGATGGAAATGAAGTACGAACTTCTGTAGTAAATATACTTGTGAATAGCTAATGACTAATGATAATGATTTAATAGGATGTATTTATACAAGAATGATAAATTGAATAATAACGATAATGATAATGATGACGCCAATGAATAACGAATTGACGCTAAAATTTTTTTGAAGCCAAGGATATTTGGGCCTATTTCAAGATATCTTTAAGTAGCTCGACAGCCCAGAGGTGAAACTTGATGAAAATTTGGTCATCGTTGGTAAGTTCTACTAGAGACTTTGGTTTGATCATGGATCTTCGTAGGTATCTTTCGTTATCTAGCATTGTAGCACCGTTGCTGGTGTCAGTCTCCTTTCTGACAAGTGAATCCTCGTAAGTTCTATCGACTCTCTCTTGGATCAAGCCAATTATCTCGTTGAAGTATACACTGATCACATCCCAATTGACCAATAAATCCGACTCTGAATCAGATATTACCATGAGTGAATATTTACGTTCAGATCCTCGGGCATTAATATCCTTGATCTTGAACACCTTGTTGATGCAATAACCGTTGATAATATCTCCGTAGAACATCGGTCTTAGAACATCTGAATTTGTTTCGACAGATAGCGACTTCATCACCAACTTGGTGAGAGAAGCAAATCTCTTTTGCGATGTAGGATAATGCGTAGACACATAAACGGCATTCTTTGCAGATCCATTGGCTCGGGATCCTGAGGAGTCAGCTGATATGGTCGAGTTTGTAGTGGACACGGAATTTGATAATGACGCTGAAGTCTCTTCCTCAGAAGTCACGAGATTGATGGATCCATCTGGTAGCATAAGACTACACGAAGCACAGGTCTGGAACTTGGCTGATTGCGCAAGGATCAAGTCCTTTTTGTTGGCCATGTCGGTGATCTGTGTACACACAATAGTGGACGGACCGTGGAGTTCACAGAAATGGGCTAAACAGACGATGTAGTTGTTCATTAGTCATTTGGTGGAGATGAATATAATAGCAGAAGTCTATTATTGAGAGAGGAAAAAAAAGAGGGTTAAAGAGTGTCAGCCAATTCTGTACGATTGATCGGGAAAATGCAATTGTTGGTGCTCATGTGCTACTCTTCGAGAATGGTTAAGACAAGGCCAACCCGTCTAGCCAGATCAATGTTACATGTCACAACCATTTTTCAGCATATCATCAACCCGCACAAAGCTGGGGAAGGTGTGAGACAGAATGCATATAAGCACGATGAGAATTTTTCATATATGGACTTTCCTTACATATACATGGAGTCAAGGCTAGGTTCTTTCTTCAATTGACTGTTAATACTCATAGTAAACTCAATTTCACCATGTCCACCAAAACTGGTAAGTATCGAACAGAATATACCGAAAGATAATGCGGATTTTAGAGTGCTGACAATTGGTATGAACTTGTGACTTGTTCACATCTCAATACTGCAACGTAGTATGTCTAATGTTCACGATTGTTCATTAATATCACCATACTAACATCGACAGCTCCAACTGCTACCCCAGACTACACCATCGCCAACTCCGACGTTGTTTCCAAATACAAGACTGCTGGTGAAATCACCAACCGTGTATTGGCCAAAGTTATTGCATTGGTTGTTGATGGCGCTACCACATTCGAAGTCTCCTCCAAGGGCGATGAGTTGTTGAACGAAGAATTGTCCAAGATTTACAATTCCAAGAAGGCCTCCAAGACTCCCAAGGGTATTGCATTTCCTACGTGTGTGAACCCCAACCACATCCCAGCCCACTTGGCTCCTGTGAGTGAAGACGATGCTGGCAACATTGCTTTGAAGAATGGCGATGTCGTTAACGTGATGCTTGGTGTTCAGCTCGATGGCTTTCCATCCATTGTCGCCCAGACTGTTATCGTCGGTGCTACTGAGCAGTCTCCAGCTGAAGGTAAAAAGGCTGACTTGCTCCATGCTGCCTGGACTGCTTCCGAGGCTGCCATCAGAACGTTAAGACCCAAGAACAAGAACTGGGACATCACCAATGTTGTAGCCAAGGTCGCTAAGGAATTCGACACCACTCCAGTGGAAAGCATGTTGTCACACAACCAGGAGAGAAACGTATTGTACGGTCCAAAGGAAATCATCATCAACCCTACCAAGCAGAACAAGAGTCAGATGGAATCGTTCAAGTTTGAAGAAAATGAAGTCTACGGCTTGGACATCTTAATCTCCACTTCCAAGGAAGGTAAGGTCAAGCCTTCTGACTACAGAACCTCGTTGTACAAGTTGACCGGAAACAACTACTCGCTCAAAATGAAGTTGTCCCACAAGGTGTTGGCTGAGTTCAAAGCTAAGTGCAACAACCAGCCATTCCCATTCAACATCAGAAACTTGGATGAACCCAAGAAGTCCAGAGGTGGTTTGGCTGAGCCTGCCAACCACAAGGTCATATTGCCATACGACATTGTCAGTGAGAAGGAAGGTGAGTATGTTGCCCAGTTCTTCACCACAGTTGCTATCACCAAGAACGGTCTTGTCAAGTACACTCTGCCAGAGTTTGCTCCTGAGCTCTACAAGACTGAGAAGAAAGTCGAAGACGAGGAAATCGTTCAATTGTTGACTGAACCATTGAGAATTAAGAAGCAGTCTAAGAAGGAAGAAGCTAAGTAGTGCAATATTCGTCAAGTATTGCCATGGCATGATAGTTCAAAATACCCAAAATCCTTATATCCAAAATTGTAGAATCTGTAGAACTCATTTTTGTTTCTTTACTATGCTCTACTCTACAATTACTCCATACTATATTATGCTATCTCAATCTATGCTATAGTAAGCTATTTATGGAGGAGTAATTCTAATAACCCACCACCTTTCTCCATCAATTCATTCTCTAGCAACAGAAAGTGCGCGCAATATCAAAACCAAATTTTTCATAATCTTTCTTTCATAATCCGAACGCTAAACCAACACAACAATGAGGCGGACAAACGGAGTTACGGAGCGAAGTCACAGACGAGTGTCGAACGCAACTCCTACCGATCCGGAAGTGGTGGTGCTGTTGGTGCTGGGTGAACAAGAAGAATTTGAAATGATGTCTGGTTCGTCTCAATCGGATTCAACGACCTCTGTTTCAGCCTCGGACTCGCAAACTCCACGTAGTCGACGGGCAAAAAATCTGCAACACACAAATAACAATTCTACCCATCATACGGTGAACGGTGCAGAGTCAAAGAGGAGAAATAGAGCTCTGCCCAACTCGAAAGAAAAGGGTAAACTCCAGATGAGGTTCGCAACTAGAAAATCAGTAAACACACCTCTATTGACTTCAACAGACATTCCACAATTATCAGCCAGTCCAATAATACGAGAGACCAAGATTTCCCTGGGTGTAGCGCTCTTGCTGGAATCAGAGGGAGGAGGTATCTTGCAATTGGGTAGGAGAAAGCAGCAGTTTGTTGAACCAGATCTAGCAGAACCTGCGCCCGTTTATACGGGCTTACCGTTAGAAGCTGGGCCATCAGCAAAAATCAAGAAAGATTCACTATGGCCAACTCGAAATAGACGAAGCGGAAAAAACTCGTCGAGTACTTCAAGAGAAGGATCTGCTGTTCCGTTGGAAGAGCTGGTTGTGGATGTAGATGTAGAAATGACGTACAACTCAAGTCTCCAAACCAAGCTCTCTGAAGCGATCACTAGTGCAAGCGAAGTTAGAAAACCCTTGAAGTTGAAAATACGATCGTTGCGTAAACACACCAGTAGAACTACGACGCCTAAACAACTCAAACGTACAGAGTCCGACGCGGCTTCTCCGCTTCGATCTTCAAAGAGGATAAAGGTCATATCTCCTAAAAAACCAGCATCAACAAATTTGGCTCCTACACCCATAATACATTCTCATGGTGAAGGAAGTGTTGATGATGATCCTACCAAGGACAATGACGACTTCTGTAGTGCCTGTGGCGGCCCAGGTGTATTCATTTGCTGTGAGACGTGTCCCAAATCGTTCCACTTCACATGCTGCGATCCTCCACTAGAAGATGCTCCAGAGGATGACTGGTTCTGTAGGGAATGTATAGCTACGAGGAACCCCTCATTGGTTCAGAAATGGAGCGATATTGGCGTTTTCGCCCAGTTAATGAACCAGCTGGAAATAAGAAATCCCAAGGTGTTTCAGCTTCCAAAGAATTTACGCGACGGCACTTTTATAGGAGTTTATACGGCACCAAACGGAGACTATGCCGATGATACTATGAAAGCAGAGTTGTCGTACACGAGAGCCAACGGAGCCCAGATTCCAGGATACAACAAGAACGTCGATCTAGAAATCGACAGCCTCTACGACAAAGACGGCAAACCCTACTTGTGTCACAAATGTGGACAATCGGGCTTGAATCATCGAATCATCTCTCATTGTGATTACTGTCCGCTAGTGTGGCATATCGATTGCTTGGATGAACCGATGTTTGGACCAAAGACGATTGGTACCAAATGGAGATGTCCTAACCATGTAGAAGAACTCATTCCGAGAGACTTGATCAGAACCAGAAAGCTCAAGGACACTGTAGTCGTCGAGCCTTCAATTCGGAACCACTTCTTAAGGTTAGCTTCGTTGAGTGATATTGTTATAAAGTTCGACGACCAGCCGTATATCAAACAGGAAAAGACACCTAATTTACAAGAGTACTTGCAGTATCAACTAGAGAATTTCTCCAAGAAAGACAAAAAGTATGTGGATGACAGAAACGGCGCTATGGACATCGATGACATTGATGAGACTCACACCAACTACAAGTTGCCAGAGTATTTCGAGTCGACATCGACGTCTTTTGGAGTTTCAGCGAAATCTTCTTCGAACTTAAAACGAGTAATCAGTATCACATCTGAGGACGATGACAGTCAAGTTCGCTCCTTTGTGTACCGAGTCCCAGAGAAACTGATACTTCTTGACTTTTTCACCAAAGTCAAGGACGACCAGACACAGCCTAAATCAACAAAAAAGAATATTCTCGACAACATAACAGATTATGACAACCTAAAGAGAGTAGAGACAAATATTGAAGACCGAATGGTGGTTGATAGCTTGAACGACTTCATGACACAGACAAAGACAAAGACAAAGACTAAACCAAAATTAAATTTCGATGAGTTGGTACGAGCAGCGTTGGCTAATCATGATACAGAATCTATCAAACCAAGTAAAATCAATACTGACAGTGATGTTGACGATGATATTGATGTAGACAACGACAACTTGAAAGAACTCTTGAAGATTAAAAAGTTGATGGAGCTCAAGGGCCAAGATGCTCTTATGGAGTTCCTTCAGTCATAGGGCGCAATTATTTACTTCTCGTAGTAAGTGTTGGAATTTATATGAATCATCAATTTTGGTCAGAGTCATTCTTCTGATTCTTCTCGAGCTCTACATTCCCTAGCTGGTGTGTCGATGTATCGATTATGCATTTATGGAGACCACTCCATTGTTAATATATATATATGTACAAGTATAGATGAGGAATTAAAGATATCATGACAATTCTAAGCAGTCCAGGTTTCCTTCTGTTGTGGCGACTTGAGCACAGGAATATCTTCTACGGGAACATTGACAGCTTTAGTAGCCTCAACAAGTTCTTTAAGAATCACCAGCGAATGCTTGCCTTTGCAATCTATTTCGATCTTAGGAGCAGAATCTACAGAATGAACTATGATCTTAGAAGGACAGGCTGCTACTTCAGCAGCATTTTCTGCTTGAATTCTCGTCAATGTGAATTGAATATCGTCGTTGTGAAATTTCAAAGTTGGCAAGTTTTGTCTCCAGAATTTCTTCAAACCTACAGCTGGACCGTGGATATTCTTCTGTTGTAAGAAAAGTTCAATCTTGGAATATTTGGAAGCATCAAATTTGTATGCTGACTCGGTGGAACCGGCAATAGTGTTCAATCTAGTTATTTGCTTTAATATTCTAGAGGAGGGTAACCCCTTGAACATGGCACACGAACCCAGCTTAGCCATTTTGGTGAATTTGAAAGGACTATATTGTCTGTGAACTATAAGAAGTTCGGTTGAAAAATTCTTGAATGGTGATATTGGATCAGACACGATTTTTCAGCGTGTGGCAATCTGCACGTGACTAAAATACTAAAACACTGTAGATTAAAAGGGTACCGTATCAAATTGTTGAATATCTTTAGAATATGAATCTTAGATGAATTAGTCGAAGAGAGGTCCACTTGGAACTGTCGTGCTATGATTTTTATTATTTGAGAGAATAAGCTCAACGATTGAATTTTTAGTCTTATCTTTTTTTTTCAAGTTATATTTGGCTGCGAATAGCGCTTAACAACTCAACTTATCTATTTTGCACCCATTAACTTAACAAGCTTGTCATCCAAACCAGCATGGGTCCATTGTTTGTTCTGTTGTTGTTCTATCATTTGAGCAAAAAGATCCGTGACATCTCCAATCGACTAGTTGGCAACTACTTTGAGCCAGAAAAGGATATAGTACTCATTACAGGAGGATGTTCCGGTTTAGGCAAAGAGCTAGTCAAAACGTTTGCCTCCACCAGAGTCAAGGTAGTTGTTCTAGACATAGCCACACCAGCTGAGGAAGAGCAACCGGAAAATGTCTACTACTACAAATGTGATGTTAGCAACAGAAAGCAAATCCTCCAAGTCCACAAAACCATCAAGAAAGAGATCGGTAACATTACGGTGCTCATCAACAATGCTGGAATCACAACCGGAAAGCCTCTTGTTGATCTCAGCTATCACGAAATAGAGAAAACGATCCAGATAAATTTGATGTCCAGTTTCTACACGATCAAGGTATTCCTTCCTTCCATGCTCAGACAACACCGGGGATACATCGTTACCATAGCCTCGGTGCTAGGGTACATGTCTCCTGCTAGATTGAGTGCGTACGGAGCATCCAAATCGGGGCTTATAGCACTTCACGAATCTCTCACTTACGAATTGGGACCACCTTCGATGAATCGTACCGGAGTGAAAACTCTACTAATTTGTCCCGGACAGTTAAAGACTGCCATGTTTTCAGGCGTCAGTACGCCGTCGTCGCTATTGGCACCAGAGTTGGATCCCAAGTATGTGGCATCCAGTGTTCTTTCGGCCCTAGAGCTTGGGCGGAGAGGCGAAATCAAACTTCCTCTCTATGGCAACTTCTTACCGATCTTCCGTGCGTTCCCCTGGCCCATTGTTGAAGTAGCGAGAGCCATCTCGGGTATCGACCATAGCATGAATAACTTTAAAGATACTCTCTCAAAAGTAGCCAGTACTGTCTCCACATTATCCCAATCAGGATCCAAGAATAACTCCGAAAAAGCTTCTACATTGGGAGAAGTCGATACCAGTGAAGGGGTAAGTGAATTAGTAACGGCTTAGATCAGCTCCATTCCACGGGGTCCAGTGCAACAACTTCTCCGCTAAATAACTTCTAATAAAATATACAAGGTACATAAATATGGTGTGATTGGCGCCGAAGCTGCCGGATGTAAACTTAAAGATAGGTTAAAGATCCGAGAAAGTAAGACTGAAATCGATTCGGACTCCAGTACTTATGGTTATCTTTCCATTACCAGCAATATCCTCCACCCTATCAACCCCAAAATATATCCTCCAATCTAAGCTGAACAGAATCCTCATCCCCCAAAGCGGAAATGCGGATTGTGTTCCTACTTCGGGATGCCTATGAGGAGATCTTCATGATAGCATTCAACTTTTGTCGCGGAATCTCGGTATGCATGCAACTGCATTATTTTCGCGCGGAAGAGCATTATTTTCCGCCATAATGTACTTTTTTCGTAGAACTGCTTCCAACCGAATTTGCAAGTACTACCAGCCGGGTGGGCTACTCTACAGCCACGTTATTAAAGAAACACAGATGGGCAAATTTGCCAAATTTAAAAATTCACTATTGAGATCGTGACGTTTAACGGTCGCTTGCCCGCTATCAATATATCTAGCATACATTGTTTGTCTGTGCCGAAGACGTCAAAGCATGGGCTCTAGCTATCAAGTTCAACTTGGAGTAGAGTTACCTTATAAACTCCAATATCCCAAACGTCGGATTGTAGAGCTGATAGTCAAGCACGATGGTGTGAATTTTTTCACTGTATACTTCCCCGTCTTGGAATCGGTCCCAATTCGAGGAAGATTGATTCTTCTACATGGCTGGTGTGAACATTCTGGAATGTACTACCGGCTCATGGAAACTTTGACATCTTTGGGATATAGTTGTTTTATATACGACCAAAGAGGTTCAGGAAAGACTTCTTTGGGCGCGGAGAGAGGAATCGTGGGAGCCAATGGAGAAGTGACGTTAACGGATTTGGATAGAATGATTGAACACTTTCTTGGTGTTTCCAATGAGTACTCAGAAGGAATAAATTTACCATTAGGAATTGTTGGCAGCTCTATGGGTGGTGGTGTGGCATTGTCGTACCTTTCGAAGGGAAAGTATAGGAACGACATATCGTCTTGTGTAGTGTGTAGTCCGCTAGTCAAACCTCATAGTTGTATAGCACCCTGTGTCGTCATATTCTACATTGGATGTCTAGTGGCGTACCTCTTTCCGAATTGGAAATATAGTCAGAACCAAACGACACAAGATTCAAACGACGTGGAAGACGTGACAACCTCCGAGGAATGGAAGCAATATTTGAACAGAGAGCTAATGTGTCGAGATGGAGGAACACTCAGACAACTTATGCAGATGCTTGAACGAGGACTTTCGCTTCTCAAACTGGACTACTCCATCAATAGAACCACCCGAATCATGGTTTTGCAACCTAAAATCGACAAAATATCAAGCCGAGAGGCAACTGAACAATGGTTCAATAGCATTAATGTCGACGATAAAATGTTGTTACATCTTCCAGGAAAACATGCATTATTCATTGAAACAGATGAGAACTACAATGAAGTCTGTAATTGTTTAGAAAAATTTTATCTGTGACTAACCAACAAGACTCAGTAACAGAAGATGTCTTGGTGCCCATACACATATGCTTGCATTCCCTCTACTGTCTTCATGGATTTGATTGACAGGAATCTCCTTTTTATATAATTCTAGTTCCACTATCCTAGTAAACGCAGAACCATTGTAAAACTTCTCGGCAATATCAGCGAGGTTGACGTAGAGTTGTTCGACGTGTCGTATTCCAAAGAACTCGAGAATATCGTCATCTTCGTGTAGTCCAACTGTAATCGAGTTAGCCTCGGTAAGCAACTGTCCTCTTCTTTGATCAGGATCAATGTCGGTAAAAATCAACTCCAAGTTTCTTATCGTGGGGTCGGTATTTACATAATCCTGTTGAGAGACATCATAGTCGTAAGTCTTGCAACATATATGCTGCCAATCGCTAGGGTTGGTAGCTATGAGGTACGCTTTGGTTCTATATATTTTATTGTCCACTCTGTTGGGGACAGCAGCAAGCTCTTGAATACTAAAGTAAGGATTGCGAGGGTCTTCTGAATATCTGCGGACTTGCTGAGCATCGCTATAGAAGCTCTTCTCAAGACTAGCAGAACCCGTAGAAACAGAAATTACTTCATTCTGGCTATTTCTATTGCTATTGAAGTCATTTTGATTTTTACTACCACCATTGTTCTGGCTGTCATTGTGACTGCTATCATTGCTGACACTAACGAAGCTGACGATATCGCCTCTGGATCCAGGTGCTGGCGATGCCGGTTCGGATGGAGCTGGTGATGAAGTTTGGTAATCACCAGGATATTGCAAATCTTCAATTATTGGAGATCCACTAGAGATGATTTCGTCCTTTATCGATGGATTATGAGTCTGAAAATGTCTTTGAGCTCGGGCAGCAGTGACTGGAGCATTAGTTTGAGGTTCGGTTTGTATCGGAGCATGTGTATGAGTATGCTTCTGCAATGAATTCAGATTCAAGAAACCTCCAGAACTGGTAAATGTTCTCAGATTTGAGTTGCTCGATGCGGAATTTCGAGCTGGGAACAAAGCTTTCGATTCTTCGACCACCCCATGGGCCAGCTGATCATCTCTTCGAATGGATTCGTTTAGAATTTCAAAATAATGTGCTGAAAAGACTTTTCTATATATATCCAGACCAATTCTTCTGAAATATTTCAAAGACAAGCGTTCCAACATCCGTTTGTACAATCCGTCTAGATAGACCTTGTCATTGTCAGAAGCCAGGGCATAGTCAACTAACGAAATATCAAATGTTGCACATTCTAGAATGTTGGCATAGTATTTCTTTGTTCTTAATCTCACTTTAATTACCATGAAATATTGTTCCACAGAGAGTGATTTTTGAGATATAGGTTCAAATCTAGGGAGATTATAGAACTGAGCTATATCCTTCATGTCACTGGAGTGATACTTTCGATAGTCAGATTCTATATTGTGCATACGAAACTTCATTACATCCATCAGGAACATCTCATCGAGTTGTACTTGTATGTTGTCAAATGAAATTGGAGTCTCTTCCTCCTTTACGACTAATTCGTTTCTTGTGAAGTCAGTGAAGACCATGAACTGTGGGTCATCTTTTGTTTTGTTATTTCTGTCTACTCTTAGCACCATACCATAGACGGTTCTGTCTTGATTTGGAGCATTGGGAAGCTCCGCCACAGTACATGTTTGGGCGTATGAATAATCCATGTTTCCACCTAAGTGGTGTTTAACTCTTCACTTGTAGAACAAAGCTGCTAACAAACTTCAAATGCAGTTCATAAACTAATTGTACAAACGAATATGTATAACAATATTCCAAATTAGGCAAGATCACGAATTGAGCTTAGCCATACAATTGCTGAAATATCTTCTATTTGAGAATGTGCATTTTGGTATGAGCAATTCGCGTCTTTACGCGAAATTCATTTTTCAGTCTCGACACCGCGCTTAAGCATAGGAGGATTACGCTTTTAAGTTAATTGTAGCCTTGCGGTTGCAAAAGATCTAACTACACAACGCTATGCCACAAGACGGCAATGACTAAAATAACGTCGTAATACTTCTCTACTACAAATGTCTATGCTTATTATATATTGAACGCCAGTTAATACATTATATCTATACTTTTAAGATCTGTAGTCACCGTTAATGGTAACGTACTCGTGTGACAAGTCACAGGTCCAGAAGTTGGCCAGCTGGCCTCCGCCAGTACCCAAGTCAATGACAATGTCCAAGTCCTCAGATTTTAAGATTTCTGAAGCACGCTCCTCGTCGACAACTTCTGGTTCGCCGTTGATCAACAACTTCAATTCGTCAGAGCCATCAGTTGGCACAAACGATACACTAGTTCTGGAAGGAACAATCGAGTCGGCGGTAGACACATTGGAATAGCCAATAGCACACAAAATTCGACCCCAGTTAGCATCCTGACCGAACATAGCGGTCTTGAAAAGAGATGAGTTTGCTACAGAAGAAGCCACGGTCTTAGCATCCTTGTACGACAATGCATCCTTAACATGAAGGTTGATGAACTTGGTTGCACCCTCGCCGTCTCTTACAACCAATTGAGCCAATTGCTGAGCGAAACCAGTTATTTCCTTCTGAACAACGGCAAAACTTTCAGCAGTACTAGAGTTGTTGTCGATGACTGGACCCCCAGCAGCTCCGTTGGCAATGGCTATAATAGTGTCGTTGGTAGAAGTATCACCGTCCACAGAGATACTGTTGAATGATCTTTCTACGGAGTACTTCAAAATTTGACCCAAAGCCGAGGGAGTCACAGGAGCATCGGTGACAAAGAATCCCAATAAGGTAGCCATGTTGGGACAAATCATACCAGCACCTTTAGCCAACCCAGCCAAAGTGTAGATGTGTCCGTTCAATTCGAACTGCTTGGAAACCAACTTAGGGAAAGTATCCGTAGTACAAATGGCAGTAGCACAAGTGAGCCAGTGTTCGTGCGAGCTGCCCAAATTGCTGAGAGCCAACTTTGGAATACCAGACAAGATGTTGTCAATAGGCAAGTTGTTACCAATGACTCCAGTGGACATAACCAAGGTGGAATTGTTTGGATTCTCAAGTACAGAGTCAGTTACCAAGATCATATCCTCGGCATCTTTTATCCCTTGGGCGCCAGTGACTGCGTTGGCATTACCAGAATTGATGATGATGGAGTTGATACCAACACCCTTCTTCTCTTTGATCAACTTGGATGAAACTTGAACAGGAGCTGCCTTGAACTTATTGGTGGTGAAAACGGCAGCGGCAGAAGCATCTTTGCCAAAGTCGTTTCTCAACAAGGCTAAATCAAGAGATTTGCCATCTTTCTTTATTCCACAATGGATTCCTCCAACTGAAAAACCTTTGGGATACACACCGGACTTAGGGACAAAACGAGAAGCCTTGTCCGAGACAAAACGAACCGAGATTCTGGTAATACTTACACTTCTCATTTTCTGCTGCTTTCAGCTTATCAGAATTCTACTATAAATTAGATTTTACGACCTGCTAAAAGAATGAAAAATTATTGGATATCTCGACCCAATGCTTATCTTTCACTAGTTGAGGCGATATGCAGGTCGACATTTTGATTGCTCATAATTCTTAAATTGAGCTTATATAAGTATATAGCTCATGCAGGATTATACAATGTACTTGCATATGCCGGATCATACAAAGTGTAGTTTTTGTATCGATAATAGATGTTCCATAGATTCATACAAAAGTAGCAAAAGTGAACAGTCTATGCATGTTAGAACGTCAAGGAGACACATTGGGATTGGACGAGCGTTTTTGCGGCACATTAGCCAAGTTTCTGCGTCCAAAGGCGATCCTCCAGTATACTCCAATGTATTTGTTCGATCACCAAACCAGCTTCTGCGAGAAGTTCTTGATATTTCACCATTTGAAGTAGCAAAAGAGCTTTCTGTCGAGGAAAAGGAACGTCGAACTCCGAATCTCCACACTAGCATACTTATCAATAACTTTTTCCAGTCGGTGATGCAGAATGACTTTAATCGGTCGAGAATAATTCTTGAAAAATTGAGATCTAAAATCAATGTTACAGATGTGAAGTCAGCATCAACACATAGAATAAACTACTATTCTTGTTTTCTGCTTTTATTATCGAATCTCGTTTCTCAAAGAAAGGTCCATATCCAGAATATCAAATTACTCGTTGATGAGTTTGAATTTGTAGAAAATCAGTTGAAGGCAAGTAGGGTAAGTGCCGAAATGAGAGAATTACGCACAGATATCCGTTCCAAGCTAGTTCTATGTGTTGTGAATTGTCTTGAAGATGGGTCAAAGTTTAGTGGAATATACCAACAATCCATAGCTAAATACGCTGGTACTCTTATCAAGAATTTTCGTATCAAGCCATTTCAGCTAGCCCAGGACATTACGAATAAGGAGACAATAGAAAAGTTGAACTGGATTTGTACGATCAACTCTCTAACGTCGAAGAAGATTCCTTGGGTCGAAAGGATTAGTGTAGACATAGACAGTGAAAATTTTGCTGGGAGTGCTATTAACAATTTCAAAGACAACAATGGATATGTCAGTCTTGAGAATCTCTGTAAATATATTGGCTACACCAGATTCTCCAATTATGACAACATTGACTCTGCCAAATTGAAAATGTATGAAATCTATGATTGTCTTACTACGGAGAAGGAAAGGGCCAATTTTATGGAAAAATACTTGGATTACAATAAAACGAGAGAATTGATAGTGGAATCAAATTGTCTTGAGTTAGTGGAGAACCTTGATTCCATACATGTACAAAACAAAGCCCAAATTTCCAAAAGCAGAGAATTGCAAAGTATTGGCCACTTCAAGCTAGTTCATTCCAAAATGATCTATTCGTGGTTTGAAGACAATGTGAAGGAGTTGCAGAGACTAAAGAGCAAACTCAAGACAGTCACTGATACTTCGAACCTTAATGAACAGGAAAAGATACTAATTAAATACCTCACTTATATTGACCTTATTCCCGAGCGAGCTCTAGTGACTTTATTTCTTTCCAATATGCTCTCAATGACAATTTCATCTAAAGAAGGTGGTGTCAAAGCAATTACATTAACAAAGACGTTGTTATCTTTATTTTCTCGGATGTTAATGAAGGACAGATCCTTTATGAATGTGAAGGAAAAGCTTCTAGAATTCTTCAATGACAAGAATGATGCAGCAAGACTTATTGGTGCGTTGATCGATATATTTATTCACAATTGCAAGTTCAATATCCCAACACAGAAAGCGGAGGAGTTCGTTGAATCACAACAACTACTTCGTCAATATATGGAGGGTGACTATCAAAAAGATTCCCATGGCAATTATTATTCATTTAATTCCTCAATTGTACCCTTAGAGGGCAAGAAAGTTGTGGGAGTAATCAGAATTCACCTGTACTTGTATCAGCAATTTAAGATCTACGATTCTCTTACATTCAATAAACTTTTATATTTCCCGATGTTATACCCTCCCAAACCTTGGATATCTCCAAGAAATGGTGGATACTTGCTTGATTTGAAACCAATAATCACCTCATCAGACATCAAGACATCAACAAAGTATCTTGAGAAGGCTCACTCTACTGGACAAATGAATTCTACGTACGAGGCACTCAACTATTTAGGGAGTAATGCGTGGGCAATCAACTCAGGGGTTCTTCATGTATTTAATGAAGTAATGAAATTAGACGAAGGATTTCTAAAGATACCGCCCACTTTGAAGGTTTTAAGAACAGAAGACGAAGAAGATTATGATGACCTCAAGACAAAAAGAATATTGTTTAATTTGGTTCACATTGTTGCTAATAGCTACGATACCAATGGTGACATATTTTACTTGCCTCATAATGTCGACTTCCGTGGCCGTGCTTATCCATTAGCTTCTCTTATGACACATTATCAAGAGGATGCCGTAAGAGGAATAATGATGTTTTGGCATAGTCAACCTCTAGGAACTTCAGGACTCAATTGGCTAAAGTACCAACTAGCTGGAGTATTTGGAAAGGACAAATTGTCATTTGAAGATAGAATCCAATTTGTGGATGAAAATTTGTATTCTATAAGAGAATCAGCTACATCCCCTTTAAACAAGAATCTGTGGTGGAAAAAGGCAGACAAACCATGGCAGACGTTGGCAGTTTGTATGGAATTGAATCGAGCATTTGATTACGTCGAACAAGGAAACAAGATGGAAGAGTTTAGAAGTCGAATCCCAGTTCATCAAGATGGATCGTGTAACGGTCTTCAACATTATGCTGCCTTGGGAGCAGACAAAGCAGGCGGCGAAGCAGTCAATCTTATTCCCAATAAAAATATCTCACAAAGAGGAGACGTCTATACATCAGTTCTTGAAGTAGTCAAAGAAATGGTCCAAAAAGATATCGATGCAGAGAGCAGTAACTATACTAGCAATGATATATCTACGATATCTATGCAAATTCTCAACCGAAAGTTGATTAAGCAGACTGTCATGACTACTGTCTATGGTGTAACTACATATGGTGGAGCGTCACAGATATACCTCCGGATCAAGGACTTGATTCAGGAATACGAAATCAAACTCCACAGTAAAGAAAAAGTTGATTTGGAATTCCTCGAGAAATTACGAAGATACCGTCGTCCCCTTTCTTTGTACCTCTCCAGATACGTTTTGAACTCAATTTCAGAGTTGTTCAGTGGGGCAAAAGTAATTCAAGATTGGTTGGTAGACAATTGTTTCAGAGCAATTAACTCGTTTGACTTGGAAACTATAAATTTTGTCCAACGCAATAGTACAACTAATAATATACCCTCATTCTCGAGCCATAGTTCATTCAAACCTATGATGTGGACTGCGCTATCTGGCTTTCCCATTGTGCAATTGTACAAGCAAAGTAAGCTGGATGTGATCCTAACATCTTTGCAACTGATATCCATTCGTAAGCCCCAGGAAATCGCACCAATAAACAAGAAAAAGCAGATGAATGCCATTGCGCCAAACTTCATTCACTCTATTGACTCAATACATATGCTCATGACGTGCATATCAGCCAAGAGATTGAAGATCCCATTTGTTTCAGTCCACGATTCATTCTGGACATATCCAAACCATGTTGACGAACTTTCTGTACTTTTGAGAGAAGAATTCATCAGACTCCATTCTTCGCATATCGCTGAGAATTTACGTGAAGATTTGCGTTACACAATGTCTAAGTCATTCCAGTTGGTATGGGTGTATAACAAAGAGAACTCGCAATTAGTTGATGAACTAAAGGTTCTAAGAAAGACTTACGAGACATCTTCATTTAGTGGAGGGACAAAGATAGATAAGATTCTTTATCATGAACTTAAACAATTGACGAATGGGATCTCTTCCAATCCTGAAGCCACTGGAAGTACCGCAGAAATTATCGACAAATATAAGCCAACTTTGTACTTTAGAACAAGACATAGTCCCAGACTCGTTCAAGAGTATAATTCGTGTTTGACACAGAAACTCACCAGAAGCTTCAACAGGAAAGAATTCACTCCTGTTTTAGTTCCCGTATCCATTTTGAATTGTCCACCGACGGGAGAACTCGATCTTACTGAAGTCATGAGAAGCAAATATTTCTTCTCCTAACCGTATCATATGTATATATTTGTATATAGATCTGTAATATATTCTTTTAGATATCAATTATCAAATTATCAAATATCTTCAATCAGAGAACCTCTAATCCTTTTTGTTTATCATTTTCTCAAGGCGACCAAAGATTATGTCTCTATGTATCGCCAATTCGTCATCTTCATCACCGTCAAAGAAGTGGTTGCGTTTGAAATCTTTATCATCTTCTATAGTTGTTGTGTCTACATAGTACTTGTCTTCTTCCAAATAAGATATATCATAATCTTCGATTTCGTGATCTGCCAATTCTAAACCATTATCTTTGTCTAATTTGTCACCATCTTCTCCTTCATTTACATATGCTTCGTCTTCGTCTTCGTCTTCAACTTCATTGGTGAACGAATTCGTTTCACTGTAGGCTCCAGCATCCTCATCACTAGGGTAATCGTTTTGGTAGAAATCTTCAGCATTTGAATCCTCGTCATCTGAGAAAACCGTAGGCTTGTTGATTTCATCTTGGTCGGACTCGTAGAAGTCATCGTCATCATCAAAGAACCGAATATACCCAATCTGAGATTGGGGATGACTTGCTGAAGTCAAGGGCTCAGTAGAAGTCAATTGGTAAACATCATAGACGTATTCCGATAGCTCTTCTGCTGAAACATCATTTACTACCGGTATCTCTGGCTCTGCTGAATCGCTTATTTCGTTAGTGATATCAACAATACCCCGAGTTCGTTTCTTTCTGGCAATGGGACTGGCAACTGCGTTATCCTTTCCAACTGATAAGAAAGAACTCAACATATCTGAGAGTTCGTTTGGAATCGTCACGTCCTCTTCGGTCTGTCTCATGGGAATAATGAACTTTCTCTTCCTGTTACAATTACTGTTGTTTAAAGCGCTTTCAAGCTCTGCTTGCGATTCATCGCGAAACCCAGCTTCCAGCAATACAGACTGTAGAATAGCGGCATCGTTAGCAGTGTTTTCTAATGTGTCTGTTCTGGCTAGTTTAAAGATATAGTTCAAGTTCTCTGAAGATTGGATCTTGGTAGGGGTAGCTACGGGTGAATTGACTGCTGAAGAAATTGGTGTGGAAGGTTTCAGTCTCTTGGCTGCTCGGCGGTCTTCAAGAACTAATGCTTGAAGAGGATCTTGAAAACGTTTCCGTTTAATCCGAAGAACTGTGGGAGGTGCACTGTAGGACATTTCAAAGTGTGTTTAAGTGATATTGGAGTGTTTCTGCAAGTGTCAACACTTCACTTCTGAGATCTGGGGTTGACTTTTCGAGGGATGGTCTAACTGACACAAAACCAAATAGAGATTGTAGAGACCTATAAAGATGAAATCGGCCCTTGGTGCTAGGCTCTGTAATTAAAGAGGTTTCTACGAGATGGTATTGAATTTGTTGTTTCAATTGTAGTTCTATAATTTATTGCTCAAGTCTGAGAGATTTTTTATGTATAAAGGTACTTACAAACAACTTTTTGTCATCATAATTGTCACACAAGGAAATCATCTACGAATATCTAATGGATCCAACGACTGGAGCTGCTTAATAGACTATACTCGCCGAATTGTTCTTTGAAAGAAAAGCGAGGGTATTGGTATTTGAAGCTGATAATAATATGGCAACATAAACACATAGACTAATATTTCTCTGTGAATTATTGTCAGTCGTCTAATTGTTTCATTCTCGAATTGGAATCAAGTGATTGATATCTTACATTCTAGTCAATCCACCATCTTTATCACAGCCTAATGCAAAGCTACTAATTATTAATAGCCGTATGGATATTAAAAGTAACAGCAGGAAACAGTGTGATTTCTGCTGTTACATTCAGATCAATGCCGAAACTCAGTAATATCCCTCGTATGATTCCACAAGGCAACCATAAGTATACCCTACTCTTAGCCAAAGTATCGTGTATTCCCTTGGGACTGTTTAATTTCAGAATCAACTTGTAATTGTTATCGACCAATACAAAAGTTCCTCGATGGTTTGTCCGCAAATTGTCCATCTGCTTATTGTAGAGACATTTCCACACGTCCCTACACACAAACTTCATGATATCCAAGATATCCACTAACTTGGTTCCACTGGTGGTGTTTTTATAGAGGAGCACTTCAGCCAACTTGAGCCCCAAGCTGTAGCCATAGGATTCTATTCTGAGCGTAATCTCGTCGTTGTTGAGAAGGGGTGATTCTAGAACATTGACAGTACCCGGCAAATCGTTTCTAACTGAGGATAGATGTGTATCGGCTTGCGTGGCTTCTGTCAGATCTGCCAACAGGGCTCCCGTGGAAGTCGTGGAGTCGTGGAGTCTGTGAGACACTCGGATCGACGTCGGCACGAGTTCTTGGAGAAGAAGCTGGAGACACGAGTTGTTGACATAGGATTGTTTGTCGAGAATGTCTTCAGTCATCGTGAGGTATATGTAATGGAAATCAGCCCCAATTGTGATATAGAATCGAATTAAGAACTCTATGTACAATTGTTAAATTGAATGTTGATACAGATCCTATATAGTAGTGCATACAATAATTCATGAAAGGAAATGAAAAGCCATAATATGGAGAAAAAGTTACAGATATTTTTGGATATGTATTGTTAATTAGTGAACATGTAATTCTTTATCTTACTAATAGATTAGAATTTTACATCCCATAATCAAACTAGTATGAGCAATAGGAAGATGCAATTTCATTAAATCTTTAATCTTAGCGACTTCTAAATATGCTACAGGCAATTTACTAGATTCAATATGTATTGTATGATAAAGGAGGATAAAAAGGTGGATATATTCAATAGTCATCAATATACCATCAAGAAGATGACGAAGAAGGGCTGACTGTATGGTCAAGGTCGTTGCGTACTTCCACTTCGTAATGGTAGAGGCATCTGATGAATGAGTCTGATGAACCTGATGTTTTTAATGTTTCTAAAGTTTCTGTAGTCTCTGAGGCTTCAGACGTGTCAGATGTTTCTAAAGCCTAAAGTTGAGATACCTGATGACTTCTTTGAAGAACGAGATATGTCAGGTACGTCCGCTGAAACAAAAGTTGTAAAACTTCCGTGAATGGAAGAACTGCTAAAAGAATCGATGGATTCAGAGGATCCAGGTGCAGTTGGAGTTGCAGCAGTGCTGTTCTAAAAAAGGACCATGGCCAAAACTAAGACTAACGAATTGAATTTGAGAGAGTTTCCACTATTAGTTGCAATAGTTTCACTGGCTTCCGCAGAAGATGTAGTTTCAGCTTCAGTAGTAGTCAGAGCAGATATTCCAGAACTAACCGTTGTGGAAGATACCAAACCACCACCAGACTCCACACTACCACCTTTCGCAGAGGACGTAGTTTCAGCTTCATTAGTAGCCAGAGCAGATATTCCAGAACTAACCGTTGTGGAAGATACCAAACCACCACCAGACTCCACACTACCACCTTTCGCAGAGGACGTAGTTTCAGCTTCATTAGTAGCCAGAGCAGATATTCCAGAACTAACCGTTGTGGAAGATACCAAACCACCACCAGACTCCACACTACCACCTTTCGCAGAGGACGTAGTTTCAGCTTCATTAGTAGCCAGAGCAGATATTCCAGAACTAACCGTTGTGGAAGATACCAAACCACCACCAGACTCCACACTACCTTTCGCAGAGGACGTAGTTTCAGCTTCAGTAGTAGTCAGAGCAGATATTCCAGAACTATCCGTTGTGGGAGATACCAAAGTACCACCAGAGTAAACACTACCTTCATCCACACTACTCCCACTATCAGTCGTACCATACGAGTTACCGTAGGTTTTGCAACTTTTCTCTCTCTCTGCATCGACTTGAGCTTGAGGTGTTGCTTTATAAGCGCATTCTTTTACTCCCCGCCAAAAGCGATCATTGTTACAAATACATTGATTTATATCAACTGCCAGGCCACAATCTTGCATTACTTGATCAACCACTGGCTTACATTGGCGTGCAATTTCATCTAAATCATTCTTATTGAGGAGGAACGATGATGGAAACGTAGAACAGGAAACAGTTCCAACTAATGTTGAAGTAAGGAAATATGAGCATTTCATTTTTGGCCTAATTAAATACGATTACGACCTCAAAAATAAGGGAGAGTTCCATTTTATTTATAGACATAATTTTTGTTAGTGATCTTCCGATTCTGCTCTTGTGGATTCTATTTGGGGTACATCTTGGCGTTAGAGGTATCGTGAGATATAAAAGTTTCGAAGAAGCAGCCTCGCAACAACGGCATATTTGAATTCTATCGAGCTAAATCGTGCATTTTTTCGCCTATTGATGTCGCTAAATGGCGTATATAATGAAGATCGCCAACCAATTGGAAACAAAGGGGGTGGACCAATTGAGGTTAATACTTCCATGTGTTGTGCTGTGTTCTATTTGGATTGTAGCATGTAGAGACATCCAAATGGCGTGAAAAATACAGAATTAGCAGAATTCTTGCTCTGACACGAAGTAGATCTCGCAACAGTGCTAGAAAAGAGCTACAAGAATGTTCGGCACCCCTCGGACATACAAATTTATAGAAAGCAGTCTTCATTCTGCTTTGATTACGACGTTCGGCGTGGCATCATTCTAAGAACACTTTTGCGCTTCGACTGTACGGAAATTGTGCAGAAACTCCGATATGTCACGGCATTTAATCGAGGTCCACAATGTAACATAGAAGTCCTCAGCCACCTCGAAGTCGTATCCAAATTTCGTAGGAGCACCTGCTCCTATCGTTCATTCCACTTCATGCACCTTCGAAGTTGGAGAATGTGCCACCCAATAGTCCCATTTCATCATGGTTCCGTAGCAACGTTGGCTGACACATCGTGATGTACTTGGCAATTAATGAATGTCTTGGGAGTGCACCTATTCAAGGAAGTGCAATTGTGCCGTAAATTGGGTGGACGAAACTCGCCGGAGAAGTTACATATCGCTTTTTTACGGCGAAAATAAGGCTCGCAAATAACTGTCTAATTCGTGTAATTTTTTCATATTTTTGTTCGGCGCTTTTTCTAAGGGGCTTATGTTCCATATGTACTATTTGGGCAATTGTGCCGCTTTTGTGAATCCTGGGGTAATCTAATTAATTCTTTCCTACATGCACCACTTGAAAGAAATGTTTCCTCGACTAATGATATGGGGCTATCATTAGAATCCGAGACTTTCTTTATTTTCCAGAATATTGTCGTGCTCGGGATGGTCCACTGACAATGAGCTCCGTTTATGATGATTGTCTTCACCTCCAGCTACCTATTGAACCCAATAGCTTGCATTCACAATGCAAGCAGGACCAAGAAGTGTATTTCAATTGGTGACTAGCGGGCCAATGGTCTCGAAAATAGCCGACAGAAGATGCAAACCGAAAATTGGACTGATTGTCTGGTAGTTTATTTCGCATGAACCTGAACACTACTAAGAATTAGATACAATTCTGTACATTGCGCATACTACAGTCTTCTATGACTTAACTTCAGTATTTCGTCCCGATTTCTCCTACATTAACAACATTTAGCGAACTCGATAAAACAAATGATGTACTTGCTGCTATAAACGTTTTTGCCAACCACAAATCCTAGTATCGTAATATTGGGATTTGCATCGCAGCTAGTGAGAAGGTATAAATTGAAGAAGTATCCCCTACTTCTGGAATAGCTCTTGTCACTTCGAGATTCTATTTTGCAACCAAATTGCTATTAGGTTTAACTACAACTTATCTCTCTTCCTAATGGTCACTCCAGAGAAAATTGTCTCAGATTCTTATAACGAAGTTGACTCACTGTTGTTAGTTTGCAAAAATAGCGAAGGTAAAATTGATTTTTCTTGTGTTTGCAGATTAACTGATGAGCTATTCTATATTCCACTCTCAAAATGTGGCTGCAGTGACCTTATTGAAGGTACACCACTGCACCTTAGATTACTCGTTTGCTTCTGGGCCACAGAAGATGCTGCCCTTGCTTCTCTACCAAAGGGCACACCTGGTTCATCTGGCTCGTCTGGTAGCTATAGTGGGGGTCAATTGATAAAACCAGGGCTTTTTAGTCTTCTTGTTCATGGGGTTGATCCTTTGATTATTCATCTACATTATTCATCTATTTTTAAATAGCACGAATGGAATACTTGTCTTCACGTCTCCTTGATATGAACTATATATATTTATTCATTAATAGCCGGTAACCAAGAATTATTTGCAGTAAGGAGAGAGAATAAGGAGTCTAGAAATGCATGTTGCTAGAATTGAGATGGGAAGCATGGAAGAGAATACTCGAACTTTGTAGACTATAGCTTGCATTTCTGAAAATTGATCGGTTGTTCTTTGAATCAGATTATTTAAGTTGATCAATTCTCTCGTTCTCTCAAAATACGAAAAATACGGACGGAATTCAATATATCGGAAGTTTAAGCTCCAAGGACATGGAAGGCAATGAACAACATTTAGAGAAAATATTATTTGTATAAGGAGTGGTGCAATTCCAGCTATATGTACAATATTAATGTGAAAATAAAGCCTCATAATAGTAAGGTTCGGCTACCATTTAATTATTGTCCGTTTTCTTAGCGGCGATCGGCTTATAGGAAAAAAGCCTTATCAGGCAGGTACGAACTGAAAGCAGCGCCCTTTTTCTGACTTTTGCTTCGATCCATCATTAAATAAGAAGAACGAGTTTGAAAGAAGCAAGGAATCGGATTATTCTAGTGGAATTTCAGAAGTGCTTTGCATAAAAGACCAAGTACGTTCATTATGAGAGAGTTATCACAAAACCGGTACAATCGATAAGAAGTTGAAGGACCAGATATATGGATATAGTAGAGAGCAGCAAACTAAAGTACAAACAAAAAAATGTTTACAAGAAATACCTTGTAGCTCTGATTTATTAGTGTGAGATAAGTAGAAGAATATTTAGTATTCGAACCACGATTAAATTTTCTACGTTTCGTTGCCATACTTCCAATCGTAATGGTAGAGAATTCTGAAAAATTTGAGCCTGAGATGTTTCAATTGCCGTAGGTTTCTGAGATACTTGATGACTTTCCTGAGCTTTTCGAAGAACCAGACATCGAAGAACCAGACATGCCGGTATGTCAGTTGAACCTGATGCGATAGAGTCTCCATGGGTGACAGAGCTGCTTAAGGTATCAGAGGATCCAAATGTTGGAATTGCAGCAGTGTTGTCCTAAAAAAGGGCCATGGCCAAAACTAACATTAACGAATTGAATTTGAGAGAGTTTCCACTATTAGTTGCAATAGTTTCACTGGCTTCCTCAGAGGACGTAGTTTCAGCTTCAGTAGTAGCCAGAGCAGATATTCCAGAACTATCCGTTGTGGGAGATACCAAAGTACCACCAGAGTAAACACTACCTTCATCCACACTACTCCCACTATCAGTCGTACCATAAGAAATACCATATTCTTTACAACTTTTCTCTCTTTCTGCATCGACTTGAGATTGAGGTCTATCTATATAAGCGCATCTTTTTACTCCCGCCCAATAGCGATCATTGTTACAGATACATTGAGGTATATCAACAGCCAGGCGACAATCTTTAATTACTTGATCAACCACTGGTTTACATTGGCGTGCAATTTCATCTAAATCATTCTTATTGAGGAGGAACGATGATGGAAACGTAGAACAGGAAACAGTTCCAACTAATGTTGAAGTAAGGAAATATGAGCATTTCATTTTTGGCCTAATTAAATACGATTACGACTTCAAAAATAAGGGAGAGTTCCATTTTATTTATAGACATAATTTTTGATAGTGATCTTCCGATTCTGTTCCTGTGGATTCTAATTGGGGTACATCTTGGTGTTAGAGAAATCGTGAAATCCAGGTATTAAAGTTTCGAAGAAGCCTCGCAAAACAATGGCTTATCAGAATTCGGAAGCCTGTGAGCTAAATCGTGCATATTTCAGCCATAATGCTAAATGGTGTATATTATGAAGAACGCCAATCATTTGGAAACAAAGGGGTTGCTCAATTGAGATAATACTTCCAAGTGTTGTGCTGAGTTCTATTTGGATTGTAGAATGTAGAGAATCCCCAAATGCGTGAAACATGCAAAAGTATATCTGAAGTTTCTGGAGTTTCAGAACCTGACGTGCTAGATGTCACTGAAGTGCTTAATGTCTCTGGTATACACTATGATGTTCCTGAATTTTTGAAGAACCAGATGTGACAGAACATCTATCTGTGACAGAGCTGCTAAAGGAATCAATGGATTAGAAGGATCCAGGTGCACTTGGACAGCGGCAAAACCGGTATCAACACTAGAAGTCTCTGCATCAGAGTATGGTTTTCCTCTCGCTTCCAGGATAAGTTTCTTATCATATCATTCTGTACTATCTCCACGTATGAATATCATTTAACGAGCTACCCAACCAATATCTCTATGTCGTGCTCACTTTTTGATTCGGAGAAATGTCAGAAGAGTCTCCAAAACAGAAGATTGTAGCTTAGCCTATATATTATTAAGGGAGAATAAAATATGCCAACTTAGAATGCACAAAGGCACCTAACCAAAAAATATATATAGTAAAGAACAAAAGAATAGAACAAAAGAATAGAACAACGATCTATATACTTGCCTTAAAAGCGGGTTATGGCCAAAACTAACATAAAGGAGTTGAATTGGAGAGAGTTTCCACTATTCGTTGCGCTCGTATCGCTTCATACCCAAAATATTTTGGATCGACAAAAAAAATATCATTTGATCTCCAGCTCTCCTTCCCATGTCTGACAAGTTGTCAAAACAGTATGTGAAGTGAGATACTCCAAGATGTAGATAGGATTGAAAACTTGAAATTAGTATATGCTACATCCATCACTTGATCATTGGCATATGGCTACATGTGATTACTTGTCATGTACTATTTGTCACGTTCCAATTCACATGACTCTCCCCATCTGACCAGCTTGCCCCGCTCGCGTGACCAGGTGGCAAAGGCGGGCTAGTGTATACGCATGAAGATGTGTAAATTTCATCCGTGTGGTACGCACACGCCTTCTCGCCCGCGCACTACCCAGACTCGCTTAGCACGCGTTTAGCGTTCTGCAATATGATTGGATGTCTGCCTCCGAGAATGAGGACGGTGTCCTGCATATCGCCGTGATCTTACACTTTTCTGGTCTACAATGGGGAGACCTTAGAAAAAAGAGTCTCGTCCGAGAAAAAGAACGGGGTCAAACGGATTTCCTGTTTTTGTGAAATTTGCCGGTGGCAATACAGCAGGATTGGCGGTGGCGGTGGCGGTGTAAGTGTGGGGCCGCAGCGTAGATACGGTACCAGAAGATAACACTCTCGTGCGATAGGAGAATAACGAGAGATTGCAGATCACCACTGCTGGGACGAGTGTGGTGTGTGCTGGTGTGGGCAGAGTAGTGTGGATAGTGTAGTGTGGATAGTGTAGCGAGAAGTAATTAACCTCCAGCGGTGATGGATTAGCGAGAGAAAACTGCACCGCAACCATTTCGTGGGACGCATTAGCGAGAAGTTGGTGGTTTGTAGGCAGAAAGCTCGCTGTGTGCGAATGGGTCTCTCGCTAGAAGTATTCACACACAAGTCTGGGATAAACCACAGGGTGTTTTGGCTAAAGATGCCACCAGAATGGTTATGGGCAGTGATAGCCGAAGACAGACACGGTCAGATGAAGATATCCTGCCAAAACATGTACAGCCCCGTTCAGATCTCTACACTGTCTCGGTAATTCTGACTCATCTTGGCCAGATCTTCTTGGACGTCTGTCTCGCTATTCTCTCCCTAAAACTTGTCGTTGCGCGCTCCTAGACTCCCTATTCCCTCCCTGTTCTCTCCCAGTTTTGCTATCCATTCGAACCACACAGATTATTTCAGTACGTAGTTCTGTCGTCAATAGACCTCCTAATTGTGCCATATTGAACAACATGCTCTACTTCTCTCTCTACTGGCTTCATCTCTACTCTCTCTGGCTCTTCTACTCAGGTCTCGCTATTTGTTCCCTCCCTAATTTCCCTCCCTAGCTCTCCCTAGCGACCACACGTTCTGCCACACCCGCACTTCTGTATATACCGACCGTTTTTCTGTCCTGCCTTTAGCCAAAAAAGCCAAAAGTCACAAAAAAAATTATATCAACTATCATCAGCGTCTTCAATCCCGATTATTCTTTCTTCTCTGTAACCAAAGCCATCCCATCGCCTGCGTCCATCCATCGCCCCAGCTCGCCATACGCGCTCTAAATCGCATCTCCGCCAAGCGTCCGAGTCTCGTAGCCAATAGAAAAACATCGCCACGATTCAATCCGGGTGAAAATCCAAAGAACCCACAATTGTCAGGGCCAGCCAACCACAACCATCAATCCCGCCCATACCACCAGTTTGTTCTATAAAGAATATATCAAGCAGGTGTCTAGAATTGCAGAACTGAAATAGTGAGCATCTCGTCATATTATTGTTGTATTCTAATCGAAAGCACCGTTTGTCATATTGCCTTTGATATTTTCACAATTACTCCAATCTGCAAATAGCTTTACAAGTGCCAGAAGATAACGTACGAAATCCATCAAATCTATCAAATCTAAAGATATCGTATAAATTTCAAGAAACAACTTCTTAATCATAAACTATTCTTTTACAACTGGATCTGCCTCAACATCAAACTGAAGATCCAAAGTCATAAAGCTCAATCAAAGTCATACCACACGGTACAGTCATCTCTCGCATCCCTCTGGGCACATCAGCGTTCATCCTCGCTCTAGCATTGACATCATATCATTTATCATATATCATTATCAAATAACATATCACTTGCTAATATTCATTGATAACCTATACAGATAGTTTCATTCTTGTTATCATCATTATCTCCTCATCCAATCTCATTATCAACATCATTTCAATCATCTCATTTTCATCACATGTCTGCTATGTCTGAATCAAACAACATACATCAGTTCCACGCCTTGCCCTCTAACGGCTCGCTCTTGCCAACAAATCAACAACAGCATCAACAACCCCTTGGTGGTTCCATTTCAGGTCCTACGGCACAGCCTCAGGTTGCTGGACCCCATGGCCCTCCTCTTCTTAATGCCATGAATAACACATACCCATCAGCAGCTCCTGGAACGTCCTCTTCCAATTTATTAATCCTCGGAAATATCCCGACGGATTTGTCTAAGAGAGAAGCGACACTTATCTTCTCGTTAGTGATTGACGAAGTGCTTGGGATCGAAGTAAAAGACTACAAGATTTATGTCTATTTCAAGAACGGCAATACCTGTTTGACGACGGGTAAGTTGATCGATGGAAAGTTCATCTTTGGTAATGAGTATCCTCCTGTTAAAGTTGAATATGATAGCAGTTCTTCTGTTTTGAGTTCTCCCCAGAATATCCATAATACTTCTACGGCTTTCAACACTTTAAGATTGTCAAATGCCAACATTTCTCCGCCAAACTTGAACCATCCACAGCTTCATCACCAGTCGTCAAATCCAGCTCTTGGTCCTGTGGGTGTAAACGGCCAGCAGCAAGTTGTTGGTGGACCTTCTGGCGGTGGAAACGCCTCTGGAGCAGCGGTTCCTTTTGACAATTTCCAAAAGAGACAATCCATAGGTAACCAGAGATCGAGATTCGTCTTCAGTGATCCATTCTCTTCTGCTGCCACTTCTGCAGCTGCTTCTGGAGCTGGATCCAACGCTTCCGTACCTCCGCCAGCTTCTGGATCTGGTACTATTGACTTGACGGATTTGTCTGGAAAGTCTATTTTATTGATGGAATCTCACAATGATGCCAGAGAGTACGAAAACTTGGTCAGAGATCCATGGGGATCCAATTCTTCTGCATCAGCTAAAGCTCCCTCTACTGGAATTCCTTTAGGCTCGAATCCTCAGACTCCTGGAGTTAATGTAACAACTCCTTTTGACTGGACCAATTCTTCTTCTAATCCAACCAATGCATCTTCTACTTCCAACAACAACAATACCGGTAATAGCAATAGTAGTAGTGGTAGTAATCCACAAAATGGTTCAACATCTGCTGCTTCTGGATCGTCTGTTTCAGGATCTACTTCAGCTTCTGCTGACCGTAGAAGAACTTCTTCTGCATTCTTCAACAGCAACATCGGCAATCCAGCTCCTATTCATGGTTTGAATTCTCAGGGTCCACAGGCTTCTTCTCTCATGGTATCTCAACAGCCTGCTGTTGCTCCTCAGACTACTGCTACACTTTTGGCTAATCAAACTCCGACTTCTATTCCTCAAGGACCTACAGCAGCAGGCTTGTTAGCATCTCAACATCCACAGCAAGCACAAGTTCAGTCTCAGCAATCTCAACAATCCCAGCAATCTCAACAATCCCAACAAAATGTAGCTCCGTTGTCTGGATCTTCGGCAGTTTCTACTGGTACTAGTCAGGTTTCACAAGCTGCAAAATTGGCTGTAAGTACTCAACCAGTACAACCTCAACAGCATTCACAGCAGCTTCCAACTTCACAGCAGCCAGCTCAACAACCTCAACAACCTCAGCCAGGTGCTACTACTCCTAGACTGAGCGCTGTAGCTGGTTCCAAGGACGTACCAGATTTGTCTCTATTGGCTAGAGTACCTCCTCCAGCTAATCCTGCTGATCAGAATCCTCCATGTAATACTTTGTACGTCGGGAATTTACCTCCAGACGCCACAGAGGCAGAGCTCCGTGCTTTGTTTCTGCCCCAGAAGGGATTCCGCCGGTTGTCTTTCCGTACCAAGAACCAATCGTCAGGAACTTCTAGCAGTTCTGGAGCCTCTGGCCATAACCATGGCCCTATGTGTTTTGTAGAGTTTGAGGATGTGGCTCATGCCACCAGAGCATTAGCTGAGTTGTACGGTCGTGCTTTGCCCAGACCCAATGGAGGTAACGGTAAGGGAGGTATCAGATTGTCCTTTTCCAAAAACCCATTGGGGGTCAGGGGTCCCGGTAATCCCAGAAGAACATCCACCAACCAAATAGGAGCAGCCACTACTAGCTCTGGAACGGGACAGGTTTCCAGTGGTAACGGTAATGCTGTAGGAAACTACGGCTATCTGAACTACCATCAGAAATAGTAAAACCGGAGCCACAGGTCCTAGTTGTTTCCAGAATTGAAGCGTACGGTAATATCAGTGAAGTACCGACCTAGAGCCATAGCCTCAGATCTGTGAAGTTAAATCGTTAACTTAATGATGTTCTAGAGCTAATGCTAGCCTTTTTAGTAAGAGCTACTGTTAGCAATGTGAAAGCGAGGTCTTTACAAATGATGGGAAGCTTATCATCAAAAGGAAATCAAATTATAGTTCTTGTTGCTTTCGTGTTATTATTAATGTCTTCTGACATCGTGTCATTCATGTGATCTTATCACCACCTCCATTATCATATTATCAACCATCTTTTTATATGTCAAATTACTTCTTCTTTGTCTTTTTTTTCTTATTGTTGATTAAATTATCTTTTTTTTCATCTATTCCATGCCAACTTCTGTTGCTCATTACAGGTATACCCTGCAGCTTATGTTTCGGGGTCTAATAATCTAATTGTCTGCCGTTTTGATCCTTAGGGGTTCTACTTATTCTACCACGCCAATTGTATTATTGCTAAATCGTATATACGAGTTTTATTGATGTTCATGTAGTGTTAATGTTCACGACTCCTCCAGGTAATATTATATTTCGTAGATTCTACTGCTATATGCGATGCTGAGCATTACATCAACTAATCTGAAGTTATAATTTGTCACGAAAATCGGCTCTTGATGTTTGTCTTGTGTATTTGCGCCAGTGCTTAAAATTTTCGATACAGCATTCACTTTTGTTTATCACTGCTACATTAGTTCTTATAATAGTTTTAAAATACAGTATGACGATATACATTATTCAATTAGTCGCTTGTCTGATAGTATTTTTCTGTTCAATTCAGGTGAAAGTAATAGCCTTGTATTTATTTCACTGGTTTACAACTTTTTCTACTTTGTCGAATATACAAGTATTCATATTTTGCAACTAAACCTAATTCTTTTTTTGTCGCATTGCTCGTAAATTTGCAGCAAGATTTGTGATTTATAACTTCCTTCTTCTTTTCTACTAACATATAATTTAACACCATGACACAATTTTCCAGTATCAATAAGAGAAAAGAAGCACAAGACAAAGACTCATTGGATAGAAGTATAATCGGAGCCAATCAGACCATCATCAACTCAAAACTAAAGGTCGCGAAGATCAACAGTGCTTCTAGCAATGTTGGTACTAAGAAACTGGTGAGAATTACCCCTGTCAATCCTACAACTGAACTGTCTTCAAATGATTCATTACAAAAGTCTGGCTTCAACAAGAAAACTTCAAAAAGAGGAAAAGCAGTATATGAAGTTTCTGAAGCGAAAGGCAATGAACTGATATATCTGCTGGATATCGAAACCAACTTCGATGATTTCTACAACAAAGTAATTTTGAAGATTGTGCAAGAAAACGTAAGAGTAGACACACTCATACAAGCATTAAAATCGTTCAAGTTGGATTTGTGATACTGATCATTTGAATTTTGTAGTCTAATTCAATTGATGTTAAGTTCGTTTTGGACATCCAATTTGATTGTTGCTTCGGTCAGATTAACGTATCATATAATTTTTAGCTACATCCATAGCTACATTTCTACTATCAAAACTCATTATCGTCATTAATATAAAAACATAAAAAAGAAACCAAAACCTAATGAATGTTAAAGATACACGATCTTAACTAATTATGCAGCAAGATGAAGACTATACATCTGATTCTACTTTGATTTTATCAAGTTTACCAAATCTTTCGGTGGAGAATAAACCTGGCTGAGCCAATTGGAATCGAGAACTTCCTTGGGAGACAACCGTCCTTCTGGCGTTGGATTCAACATTCCAAGAATATACTCCCTGGAATCGTAATGCAAATTCTTGAACAAGGACAAGGCAGGATTGTTGTTGAAAGAACTATTGCTGCTGTTCAATTCCTTGATGATACGAGAAAGCTGCGAAGGATTCTCAGGATAGTGCTTCTGGTACTTCGTAAATGCGATGTTCTTGGGATCAAGTGCATTGGCACTGTTCCAGGGAGATTTCATCAAGTAGATATTCAAGTAGATAATTCCTAAAGACCAATAATCTACATACTTCATGGATTCGATATCCTCGAAGTATTGCTCAAATGAAAACTCTCCTTTATTGATTTCATCTTCAACAACAAACAATTCTGGGGCCTTGAAGCTTGTAGTTCCACAGTAGAATTCAACTGGGTTCTCCTTCAAGTAGCTCTTAAATCTGTCATTGTTGAGATTCAAAGCGTAACCAAAATCGGCGATTTTAATGACACCATCAGCATCGATCAAGCAGTTTTCTGTCTTCAAGTCACGATGGATGATATTCTTGGAATGCAAGTAGTTGACCCCCTTCAAGATCTGCTTGAATACTGAATCCTTCAAGCTTGCTGAAGTTTCGATCTTAAACCTTCTCACCTGACACATAAAGTCTAGAAGGTCTCCCCTAGCGTAGTAAGGATATACTAAGCAGAAATCCGTGGAATCCGGAATAACCGCAATGTCCAAGATCTGGACGATGTTCTTGTGATTACAGGCTCGGATGGTATCATACTCCATAAGGATAGATTTCATGTAGTGCTCAGTGGATTGCTCTCTCTGTTTGATCCTTTTTATGATCAATGTTAGTGTCCGAGTCTTATCCGTAGCCTTTCGGACAATACCGTTAGCACCTTCGTAGATAGGATCTTTTCCAGATTGATAGTAGTCCTTTCCAAGTACTGAGTACGAGGAGATCGGTGAATCAAGTGTATATGTATGACTCTTGGAAGCAAGTGATTCTAACAACAATCTGGCTCCAGTTGGAGAGGTAGGGCTCTTAGACAATGGACTAGTGCCGTAGCCATTAGATATCACTCTTCCGTTTGAAGCAGGTGTCATAGTACTAGACTTGAGCATTGTTATAGTTTATTTGAGTGTGGCTGTGGGCAGGGCGAATCACGAAGTCTGTTCTACCATAATCAAGAAGGCTAGATTTAGAAAATGTTACCAGGAAAAGTCCAACTGATTTCTCAAATTTTGGTGATGTATAAACTCCGATGGTCTTATTCTAATTTCGGTCCGGCTCAAGATAAGATTCGAGTTGGGAGTATTGACTTTCCCCTTAAGAGTGTACAGAGAGGATGAGCTTACGTACAAACCCCACTTCACCCCTAACTACCCAAAACCGATGAGCATCTACAGCATTTGCGGCATTCTTGTACAACATTCAGGCATCGTAGTTGGGATTTCCAAGACTTCACGAGTTTACGTTTAGGGCAATGGGATCGACTTTCTCCTATTCCTCTGAAACCCCTAAAAAAACGATTGCTGCCTTTCTCCACTTGGAAATTCTTGGACCTGTCTCTTATGCGCCGAGTGTTGGTGAAAACCGCCAACTTTGGGGCTTACCTAGTTGAAGTCTCGCAAGGCATTGTGGAATCATATAATTCTAGGCATGAATCACAAATTAAGCCTCTAATATATCGTACTGAACTCAGGGTGTTTCCAACCGGAAGACAATCACACTATACACAGCACGTTCCATGTGCGTCTTGACTTTGTTTCCAAAAGATAGAAGGGATCTAGAATAAATAAGTAAGGCGTAATGGATATGTGGGATACCTTATCGGAAATGATAGGGAATGTATTAATTGGGATATTATTTGGTGATATTATTTGAGTTGGGGAAATGATATTTATTGGCAAGCAATTACGATTTGAACCGACTCCTGATTCAGTATTCGATTGAGATTACCGATTAGTATATGCATGCCACAATGTTTCACCGGCATTCCAACTGAATTCACTGATCTGGTTGAGCATGTTTTTCTGCAAAATTTTAAACCTTTTAGTTATGCCAGGATTGGTTTATATTACTAAATCTATGCTACCATAGACTGATTACTGTTTGTATTTTTGCAACACAATGCTTCTACTACAGACTATCATCTAAGTCTCTATTTCTCTATCATGATATAAATCTCTCCTGAAGTAGAAAGGATGCCTTTACCACTTAGAATTCAGAAGTTGGCACTGGCTCTACTAATAAATGGTCTTCTACCAATATGACTTTATATAATATATTCATTAAAGAGGCATTATATACTACTTCTTACCGTACTTGGAAACGGCTTTACCATCTGGGATGGTGAACAATACCACTGGCTTGCCTTCCTTGTATGGCTCGTCGACTCTGTAGTAACCCTTTCTTTCGAATTGGATGATGTCGCCAGTCTTCAACTTGCGGATGTTCAAATCAGCGATAGCCTTGACGTGGAATTCGGTTTCTGGGGTAAGGAAGTCTTCAAAGTTGTCTTCTTCTTCCAACTTGTCCTTAGTGATCAAGTGGTCAAAGTCAACCAAGTCAACTTCCACCTTGTCGCTGGTGTTGGCCAACCATGTGATCTTCTTAGTGGTCTTACGGAAGTCACCTTCCAAATGCAAGTTGGCTTCAATAGACTGGACGATCTCGCCTTCCTTGTGGACCTTGGAGATGATCACGTTACCCCAGTCCATAAAGGTGATTTCCTCTCCTTCAACCAAATCGGCATCAGCCTGGTCAATCAACAACTCGTCAGCGTAGACGACTGGCTTGTTGCCGACTTCGGGGTTCTTCTTGTGCTTAGGCTTCTCTTCGGTATAAGCTTTCGTTGGTCCATTCAACAACTTGACAGGTACAGCGTTTTCGGCGTAGACAGCAGTAAATCTAGGAGCAACGGGATCGATCACCTTCTTGTTCATGGCCCAGATAGTGGACCAGTCCATGTTAATGATATTCTTGGAAGGACCCTGGGAGATGATGAAATTTCTCAAACCTTCGATAGTCATACCTCTTCTTCTGACACCTCTTATAGTGGGGAATCTGGGATCGTCCCAGTTGGCGACATGTCCTTTGTCGACAAACCACTGCAACTTTCTCTTCGACAACAAAGTTCTAACGAAGTTTACTCTACCGAAGTCCCAGATTTCAACGGGGCGCAAGCCCAAGGCTTTCTGGAGCCACTGATATTGAGGGTTACGGTCTCTGTACTCGTTGGTTCTTAAGGCATGGGTAATACCTTCAATAGAGTCAACAACTGGGACACAGAAATCGTAGATAGGGTAGATCTTCCACTTGGTGCCGGTTCTGTGGTGAGGAGTCAAGTTGCATCTGTACATTACAGGATCTCTCAAAGCCTTGTTGGGAGCGGTGTAGTCAATTTTGGCTCTCAAGCAGTTCTTCAACCCTTCCTCAGTTCCGTTCTTCATTTCCTCGGTGAAGATGCGCAAGTTTTCTTCGACAGGTCTGTTTCTTCTGGCCGAAGCGTCACCAACCATTCTCTCTTCTCTCATCTTTTCCAAAGGTGTGTCATCACAGTAGGCGTTTCCGTCCTTGATCAACTTAATAGCTAAGTCATACATAGTGTCGAAATAGTCTGAGGAAAAGGTAACCTTTTCACCCTTGACTCCCAAAAGTGCCAAGTCTTCAATGATCGAGTCTTGGAACTCTTCCTTTTCCTTTGTAGGGTTGGTGTCGTCGAAACGGATCACCAATTGGCCCTTGTAGTTGTGGGCAAAGTACTCGTTCAAAATGGCTGCCTTAGCATGTCCAATATGTAAGTATCCAGAAGGTTCAGGTGGGAAACGGGTAACGACTTTGCCCATTTCTGCGCCTGGCAAGTCAATCTCAAAGTTGGCCTTGTGAGTTTCCTTCTTTCCACCGTTCTTTGCTGTCTTAGCAGATTTTCTCAAGTCGTTAACAGACTTCGTCATGAACTCAACAACAGACTCAAATCTGGAATCTTCTGCCAACAACGAGTACCATCTGGAAACATTGGTATAGACGCTGTTCTTGAGCACAGAACCCATCAAGGCATTGGCTCTCAAGACACCCCACACGGTAATATCGGCGGTAGTGTAGCTGTAGCCACTAATGAAAGTTCTGAAGTTGAGATGGGCATCGAGCTTTTCCAAGTCTACAGCCAACTCCTTGAAATTCTTGACATACAACTTGTCCACAGCAAATTTGGACCAGACATTGCCAGATTCGGAAGCCAAGACAGAAGGAAATTGTTCAGCCAAAAGTGTGATAATTTCCAATTGGTCGGTGACGGTTTTTTGGCCAGAAACCAACTTGACCGAAGAATCAGATCCTTCTACAGATTTTTCATCGATGAACTCAATGAGAATTGACGAGTCAACATCACTGGTGTTAACGAAATTGGCAGCTATAAGCGCAGGATAGGCTACAAATGCAGCCTTTGCAGCAATTGACAAGGTCAAGGACATTGTTCGGTGGAGGAAAGAAAGTGATGGAAGTGAATCAATGTCCAAGTAGCTATAAATGAAGAATGGCCAAAAACTTTTCAGTGCATGTGATAACCCTCACGTGATGCGGTACTTATAAGGACTTGGGAAGAAATTTATCATAACTAATGTTAATATGAACTATCGATATATCTAGCATATATAATATACGGATATGGTGGGTTTCTAAATAAAAATATATCTAGGAAACTGTTTAATCTTGAAAGATTGGTTCTCTATCTATTTCTGCATCTCTTCTTCTTGTTCACTCATGTTGCACGTGACCAACAAATAAATATCACCATCTTCTTCATTCCTCTAATCAATTCTTCTTTGACAACCTCAACCATTTCTGCTCCATCTGTTCCTCAATTCACTCCTAATATCATGAACAGCTCACGAGCGTCGGGTTCAGTAACTCCACCAGGGCAAAGACCCACGGCCAAAAGATCTCCGTCCATTTTGGTAACAGATTCCAGAACACACACAATCAAAGGTACACGAGCTCCTTTTGCAGGCCACAATTTCAAGAAACAACAGCAACAGCAACAACAGCAGTTGCTCCAACAACAACAGCTTCAAAAAGAACAACTTTTGCATCAAACACAACAACATCTACACCAGAGCCAGGGTCTGAGCCAGGGTCTGAGCCAGAGTCTTAGTCTGAGCCATAACTATGGTTTTCAGCAAGATCAACACCAATCAGCACTCCAGAAGCGACTAGCTTTCAGAAACAAATATACCGACATATCCGTTGATAAACTCCTCAGTAATAGTAGCGACATTCCCTCTGGTCAGCTGAGACTACCTCCACTTATCTCCAGCACGAACCGTAGAGCATCTTCTCCGTTTAGCTCACAACGTTCACCGTCTCCTCCAGTAACTAATCTCCGCCCCAACGGACTTAGACGTAATATCAGATCCATACCGAAGCTCTCTCTGTCATTGCCTCTGAGAACATCGAAGACATCCCAGAAATTGGTTTTAATCCCAGAACAGCAACAGCGCTACCATACCAACTCCCCTCCAAACCTTCCACCTAATACTTCTACTGCTCTGAATCAAGCTTCGGCTGGAACGGTTGTAGATGCGGAACTTCAGGCCCAGATCGAACGTTCACGAGCCGAGACTATGTCAAAAGATGCTAGAGCGCAGGAGTTCAGTCGGATGACGGCGTACTTTATTTGTGAACAGTTCAATCTTGTAGGAGTTTCCAAGTTCTTACGAGAAAACCATGAAGTCAAACCGAGGATGTACGACGAGGCTCTATATGTACCGTATGCATTGCCTTTGTTGCCTGGAGCTGACGGATTTCGAGTAAAATCGAATAACTCAGCAAAATTGTTACCGAACAAGAGATACATGGAAAAGATGATAAACAAAAGTGAGCAGGCAGACCACTTGTATGAGTATTATTCGGGTGTAGAAACGCCCGAAGATGCCAATAACTATTCCATGGATCCTGAGCTTGAAAACTTTGACAGCAGCTCGCCGTTTGACCCCCTGGAGCCGCAATTCTTTGCACCGCCGCTAGAGACTTCCAGAATAAGTGAGGATGGAGTCAACAGCATCTCAAGTAACGGCGAAACAGCCAATAGTGATCCTGTAGGTATAGAAATTGTGGATGTAAATGGTGAGGATGTCTCAACTAGTCGCCTCGATAACGTTGCTGCTGGTCATAGCAATTCTGAAGACACTAGTGAGCACAAGGAAATGTTACCGTTATTTGACGCTAAGCGTCTGCATAGCTCGCTTCATAGTCAAGCTGAAGTTTCTAAGCATCATGCCGAGATGTTTGTGTTTGCCTACGGCATTGTCGTGTTTTGGAATTTTTCCGAAATCCACGAGAAAAATATCTTGGCTGATTTGGCTTTTGCTGACGAGCCTCAGCCTTTGCTTATCCATCCCATCGATGAGCAGGACATAGAGACAGAAGAGTTCCACTTTGAGTATGACTCCCAGATCCACCGACCCCGAATCTACAACGATATGATCACGTTGCGTTCCGGAGATCATCTCATTAAACTCACAATGTCGCATGCCATCGCCCAGCTGACGAAGTTGTGCCTTTTTGAAAGTCGGATGGTCAACATCTTACAACTGATTTCTAAGATGCCTAAGAAACTAGCCTTGACGGGAACTTTGGGAATGAAACGAACCCAACTTTTGAAAAAGTCAGGTAAACTCTTCAAACTAAGAGTCGATGTCAATCTCTCCAGCTCGATCTTGGACACACCAGATTTCTTCTGGTCCATCGAACCAGCTCTACACCCATTATATAATGCTGTGCGTGAGTATTTGGAAATCGATCAACGTGTACAGGTATTGAACGATAGGTGCAAGGTCTTTTTGGAGTTTGTAGACATCGTCAGCGATAGCATGAACGAGAAAAACACAAACAGAATCACCTGGATGATCATTGTGATCATCTTCTTGAGTTTGACCGTCAGTGTGTTTGAGTTCTTCCTCGAGGTGATATAATATGTGCTGAACATATTGAGAATTGCTAAAATCTTAGAAATCTCTAAAATCTTGTAAGTTCATTAACACACACATAAATCGAATCATAATTGATCGTCATCGCACCCGATTCCATTACTATATAGCATTATCAATAGCATTTTACAGTATACTTAAACGTAGAAGTAAACATACATGATTTAAAGTCATGTGTTCTTGGATCATGTGATTCGAAATCAACCCCCGAAATATCAATTCTCTACGACTAACATCTTGTTACAATCACGAAAGATTAGCAGACAATGTCTCTACCCTCCAAATTTGCCCCGGAGGGTCTCAGCTGGCACGACCAACATCGAACAATTACCTCCGGCTATAAACGACCAAGAAAGCCTGTAAATTATACTATTCGTACTATCGAAGCCAGAATTAAAGATGCAGTTGAAAATCGCACATACAATAACTCCGATTTTGGAGATGACGATATTGAGATGATTCCAATGGACGATTATAAGGAAGTAGATGTGATATCGGAATTTGTAGAATTTTGTCGAGACACAGAGTTAATAGCTGGTTACAGAACGCTGGAAGCAGATGCTATGGAAGATATTGTAGAGAATACAAGTAGCTATGAGCTTACTGAAGGTAACATTTCGTATCTTGTAATCGATACCAATTTTCTCTTGTCCCACCTAAACGTCTTGGACGAGATTAAAAACATCGCTAACAAGTATGAGCTCAAGCTCGTAGTACCTATCACTGTGATTCAAGAACTAGATGGACTCAAGAATTCCAATAGAAAAAGTAATGGGAATTACAGTAGTGATCTGGAGGACAGAATTTCGAGTACGTCAATTGGTCATTTGGCACGATGGGCTACTGACTGGATCTACTCGTGTTTTTCTAAAAATAGCGGTGTAGTCAAGGGGCAAAAGTTGCGTGAACGACTCGATAAGAACACTGTGAAAGATGATGCTATTCTCGATTGCGCCTTGTATTTAAAGGAGTGCCATGTCAATTCGCTAATTGTGCTCTTTTCCAACGACAAGAACTTGTGTACCAAAGCTCTTACTAATGGTGTTCTTACCGTAAGCTATAAGAAACACATGACTTCAGAGCTTATAGCCAATGTTGTGCATACCGAAAATGTGAATCGATTTGGAAAAATAGCCAAACGTACTGTAGAAGTTCCTCTTTCTGCACCGTCAATATCTCAATCTTCTCACTTACAGCCTAATTCACAATCACAGCCTAGTTCACATTCACAGTCTCATAATGGTATTTCTGCTCATAAGGCTCTAAGCATCGGCCAGTTTTCCAGTTTCGCCCAGGTGGCTGAAACAGTATTTACTGAGATCCAGATGTTAACCATTTCCGCTATCCATCATTGCATGGAGTCTGTCTATGATGAAGATCTCGACCTACTTCAGGACTACCATAAGGAAGAAGTAGTCACTCTAAACGATGGTGCTCGTGTTATGATTCGGTTTTGGTTCACCGTTTTCCAGCCATATTTCAAAAAACTTCCAGACAAGTTCACTCCGTTTGATGAATCCGGAAAAACTAAAACACCAGTATATGTAGATATACCTAGAGATTCCAATGAATTGCTCCATTTCCTCAACTTCTGGACAAGGACCTTGGCTACGATATACTGTGAAGTAATGGACAACTCGAAAAACGAAGCTTTGGTCCTCCTCATCCAAAGATGGGATAAGATGGCAAGATTGTACTGACAATAGCAATTTTGTAAAGCATTGATGTGAAGAGTTTACAGCTTCAACGCTACAGAATGAGTATTGTACTTAATATGAACCTATGAACGTAATAGTAATAGAAGCAACTACTGCAATGTAATTGATATTTACCTATGCTAACCTAAATTGTACATATTCGCAGATTTATTTTCTATGCATAGCGATAAGATGTTCTACGCGAACATTCCATAATATTAACGATGGATACCAATTTTTCATTGACTCTACCCTAACAATGACTAGATTTTTTGTATTTCAACTTGCCTCTATGTATATAATTACTCCCAACATATTTTTTCGATTTTGGAGAATCTCGAAGTGTATCACTGTAGCTTTATTTTTGAAATTGTACGCCAATCTCGTATATCTCTTTACGAAATCTTTTTCAATTAAGGAGTCCTATTATAATACTAAATTAGAAGTATTTTAGAGCCAAAGTTCTATTTATAGAAAACAAACCTGTAGTAGTAGTAGAACAGTTTTTTCATATGAAAAGCTAATGTTTTCGCATATTGGTGCCGTGCTTCCTCTTGTGGATATTCCTATAAGAAAACAGTACCCTGCCAAAGTAAACCCATCCCATTATTGTATGTTGAAATCAATACGTAATATTTGTCCTTCTGCTGATTCAAGATATCAGTTTACTGAATCTTGATTGATAATTAATTGCACGATCATGGGTACCAACAGTTCCAAAGAATTCAAGACTTCAACAAAAGAACTGTTTAATGAAAAATCAGCACACTCATCTTCCGTGACTGAGGTTGAATCATATTCTCAATTATTGAGTCACTTGGATATCTCATCGGACGAGATTCAGAACTATAAGAACAATGATGATCAAGATACTGGCTCTCCTTCTATCCGTATCGGCTTGCTCAAAAGTTGGAAGAGAGATATCTTAGCAGACGGTAAGAATAAATTGGTTCAGAGCTCGCTTGCTAGCAACACAATGCAACTGATCATCACCAAGTCAGACGTCGCTACTGTTTTAAAAGACCAGTACCTCTTCAACGTATCTGTCAAGACTGTTGGCTCGCCTTCCTACTTCAATGATCAGGAAATGACAGGAAGATGTTGGATCTTTGCTGCCTACAATGTAATCAGATCACAGGTGATCGAGGACTACAATTTGAAGGAAGATCACTTCCAGTTGTCACAAGCTTATCTTTTCTTCTACGACAAATTGGAACGTGCTAATTTGTTCTTGCAAAATATCAGCGACTCTGCTGATCAAGATTTGAAATCGAGCTTCGTTGAGTATCTCTTTACTTATCCAATTTATGACGGAGGTCATTGGAACTTTTTTGTGAACTTGGTGGATAAATATGGTCTAGTTCCTCACGAAGTGTTCCCAGATAACGAACAAGCAAAAGACTCTGGGCCATTGAACTACTTGGTCAATGAGAAGTTGAGAGAAGCGGGATTGATAATCAGAAAGTTGTACAAAGAAGAGGCACCCAAGTCAGTCATTGACATTGTGAAGGGGGTGACTGTCTATACAGTATTCAAGATTCTTTCTTTGGCATTGGGATCACCTCCAAATGCTGACGAGCATTTCGTATGGGAATACATTGATAGGGATGGCAAGTACAACAACCATCCTACCACACCGATAAACTTTTACAAGAACTTTGTCAAGCTAGATGCGAGCAAACACTTCGCCTTGAGTCATGACCCTCGAAACGACTACGACAAGTTGTACACTGTAGACAAAAAGAACAACTTTGTAGATGGGAATAAGGTGGAATTGGTCAATACGGAAATGGACGAGATCAAGCTGGTTGCTATAAAAATGTTGAAGAATAACAAACCAGTCTTTTTCGGAGGCGATGTATTCAAGTTCGGAAACATGAAATCAGGTATTTTGGACGTTACAGCTTACGACTATAAATTGGCATTCAACTTCAACTTGAGCTTGACTAAGAAAGAAAGGTTGGAAACCTTCTCATCAATATGGACTCATGCTATGGTGATAACTGGTGTTCACATTGACCCAGAGACGCAGCTTCCTGTGAGATGGAAGATTGAGAATTCGTGGGGAGATCAAGTGGGTCACAGAGGCTACTATGTGATGTCAGACGAATGGTTCAGCGAATACGGGTTGATAATCGTCACTAACAAGAAGTATGTCTCCAACAAGACATATAATGTATGGAAGGGTAAGGACTACACCGTATTGCCATTTGATAATCCAATGTAAGTGAATGTGGATATTTGTATATTTCTGATTTTAGCCTTTTTCGTTATGTGAACAATTACTCTTGAGTGAATTAAATCTCGATACTCTTAATGTAGAATGATTCTAGTAGTTATAACGAATTGTATGTTTTTATGTCGTAGACAGACAAAAAGCTTGGATTTGGCACTTGAACCTACTTTCTGCCTATACATGAGTCAGTGCTCCTATTGCTAATTGTTTAGAAGAAGTTTACGTTTTCCTACGTTTCAGCGACATCATCCCAAATTTCTTCGCTCTTTTCGTAGGAGAGCTGGTTGGCTCTTGCGTTGCTCCTTGCGTAGAAATCAGTTCATCCTCCTTTAGTTCGTTAGGAATTATAGATGCATCTGATATCTTAGCGCTCTTAATTGTACCAAATTTTCTAGTTTTCTTAGGAAAAGTCTTAACTGGGGCGGACATAGATTTAGAATTGATTTCTGTATCTACTTCGGCACTCTTGTATAAACGCTCAGTAGATTCCCACGAACGAATATCGTGTATACTCGCTCTGATATCTTGATATATTCTCCTTTCTGAAGGGTCGCCATCTCTGTTCTTCTTATAGGCAACATCTATAGATTGTTGCCACTTTTCATTGTTAAATTTTGTTATGTACTTTGATTCGTTTCTATTGTTCTTTTTGTACTTGGAGAGTAGTTCCGTACCATGAGACTGTTTGAAGTTCTCCGTCAAAAACCTGATATAGGTGTCTTTCACTTCGATTGTCTTTTTCAAGTCTTCGATAATGAATAGCAAGTACTTATGATTGGCGAATTGCTTGTAGTTCAATCTGGAAAGGAATTGAACTGAAGCTTTTTGGTCTTGGGCAACAAGAGAAAAATCCCAGTTGATATCTTTGGACTCTAAATTTGCATTACAAACCGACTCTTCAGGGCCAAAGCTAAATTTTATAGTATTAGTATCGTATATTGCCTGTTCCATCAATTGAAACAAGACTCGTAATCTCGACGGACTCAAATCTTGCATCCCAAACAGTGATGCTACATGCAAAAACAGGCTACCCTCCAATTGTTGAATCCAGACTGTAGCAAAGTCAGTCACGTATAAACCAAACAGACGTGTTTCTGGGTCAGAGTGGAAGCCATAGATTAGCTCCTTTTCAGACACTTTGTGTTGCTGCCATCTTGTAGGTAGTTGGGACATCTGCGTGTATAAACTGAATTAAAAATGCAGAAATTTGGGGAAGAAGACAACAAAAATGATAATCAGTGTCAACAGTTCATATCTGACTGTACGGGTACTGGAGGCTGTAGCAATCTTGGTGGAAAGATGTTGTCTATGATTGTTGAAAGGAAGAGGCATCACTAGTTATTCTGTACTTAGATTCTCTGATTTCAACTATTTATTTCTTAGCTGTGCACTCTGGATTGTATAGAACTACAAGGTGCTAGCCAAGAGTTCAGCATCATAGAATTTCCAGAACTACAATGCAAATATAAAGATACTAGGTGATATGGACCAATCTTTCTGCAATAAGGACTTATAGCAGATGGATTGTGAATTTACGAAGTTATTTCTGATCTGTTTTTGAATAATTGTTCTTTTTCGCAGCCATTTTCGGGAAATTTACGAAGAAAATGAGGGAAGGTTGAAAGCCGAAAATGATCAAAACGGATACTACTCATGGTTTTATCTGGAATAGCTACTCTTAGTAGCCAACGAACGCACAAACCAATATAATTTGAAACAAGGGAAGATACAATAAACTTGATCTCGCAGAATTATATTCAGAAGTCGTGAGACTCTAAGATAGAAACACCTAAATTATTTGAACACTTCGAAAAACATATCTAATGTAGAATGGAATTATACTCTTACAATTGCCTTTCTAACTTTATCTTCTCTTCAAAGCGATTCTTCTGGCATCTCTAATGTATTGCTACCTACACTACAGTGGTACATACTGAACTTGCACAGTGTGTAGATAAGAATAAGTAAAGTCTATCCATAGTGAAAATAGTTCGGTGCAGGGACCCAACTTTGTGGTCGAAATAGAGGAGGTTGTTGATCCGAGCTTCTCCAGACTATTCCCGATTGTGAATGCTATAGCCAGAACAGGCAAGACCAAGTGATTGGACGTTTGCATAACTCGGACTCATATCTTGTTTGCAATTTCAGAAGTGAGAACTTAAGGGTTATTTGAAACTTTACTGACATTTAGTTGTCAGCTGGATATAAAGGTGAATAACAAACTGAATTTTCATTGGAAATTTTCAGAATTGAACAACACCAGTTTCAACTCAAACTTCAAAATAGAAACAAAGCATATAGTTTTTCAGCCTCTGCTATCGGAACTGAAATACTCTACAAGATCTAGTTGAATCTGCGAACAAAGGCACCAACCTAGATTGCTAAGTAACAGATTCATTAGAATATCACTTTTTTCAACTTCCTGCTACTAACAAGAGTTATATCTTTATATTGAAGATACCAAGACACTTTGATCGTCCCATATTGCTATTATAATCTGTGAATCTCCAATGGACTCATTTCCCCAGTGCTGCGCTCCTCAGCAGTACTCCACAGACCAAGTCGGTGAAGTAGCGCTACGAGTTTTGAATAACTATAAGAACAAGATAAAGAACAACTTGTCGAACCGGTATGTGATCTCGTTAGCAGGTATTCCGGGATCGGGCAAGTCGACATTTGCTGAGCAGGTGACTAGAGAGCTCAATGGTGTAGATAGAGATGTCAGGGCCGTAGTTCTTCCACAGGATGGATTTCACTTGTATCGTGCCGAGCTTCAGCAGCTACCTAACGCTGAGGAGGCTGTCACGAGACGTGGGGCTCCGTTCACGTTTAATGCCAATGCTTTTGTAGGATTGGTAGCGAAGCTCAATGATCCTCAGTACTTGGTGGAAGCAATTCTGGCTCCGTCTTTTGACCACAAGTTGAAGGACCCAGTGGAGGACGACATTCTCATTGGACCCGATACTCGTATCATTATTATCGAGGGTAACTATGTTTCTCTAACGGACGACTACTGGAACCGTATCAGTGACTATGTCGATGAGACGTGGTTCATCCAGACTCCAATGGAAATAGTCAGAGACAGAATCGTAAAACGCCATCTTGATGCTGGAATCGCTGCTAATCACGAGGAGGCGATACAGAGAGCAGATGGAAGTGACTTGGTCAATGCTCATTACGTGTTGAATCATTCCAAGGCCACTGACGTGGTGATTATCACCGAGAGCATGAGCATTAAAGTAGATTAATAGAAAATTAGTTATAGATATGAAGTAATAGAAGAAAGTAGATGTAGTGAAAGTGTATTAGCGAATATAGATTATATTGTGATGGAAGAGGTTATGTAGATACTGTTGATATGGGTGAGATATGTAAATTTTTGTGATGCCCAAACTGTTATGGAGATAGCTATTGACATAATAGATAACAGGAGAAGAAAATATGGGTTTTTTGAAATGAAGAATAGTTATGAAGTCGTTATGGAATGTTGTAGACGATTATAAAGATGGTTATGATTTATGTTGGCTGACAAGAAATGATTACGAATTTTTATGAATCTACAACCTTTCTCTAAAACGTAAATTACAATGCAACAAACAAACAATATATGCAATAAGGGCTCAGTTAGGAGAAACGTTGTAACGCATCTTGATACCCATGGCAGACAACTCCGAGTCCAAGTATTTCAATACAAACGGAATGGCGACGGTAGTGGTGTCGTCTCCACCAACGTACTTTTTACCTTGGCCATCTTCCCAGATGTCGGAGTCATCGGCATATCCAAACTTTTGCACGTATGAGTCCAACTTGGTGGAACATCTACGACATCTGATGGTAGCCAATGAGCCTATTCTAGGTACAGTGGTTTGTGTGGTTAAGATGGAACCACATGAGCGACAGAGCGACGTCTGGGTGTAGTCTGAGCAATTCAACAATCTGTCTTGGAGCATGAAGGCAGTACCGTGACCGATGAGGGCATCTCTTTCCATTTCACCGACACGAATACCACCAGATCTTTTTCTACCTTTGACAGGCTGCATGGTTAAAGAGTTGACAGGTCCAGTGGATCTGACTTGGAACTTGTCGTTCACCATGTGTCTCAATCTCTGGTAGTAGACACATCCGATATAGATGTCTGCTCTCAACTCTTCACCGGTGGCACCAGAGTACATGGGTTCATTACCGTGGTAGTTGTAACCAGCCAGTCTCAACTGTTCACCAAAGAAATCAGCAGGAGTGTCGTCTTCGCTGAACTTCCATGGTGTGGAGTCTTGAGCGATACCGTGAAGAGCTCCAGCCTTTCCGGCTAACGATTCTACAAACATACCAATAGTCATACGGGATGGGAATGCATGTGGGTTGATGATGACATCGGGTTGGATACCTGTTTCTGAGAAGGGCATATCTATCTGGGGCCATTTTCTCGAACAAACACCCTTCTGTCCGTGTCTGGACGAGAACTTGTCTCCAATATTAGGCTGTCTCGTGATTCTGTACTTGATGGTGATCTGCTGGAGAGCCTGGTCAGTGTTGTCGTCACCGAGTAACTTAATTTCTTCGATGAATGCAGGTTCAGTAGAGTGGTATGTCTTGACTTTGGTCTTGCCCAGAGTCTCGTCGAAAAAAGCTACGATAGGATCTCCTTCTTCTACTTTGACTCCGATCAATGGCAAACCGTCCGCATCCAACTTCTCTCTCCAAGTTTCGGGCCATTCATCGTCACCAAAGCCGAAATGTTGAGTGATAGGGTCTCCTCTTCTTCTGGACTGTGACAAGTCAACCTTCTCCACCTTGTAAACTGTACCATATCCAAAGCCTCTTTCGTCAGCAGACTTGTTGATAATCATCGCGTCGTCCATATCATAGCCGGTATAAGAAATGACAGCTACAACAGCGTTCATACCGTTAGGGAAATTATCCATGCCGTAGTCGTCGTACAAGTTAGCCTTGACGATAGGAGTCTGACCAGTCTGCAATCTATATAATTTGTTGTCAGATCTGTGCATCAATGCTACACCAGGTGTACCCATGGTCTGCTTACCCATTTGACATTGATACATGTTTCTGGGAGACTGGTTGAAGTCCGAGAAAGGTGTCAAGTTGGCCAAGATCGACAAAATGTTAGTGGGTGAAAATTCTACATGGGTGTGGACGTTGCTTTCGATTTCGGCTGGAGTCACGGCTACGTTCATGTACACTTGCTCGAATGGACCCAACACATCTAGCTTGTCCAAGGGCAAGTACTTGGTTGGTCTCATCATTCTGGAGTGGCCACCAAAGATGTACAAACCCGGGTACTGTCCCTTGGTTGAAGGAGGCACGTATCCAATCTCCAAGTCGAGGGGAAGTCCATGGCCGCCTTCTACCTTCCAGAACCTGAGTGTGTCGGCTACAATTTTACCCTGTTCATGGGTCGTCCATCCAACTATCTTACCGTCTAATTGGACACAACACAAGTTGGGTCCGGCAGCAAAGGTGTGAGCTGGAGATACACCCAATTTTGCCAAAGCCTTTGGCACTTGTGAGACATCTGAGGCTTCGGTGGCTATTTTACATTTATGGGCCAAATGGTTAAGCAAACCACAGGGTGAACCATCAGGTGTATGAACGGGACATAAGAACCCCCAAGATTCTGGTAATAACTTTCTCACAGTGGTAGTTTTCAATTCAGCAAAGAAAGATCCTCTGTGCACCATTCTGAAATGGGAAATGAATCTGTAGAAGTTAATTTTTTCGGCTACAACAGTGTAACCAGAGACTTGCTGCAAGTCTAAACCAGACTGCGATACCAAGTTACCAGTAGACAAGAAGTACTGCAATTTTTGACCAATGTTCTCATTGATTCTCATGAACACCCTAGACATGTACTTTCTATCGTTGAAGTTGATGGCCACACCACGGTTGATATCGGACTGGATCTGGAGATTGATATTCTGCAAGTACTCCTCGATCTTCTCCTTGATGATCATACCGTACAAGAACCCCCCAAGTAACACTTCTTGGTGCTGAGTGGCATCGGGATTGTCTGGAGAACAGTCTCCAGCGACCAACGAGTACAACTTTCTAATCATGAACAACAACATGCGGAACTTGTCGGTGTTGTCGGGCAAATGGACCAAAACGATTCTTCTCAAAACCTCTTGACCCACTTCGATGTCTGAGACATCTGGCGTAGCACCAAATACGACTCTGAATTTGTCACCCAAGTAGGCAAGCGTTTCTTGCTTGGAATACAAGTTGTACTGCTTGTATGTTCTCAACAATAATTCCAAACGATCGGTCAAGAATGAGTTGGCAGAGTCAGCGCCGACGATCCCGTCAAAGATCTCACGGTCATTTGACTCAATGAGAGCCTTCAAGATCATCACTACAGGCACCAAGTACTCATTCTTTCTCCATGAAAAACGGAAGGTAACGTTACCATCGTTCAAGTAGTGTAAAACGTTAGTCTGAGATGTTTGGTCTGGTCTGACTGAACGAATCTGGATACCAAACTTAGTGTAGGTAGCACCTCTGTTACCGAAAGATGGACGAATAATAGCCATAGGATGGTTTCTACGTTGCACAATCAACATACGGATCAATTTTTCAATCCCATTAACAATGAAATAGCCTCCCAACTCGTCAGACTCTTCTCTTTGCTCCACCAATTCTTGTGGAGACAACTTCTCCAAATGGCATCGGTTGGTCTTCAACATGATGGGCACCTGGCCGGCTTCTCTTATTTCCGAGACCTCGTCGCCATCGTTGACCGACCAGGCAACTTTCAACATTAATCTTGAACGATAAGTCGTGTGTCTTTCTCTACATTCAGCCGGGAAAGTTCTTCTGTTGATTGAGATCTTGTCGTTGTTTGGCACGGCGGGTTTGGCCAACTGTACTGACTCTACTCGAATTTGGAGCTTGTTTCCGAGTCTTTCTGAGTCGTTGGAGTCGAAAATGGTCTTCGTACCAATGTCTTTTACTGCTAAATTCAAGAGCCCACCATCAGGTCCCTCAGTCAAGGCATTGAATGAACCTACATGTGGTGCAACAGCATCTTTTAATAGAGGATAGGCACTTTCGTCCTTGGGAGGATTCTGGAACCGCTGCTCACGCTCAAGCGTTTTGAAATCGGCCCTCATAACGTCAGAAATGTATAACGTGAGTTCGGACCCAATGGGGAGTTGCACTTGCTATTTTCAAAAGAAGGTGGTCGTACGTCATTTTTCAAATGAGTTTGATCTTATACTAGAGTGAAAAATTTGGTGATGAGTTCACGTGTCAAATATCACGTGGAAAGCGATGGAATGTTTTTGTGTAGATCTTTAAGTAAACTGATCCGAAAGCATTACTGTTAAAAATAGAAATGTTTTTCTTTTTCAAATCTATGTGCTTCTCTCCATTAGTCACTCCAATTCCTTTCTCCATTTATTTATGGCTTTTCTAAGATTGCTATTACATAAATCGTTTTTTTTGAGTTTGTGATTTATTTGCTTATATGCATTCCAAGTAAATATTCTCTTCTATCGTAAATGAATATTTAACTATAAGTGATTGTACCTTTTATTCCCAATAGCTGCTAAAGAATTGCATTGCTCCCATTGTTGCAGCAGATTTGTTGTTCTGCTTTTCGAACTAGTTTATTTCAATGTAAACCCCCTCAACTGTAATTCTTATCCACATATCTTGTACTACATAAATTGAACAGTTCCACACTTAATTTGAAATCCTAATCAAATTCATGTTCATTTTTCAGAAACATTTCAAATATCCTCAATCTATATTGAATATAAAATCTACAACTTTTGCATTACCATAATTTCCTGAACCCCAAGTCAACTGTTCTAATTGCTATCACACTAGCTTTCAAACTCAAGCATACTTTTTTTAACTTCGATTATCTCCTACTTCTACTCATATCATTAATATCACCCTAAAGTCACTATGGCCAAGTCTCGTTTTGAATATGTCAAACAATTTGAACGCGAAAACTACCTTCTTCCAGAAACGTATATAGTGATCCGTGTAGACGGAAAAGGATTCCATAAATTCAGCCAAGAATACGAATTCGACAAACCTAATGACATACGGGCCTTGAAAGTCATGAACAGAGCTGCCCAGGCGGTAGTTGAACTGTATAGTGATGTTCTTATGGCGTATGGAGATTCAGACGAGTATTCATTTTTGCTAAGAAAGAATTGCCAATTGTATGAAAGGCGAGAGATGAAGTTGATAACGATGTTTTCCCTGATGATTCTGACTAATTACTTCTATTTCTGGAACGAAGAGTTTCCCGAGAAAAAATTAAAGCAGACTAGATTGCCCAACTTCGATGCTCGGGCTGTAGTGTACCCCAACTTTGCATTAATAAGGGACTACTTCAGCTGGAGACAAGTGGATTGCCACATTAATAATTTATACAATACGACGTTCTGGGCTCTTGTCTCAAAGGGAGAAATGACCCCTCAAGAAGCTGAAAATATATTGATAGGCACCGTGGCTAGCGATAAGAATGAGATCTTATTTCTGCAGTTTGGCATAAATTACAATAACGAGCCAGAAATCTTCAAAAAGGGCACAATTATCATGAGGGAGTTGAAGGAGGAAGATTCGATAGACGACAAAGAATTGTCAGCCAGACAGAAACAACGAATCGACAAGAAGAGAAAAAAGGCAGACATCACGCTTTTGCACGAAGACTTGATCACCAACGAGACGTTCTGGACTTCACGACCATGGCTCTCTCAATGAATTGCTGATATTAGATATGGTGTATATTCTATTAATGGAAACACATAGTCAATCGTAATGGATAAATTGTAGGCCGGAGACACTTATGTGACAATTGAATATAAAAACTATACATCAATTTGGGAGATCTGATTGAAGACTCCTGTTAACTGACAATCGTAAAGCAAGATTTCGCTTTGCACATATTCTTGCGCAAAGTCAATACGTTTTGCAATACACGAGTGTCGGAATCGGGTTCGGAAAAGTCATAGAGTGGCCGAGACGGATCACAATCACCTTTCGGTTAATCGTTGTCGTAATGATTTGAGTCATCCCAGACTCGCAAGTGTATTTCCGCATTGGGACAATGACTCCCGATGCAGAGGAGCAAAGTTGCTTGAGCCATTGTAGAAGCGGTAACATTTACGGAGCAAAGGTAGTTCACAAAATAGTTGTCCTTTTAGATTGAGTCTTGCCATATTGGCAAATGGTTTCAAAAAGTTTGCGCAAACTCTGCAATGATGTATTTTTATGCAGCTGTGTTTTGAGTTTTGCCTTGCAGCCAGACAATTGAAATTCACAGCGCCAATTATAAGCAATTTTGACACACTTGCTATTGTAGGAACGGTGTTGACTCCGTTGGTTACCACATTCTGATCTACCGTAGTTGTTGGCAGATCTAACTACGAAAATCTGGGCAGGCGAACAAAATATGTGTTGAAACACTAATAATTAAAGATGTGTGGTAATAATTGGTGGCTGCGCGGTGGGGAAGGTGTAAATTTTTTAATGTTGACGAACACCTGACAATAATTAAGAAATGGAGTGTTGCGTAGTCGGGAATTATTCGAATTTAGATGTTAGAAAAGTCCTGGTATTATTAATAGTAAACTGATGGCATTTATAGCAGAACGGTATTTTTACAAAATGAGTTGTATAATAGTAACTAGGTAAAATTCTACATGGCTTATTTTGCAGACTTCGATTTCTGTGTGTATCTCAGGTGGCTCATCAGGCAGACAGGAACAGAAATGTCGGCAGCGATGGTTGCAAGTGCCCCTCTACCTGCCGGAAATGTCGCGGGGTAGGCGCGTATATTAAATTACAAAGTTTCATATCCTCAAAATTAGATTGTGTTCTGCAGGACAATGGGATCGTGTGCGTGGGCCAGTGAAGAGAAGAGGGGGGAACCTTCGACAGGGGCTTTCTTTGGGTCTGAGGGGTAGTGAAAAGATTTTACGTGTCGACTGTGGTGCATTGAGACGACTATTGTCAATGTCTGGTGTCTGCAGCTTCACAGTACATGTTTCCACATGCAATGTTGGGTGAGTTAAATGGGATACAGAAAAGTTGACGATGTGAATATTTTTTAGGGGGCGGTAGCTTAATTTTTCCTGTCCAGATGGGACGTCATGATGAAACTCTACCCTGAAAATGTCTCAATCGGATTTAGTAAATCTGGAAGAATGCTCAATTACAGAATAATCTTACAAGATCAAAAGACGTAGATCCATAGATGTAGAATGTATTATTGTATATTAGTACCCAAAGACAAATAAATATAATGAATTAAAGACAGTAGTGAAATAAATAGAACAGTCGGCTGAGGGAAATAAATAGCACAGAAATGTAAAGCATAGGCGCTAGATGTGGATGGAATCGCTTAAAGCGTGGAAAGTCGAAGCTGCTGAAGGCGAACAGGTGGTGAGCACATCCGGCTTAACACTGTTGATCTTCTTAGAGACGTTCGATTCAGCTCCGTTAGAGAAACAGTAGTTGTTGATGAGATCAGCGTAGCTCAAAGAGCTGAAGTCTGCCTTTTGGCCAGCAGCTTGATGCTTTGACTTGTATGACTGGGAGTATCTGTGAGGAGGTGCGTTGTTGTTGATGTCAGAAGACGAAAACGAATGCTTCAAGAGAGGAGGACGGTTCTTGGGAGCCACAGGTGCCACAGAAATCGAACGTGGTTTGGAGACCTGCTCCAACTCGTCGTTCAAGTTGTTATAGCGTGAGTGGATCGACTGTTTCTTCGAAGCGTCTGTAGAAGTTGTAGACTGGAACTTGATCAACTTGGTGATAAGTTCGTTAAACTGTGGAAAGTCTTCCTCGTCCTTCTTGTAGTTGTATGTCTTGATTCCCAGCACGGCCTTCAACGTCAACTGGTAGTTGTTGTTATTATTGTTGTCCCAGTAGACGTCGTTATAGACTTCGTACTTGATGCACAACTGGATCTCCAACAGATCTGGCTTACCCTTTAGTAAATCTGCTAATGGAATTCTGAACTTGAATTGATCGTAGTTGTTGGGCAACGGCCTGTTGTATGAAATTATAGAGCTGCCCATCATCACTGAAGTCTCCCAGTTGTTCATGGTGAGTTTAAGTGTCAAGTTCTTCTCAAACGCCAAGTTCTTGACGTTGATCAAACCGAAAAGATATCCGTTGTCGTCCTTCAACAAGTTGGCAGACTTGAGATAGACGTTCTTCAGCTGCGGCTGAGTCATTGGGATGTTGTGAGAGACCAAACGGTATTCACGTTGTTTGGTTACTGTAGGACGATGAGCTGCCCAATCATCGTCTTCGTCACTAGAAGTATCTGATGTCAAGTCGCCGTTCTGGAAGTCGCCGTTTTGGAAGTCGCCATTCCAGTTCCAGTGGAAGTAGTCGTGTCTCTTGAGAGGCTTGTGAAGATATGCAAATTGTTCGTCGTCGTCCAAAAAGTCGTTGGATTGTGGCGAGTGGATGGGCGTGTTGTCGTTTGTGGAAACTGTGGATGGACTTTCAGTTCCGTCAAACATTTTGATGTTGGTGAGTCTCGAAGCGAACCGGACGGATTTCAGCCGTTGGTGCAAATGAGACGTCAGGAGTGACTTCGTGAGCAAGCCAGGCAACTTCAACGACGACTTGACGAGCTCGCCCGACTTCTTGCGGACCAAGGCGGGAGCCTTGTGTGTTCTTTCTCTGTCTGAAAAAATCAGCAGCTGTGACGAGTTGTTTTTGTTGAGCAGAGTCAGGTTCTTCATGGCGGCTATTTGTTCTTTGGTGAGTGGTTGGTAGTAGTTGGGATAGGTAGGTTTGGGCGAGGGCGACGCCAACTTAATCGTCGAGACAGACGTGTCTGTGTCCAACGATTCGGAAGAGGAAACCGAAACGCTCAGATAGAGCGAGTTGTTGGCCATCAAATTGTTGAGTGTGAGCGGCTGACCCGGTGAAGGTGCGGCTATGGTAGAAGCTCTTGAGGTGTACGACATGATGCTAAGAATGATAAGAAGCTGTGTGTGATGTGGATGATACTATGGTAGTAATGCTATGGTGCTTGTGTAATGTTACTGATAGTAAATGTTGTATGGTCTAATCGTAATGATGTTGAGAGTGTATGATCGTTTGCGATATGGCTAGTATGAGGTATTTATGAGACTAATATAATAGTGGGAGATGCAACGATGATGTGGTAGACAGTGTGTGATATGATAGACAAGATGGTATGAGATGAGTGCTATTATATGCGGATATGATAGATATGATGATATAATATAGATAAGAAGATAGATATGTATGCGTTTTTGGTTCCTTTTAGATGCCTATGGCGGTATGAGTACAATGGTAAATGATAGATGCGATGCGATGAGCCGTTCCTCCAATAACCCCAGCGATTAACAAATACAGGCAGATCCAGCCTTCATCAAAAGATAGAGAAGACCAAATTAAAGACTATGAAAAAAAAATTTGCTGGGATTGCCTGTTATATATAAATACATCAAAATCTTTTCAAGATGATTAATCAGGCAGGCTAAGCAAGGGAATGCCAGGAAACTGCGGAAGTTTAGGGAGATAGACAGACGCAGCAATTAGGGAGGATATTTTTTAAGTATTTTTCGGTGGTTTGGGTGCGTATTTTTGGTGTGCTTTTTTGTTCTTTGGATGGGTATTTTATTTTCTGGGCAAATGTCGCTCCTGCCTGGGAATGTCGGATTGCTTTTTATGGTACGGTTGTCTGCACCAGAAAATGTTTGATCAGCTCATTTGCGAAGTTATAGCTGATGCTAACTCAACTCAAACGGATGAACCCTGCCTCCATCTGGTGTGATCCCCAGACGCTACCCACCGTCGGATTGGCCAACGAACGCAGACGGGGATCTCCCGGGCTCCAATCGATCGAGCCAAGGATAGATCTAGTTGTCTGGCGACTATCATGCGATGTCTGCCTTTAGTTGTCACATATCCACGGACATGTGTGTGGCAATTTTAAACTTTTATTATGTGGTTCTGCTGGAAAGTGTCAATATCCATGGAAACATACACACAAACCCCGACAGACAGACAATTTCCCGTGAACCCTCTCCTGATGCTGAGTCTGGCTCCCAACCGTCCAGGTAAGTGTTTGTTCTACCTGACCCCCATGTTGACATGTTGCTAGCCCTGGCACCTCCTCTCCATCTGTGCTCGCTCACCTCGTTCTTGAGTTACCGACACAAACTTTAGACTCGCATCCGAGTCATTCTAGAAATGTCGCACTCTCCTGCAGACAGCCAATCCCATCCCTTGTTCGTGGTTTCGTCGATGTCGCGTCTAATCTTTAATTATCTCATCGCATCGCGGCCATGACGACATCCACCACTTGCACCAGTTCCATTGTGGGCAGGTAGATCGACAGGCGTTGAGGGGAGTGTCACCGATGTCGCAGTACTTGGTCGATTGTCCACTGTCGGCATCGGCGCTTGTTTCGCTTCGCAGATTTGCTGTCTGTTGTGGCCCAGCAAAATGTCTGCGGCCCTAAATGTCTGGCGCGGTGTCTTATCTGCGCACACCTGAATAGGAATAATTCGACAGAGATGAAACGAATGGATGAGGAGAACTGCCAACGCGTTGCACCCAGTGGTTTCACACTCGTCCTGGGGCAGCGTATAGGGGTCGTCTGAGTGGAGCAGTAACCATCTGGAATCGAAATGTGGAGATGTGGAGATGTGGGCAGAATAGAAGTTTGGACAGACACCCAGACGTCTCAACTTTATTTCGCCCAAGAAAAGTTTTTTTTCGCATTCTCTATAATGAAAAATTGAAAAGCCATCAAATATTCACACACTGTTGGAGCGGATGTGTTTCAGATGGCCAACAATAGCATTGTAGATCGCTGAACAAACGAGGCTGACGCAGTGTAAATCAGATTGGATTCGCTACCGAAAGCTGCACGGTTTCTGGGTCCTTGTTGAAGCCGCGTAGCTACAAACCGAATGTAATTACATCTCCAAATAAATTATTATCTGCTGCGATAATATGACATCACACCGTGAGCTAAATGTCGCAACACCCACTGGAGTCGCCCTAAGACGGGGTGTAGTAACTTTTGATCCAGATCTAAAGTCAACTGTTGGGACATGATCTTATCACAGCATCGAACAAAAAATGTCGTCAGGTTGCAACCAGCTTCTTTGTGTCTGGCAGCTGGCTGTTTTGATCCAGCTACTATCTGCGTTTTGTCTGCGGCCAACTGTGTCTACCGTCAGACTGTCTGTCTGGCTCCAGTTTTGTCGCTGACGCTTTTTGCAGTTGTATTGATGATGTAGTCTTCATGCACATACTGCTTTGCAGTCCAGGTTAACACATCCACCAGGCACATCCAATTTCTTTTTAATTCAACTCTAATCTCATCCCTGCGAGTGCCAATATTTTTTCCCTCGCCAAGCCCCGCAGTCCTATCAGTACTCACACCTATTGCCAGATGTGGAATATCTCCTGCAGACGCTGTCCAGCCAGCTAAGCCCAGAAAATATCCAAATAATTTCGGCCCAACAAAAGCAGTAATGAAGACAAATTATCAATAATCTTGACGCTTCCTGTCCACATTGGGGGTATTTTACGGTCCCTGCTGGTTCCAATGACTATCGTGGCAAACCAGGGCTATCGCCAGTTTGCAGCAGATCTTCTTTCTGGTGCTTGGGTCCCAGCGTTTTGTGTCGCGCCAGCCCGTAAATCTACGCGACATTCTATACACCCACGAACCTGGGCGTCTTTGTCGTACCCGTATCCGTATCTCGGACTAGGTCTAATTCAGATTGATCATTTTTGCGCGCAGTCATATACTAATATTTTTGTCATCTGTATGCACAACATCTTTGTTAGACAGAAAAAATATAGATGCTTTGCAAACTTCGCTGGCAGAGCCGCACACAATTCCCCGCCATGGACCCCACACGTCTAGGGTCGTACTCCACTGCCTATTAAGGTTTTCGTCCACATACGCAACCTAGATGCACTAGCGTCTAAAAACAGAACTTGGCAAATATTTTCAGCTTTTTTCAATTCTCTTTATTTTCAGGGACCTCCCCCAGACGTTCGCAACTTACGAGGTTTATGTCCACATTTCAGGACATACCCCCAGCGGGCTGGTCCGGTTAGCGAAGGTAAACGAAACTATACGGTTGCAAAACGGGATCCTGCCAACTTGAATTGTGTAAAATACCCAATTCTGAAACAGGGGTTGTGGAGAAGCTGGGGATCGGCGGAATTGGGAAACTACGAAACCATATCTTTGTAGTCGGTGTATAGAAGTCCCAATAGGGAAAGAAAAATGGGGAAGGGTGTAAACTACTGTAGTCCCGAGAATTGAACAATCTTAGATAAGGTTAGATGTCGGCTCAACATACGTAGTTGCTGGTGATTCACAACCTACAATGCCAAAGTAGTAGTGAGGGAATAGTAGTAGTAGAGGCGATCCCTGAACTGATCCCTTGTCAATCTAAGTATCTGATCCCTGCGTTGTTCTCTAAACGAAGTGCTAATTACTCTGGTCCGTCATCTGCGACCACATTGCTTTAGGAATTTCAATTCTAGACTTGTATCAAGCATTTTCTGTCCGACAGTTTGACGTATGTACGATTCTGTAATTGCAGCTGCACAATTATCAAAACTGGGCTCACCGCACTTCAGAATAGCGCTAGACGACATTTCCTCGACAGGGGTAGATATTGCGCACCTCCAGGCATGTCACCAAAAGTACCTCTTCAAGTGAATAAGCCACCATGACGAAGAGCAATATTTTTGGCACTCTTACCTACGTCATAACGACAAAAGCAAACACTGCGAATGGTGATGTCACCTGCTGCTAGATTATTAATATCGATATTACTATGTATATGTATATGTACTTCTTATATCTATTGCACGTACAATTGCTGCGAATCTTATCAGTTCTTAGCGGAGTCTTCCTTCAAGGTTACGATTCTGTTCAATATCACCTCGTCGGAAGTAGAGTCCTTATCTTCACAGAAGTAACCTTCACGTAATGCCTGGAATCTGACGGTGTTGTTGCCCTTCTTCTCCTTGATATTGAACTGACTACCGGGAACTTCAGCGTTCAATGGAGACTTCTTGACGACGTCTCTGAACGAAGGTTCTACGACAGAACCTACAATAACCTCTTCTGATTCTGGGTTGATGTCAGCCAAGTAGCCGTCTGGATGGGCCAGAGGATTTTCGCTGTGGAACAATTGGTTGTAGATTCTCACTTGTTTCACTGGAATAGCATCGTTCTTAGGCACCCAGTGGATAAAAGTCTTGGGCTTGTTTACTGCTCCTTGGTTGTCGTAGTTAACATGGACTTTGGTGATGTTCCCGTCAGCATCCTTCTCTACAGATTTAAACAGAATGTTAAAAGGAACCTTCATCAATCCAACAGGCTGACCAGGAGCCAATCTGAAGTAGTCCTTGTCGGCCTCTTCTTCGCGTACATCGGCTCTGTCGATATAGACTCTCTTGCCGAACTTGATGGTTCTAGAACCAAACGATTCTCCGCCCTTTCCTGGTTTGTATGGAATCTCGATAGTTTCTTCGTAGTCTTCGTCAACATTGTCCACAACTACTTCTACTGGGTTCAACACCATCATCAAGCGAGGAGTGGTCTGGTCCAAAAAGCCTCTCACTGCACTTTCGAATCTCACAGCCTGAATGTTGGTGGTGGAAGTGGTGACACCCAAGGTGTTGATAAACGACAAGATGGCACCTGGAGGAATACCACGACGCCTAATGGCTTCCAATGTGTACATTCTTGGATCGTCCCATCCTCTTACATAACCTTCGTTAACCAACTTGGCAATCTTTCTCTTAGACATGATGGTACCGGTGATGTTCAAACGGCCGTATTCTCTTTGTGCTGGTCTGTAAACATGCAAAACGTCACACAACCATTCATATGATTCACGGGAAAGTCTGAATTCAGTCGTACACAAAGAGTGACTGATGTTCTCGAACGAATCTACTAGACAGTGAGTGAAATCGTAGGTAGGATAGATTTTCCACTTATCACCAGTACGATGGTGAGGAGTGTTCAAGACTCTGTAGGCTACCAAATCCCACATTTGTGGGGAAGGCGATTCCAAGTTCTGTTTCATTCTGAGTGTAGCCTCTCCTACGGCATAACCACCGTTCTTCATTTTACGGAACTCTTCTAAGTTCTGCTCTACCGTTTTGCTACGATGAGAACATGCACTTCTTTCTCCTCCCAAAGTGCCGTCGGCTTTCATACCACGATTTGCCTTTACTTCTTCTGGAGTACACTGGCAAACGTAGGCGAATCCAGAAGTGATCAACTTCTCAGCCAAAGCGTACAACTCGTCAAAGTAGTCAGACGAGTATGTGATCTTCCAAGGCTCAAAACCCAACCATTCCACCATATCTTTGATCGAATTGAAGTACACTTCTTCTTCTGCTTCAGGGTTGGTGTCGTCGAAACGTAAATAACAGTTTCCGTCGTGGTACTTTGCGTACCCGAAATTCACCATGATAGCCTTTGAATGTCCAATGTGCAAGAATCCATTAGGTTCAGGTGGAAATCTCGTGAAAACTTTTCCCTTGGAGAAGGCCAAATGTTCCTTGATCAACTCAGGATACATCTGAGGCTGTTCACCAGGCTTATGCAAGTCTCCCAAGAATCCCTCAGAAAACATGGATCTTTCCGGCTCTACGGTTTTACTTTTGGCATCGCCAGCAGCGGGTGCCTTCTTCTTCTTTTCCTTCTTGACTACATCTCTGTCGTCCTTGGGACCGCAGAATTGCAAAAATAAATCGTCAATAATCGGCTTGAACAAATTGGGAGCAGCCCACTTCAAGGCAGGTAACTTTTTGACTTCTCCCAAGACTCTGGGAAGCATCGAGTAACGTTTAGTCTCGACTTCATCCCTGTTTGAAGTCATCCAATCGGCAATAATAACCTTGACGTCTTCGGCTGAAAGTTCTTGGCCCACTCCAGCAGCGTCGTTTAAGTCACTAACAGAAACCGCACCTTCTTCTGTACCACTAATGAACTTGACAGCTTCGGAAATTTGCAAGTTTGTCTTTATCCTGCCGTCCAAGATAGCCGTCGAAACCAAACCTCTGTTGTCAACATTAGCATTCTTGCTCGTCTCTACGGCCAATTGGTGCAAAAGTGATAACTTCTTGTCGTCCACAGCAGAATCTATCTTGGCTTCTTCAAGAATTGAAGAGAGAGATGCAGAAACTTTTTTGTTCTTGATGATTTCTACAGACTTTTTGTCGGATAATCCGACACGCGCAAAGAGCGCAACCAATTCCTCGTCACTAGACATCGTCTTGCTGCAAATTTGGCAGATAAGAAAGAAACTAGTGATATCCAAGAGAAGTGTCAGTAGCTTAGAATTTTTTTTGGTTCTGAAATCTTTACTGCATATAGAGTGTCACGTGAGAAAGTTCTTAACTTCAAGAATTAGTCATATCGAAGGGAGGATATTATAGGAATAATTACCTGTCAAGAACGCAAAATTGTACTCCCATACTTAGGTATGCAAACATTTTGGAATAATTAAGATCGCTTCATGTCGGTCAAGAATTTTGGGTGATGTTGTCAATTTTTCAAGTTTTTTGTGGTCACGTGATGAATTACCATATTTTGCTTCCAAATATAAAGTGTAATACACTACTAGATGTACTATTATGAAGATGAGTAAGGTATTAATATGATAGCTAATTGCGTATTCATTTAATAAAAGTTAATTTGAGTATAGATCTTTTTCAAATCAATTTAAAATTTGGTTATTATTCACAAAAAAATCTGCATATTTACAAATACTACCGTTTCTCATTAAGATAATATCATTAACTATGCTACTATTTACAATCTAACGTCTATACCCCAAGAATTTGAAGATTTCTCTTGCAAAAGCTGGAGGGTTGTCCAAGTAAAGATGATGACCTGAGTTAGACAATACCCTGAAGTAGGCCATCTTAGAAGAATCCTGTTTCATGGACAAGTCATTGATCTCGTTGGTCATTTCCAAGCCAGCTTCTTCGTTCATCCAGTCCTTATCACCATACATCCACAAAGTTGGCAATCCCATGTTGACAAACTTTTCTGGACATCTATCTAACAATGGCAACTTGGCCAATGCACCAATGGCCAACACTCTAGTGATGGCATACTCCCCAGATCCCTTAGCGTTGAAGACTCTATAAACATAATCGTGCATGTTCTGGAAGCTTTCCGGATTCTTGTAGTAAGTATGTGCAAATCTATGAGTTGTCCAAGCTGAAATCATCTTCGATTTCGCAGGGCCGGCATTACGGATGATTGAAAAAGGAGAAAAGTTCTTCTCCCACATGAAATCTACAATCTTTCTTCTTCTCGTTTTTGGAGGTTCATCTTCTTCAGGCTCTTGCGGAGTAGAAGCGACTTCCCCATGAACGATTTCTTCTTGATTTGCTAACACTTCTTGTTGGATGGCTAGAGAAGGAGACTTGAGGTTTTCGATCTGCTGCTGTTCGTGAGAAATATAAGGCTCTAAGTTGTCCTTCAAGAGCGAGAACTTATTTCTCTCTAAGCCCACAGGAGAAATCAATACCAACTTTTCTATCAAATTAGCCTTGATACCAGTGTTTTCGACTAATATCTTTTTATTGTATTTCAATGCATATGCGCAACTCAAATAGCCTCCAAAGGAATGGCCCATCAATACAAAGCGGTTAATGTTTCTTCTTTTTCTCCATTCTTCAACTGCGTCTATGAACCAGTTCTCTACAGCGTAGACGTCTTGTTTAGTACTCGATGGAAACGATGGGAAGTTGGGTCTGGCGGAAAATCCAAATCCCAACAAGTCTATTGCGTGAATCTTGATGCCGGGAATTTTTGAAAGCGAATCGTAATTGTCTATGAACAAACCCAAGGAAGCAGCATATCCGTGGATCAACACGACGTCCCTGGAAGGCTCTGGTTCTCCGATTTTGGAAGGCGTCCAGGGCTCTGGTTTTTCGGTATTCTCGATATACAACTCGTGAATGTACTTGCCACCGCCAATGTCAGTGTTGATGATCTGGGCTCTTCTTTTGCCATCAGATTCAGGGAAGAACGGTAACACTGAGAGCAACTTGGCTTCCACATTCTCGTCGGTATATCTACTCTGGAATGACTGTTTGATCCAGTCCTTGAACGAATCGGTCCAAGTGTAAGGAGCCCGTTTTCTTCCGTCGTTGAACTCGCTTTTCTTGGAGTTCATACGTTCGGTTGCATCCCGTGTCTCAGTTGCCATTATGAAGTGTTATGAAATGGAAAGTAATTAGTAAAATCAGAATCTGATAAAAAGCTAAGTGGATAAGTTGGATCTATCTCCAATGTTATCTTGTATGAGTGAAGATATCAAAAATATCTTTATTATAAATGATCTGAAAGATGTGAATGTATGAAAAAGTATTTCCGCAAACAAACCGGATTGAAATATTGCTATTGATTTTGATCCTGAAATTGAATTGTTGATTTCTTGCTTATCTCGGTTCAGCCCCAGTAGATTCCGCTTCTTATATATTCGATATTGACAGCGCGTGATTTTTCAATCGTGGCGAAGACTTTGGAATTTCACTAGTCGCTATAAGAATTAAATTATGGAATACTCGGATTTAATGTAGAAGATCTTCGGATGCTGTGCGGAAGCTGAAATAAATTCCGATTAGACTATCCGCGGTCACGAGACTCATCTCGGTAGTGCGTCCAAAAGGGAATGCCCGACACAGCCATGCGGAGATAACCGTCATAACTCCAATAACATCAACTATAATTCAAAAAGAAACGGCTGAAAATACCAATTCTTCTCACAAGCTAATGACAATAGAGCAGAATTTTAATTGAACTATCCGAACGCAGCCATAATATGGGCAATTCCACAAAAGAACTTGACGGTAGAGTTGAATTGGCAGGGAAATTAATGCACCGTTGCTTTTATCGCACTTTATTCGAATATAAACTTTCAGGAAACTCATTTATAGCGAGAACAGAACCATCTCAAAACATGAATCAAGACGTTTTTTTGGCATTCTGCCTAATTGGACTTTTTCGTAAAAGGAATTGTGCAGCAATCGTTGTGCAGATTTAGCTATTCGGTACGATTGATGCAATAAATAGGTGCATGTACAATGTCGAAAAATATGCGCAACGAATATATTTACTCAAATGCTTTATAAAACGGAGTTCTTCAGAAATATATTCATGGAGGTGCTTTCAATGGACTCAACCATACGAAAGTAGGTAAATACTTCTTATTTTAAATGTGTTTGTGTCCATTTAGTTTATTTTGAAGAAGCAAGAACGCCAGGCTATCTTCCTATACATACCAAGGTTTCAAACATTACAATTAAATTTGTTCTTTGAAATTTTATATTAAAACATGTATCTCGACATTTACTTAAGTAACAGAAAAAAAAGAGAAGTGGATTCACAAGATCAAATTAGAGTATCAAGGGAAACTTCCAATTCTAGGGCCGAAGTAACCACCTGGAGCATCAGAAGCATTGAGTCTTGACTGTTGACCATAACCACCTTCAATTCCATCGAAGCTGACGGTGTTACCCCACCAAACAACACTCTTGTCATGATACTCTACTGCAAAGAAAATGATGATACCAGCGAATGCAATCCCGGCACTCATAGCCGCTGACAAGACGTAATTGTACTTCTGCCACCATGCTTCGTATTTGTTACGAATATAGAACATAAAGGCAATAGATAAATAAAGACCTCCTGTATAATAGGAAAGATTGTATGGGGCATAGTCAGTAATTCCTCCAATAATAACAGTTGGCTCAAAGTATTTCGTAAGTTTGTAAGGTGCATATCGTTTGAATGCAAGTGCAAAAAGTGCAAGCACAAATCCAATTAAGAAACAGTACTGCAAAACCGGATAAAGACCACTAAATACTTTCTTGGGCCCAATAACACCCCATTGAATAGATGCATTGTAGAAAGTTGTTGAGTGTTGACAGATGAATCTTTGTCTATTATCTGGTTGACAGTAATCCTTAATGTTGTTAATAGCAAAATTGATGATACCAAGTTGAACAAATGAAGCAATAAAAATAGATAAAATTTGAACCCTAAACATTGCCCTAATAGGAACCTTGGCGTAATGAGCCATCTTTTGGTTTGTAATGTAGTTCTGTGCTTGAAGATCGATATTGGTACCAAATGCTTTGATAAAGTTCAAAGCAAGTCCGTTTCCTGGAATTGCATATCCAACAATCAATTCAACCAATACGTTAAGAGCAAAACCACTGCCAGTTCTAGAGTAGACAGCAGTAATTGGAATCAAAAAAATAAAATTAATTCCCAAAGCAAAGAAGAGCCCCCAAACTGGAGTTTCAGCAGGGTATATTTGAACACAAATAATAGCCAACACAAGAGAAATCACCAAAACCACCAAAAATACCCAATCTGGAACCTCCTTATAGACCGACATCATTTTTGAGTGAGGATCATCAAAACCTTCATAAGCAGATCTCTTAAAGTTCCTGAAACTTTCGTAAAGGCTCTTAACCGCTCTCCAGGTTTGCTTGTATCGACTGCCAATTTCATAAACAATTCCGAAAGGGTAGAGAGCAAAGAAGGCACCATAAACAACCAAGTTTGCAGCAGAGTAGAACGGTGGTCCATATTCTTCATACTTCTCATTATCGAACAAACTATTCTCGTTGACAACTGAAGTAACTCGGTACACTTTTCCTTTATTAGTGTATAGACTTTGAGAATTGATTGGAAGGTATCCTGTCCACTTATAGTTACTCCAGTACACAGCAATGATACAGATGAACCCAATAAGCGAGCCAGTGTATCGTGAAGCTTGTGTATAGAAGGGTATTACCAATGAATTTGAATCGAGCATATTCCAATCAAAAGATGGTATAGGGTTTAATCCCAAACCTTTTATAGACCCAGTTATTGCAACCAAATTAAAATTGTAAGGACTAATCCATGTCATCCAGTTGAAATATGTTAAAGCTGCAAATAGATAATCTGGAATCCAATAATACAAAAAAGAAATTGAAAAGAACAAGAAGAAGAAGGAGAACTTCGAAATCTTCCAACCATTAATGACTTCCTTTTTCTCAGGGACTAACAAGGCTCTGTTCAAAGCAAGTGTAGGTAAGAGAGTGGGCCAAAGAGCTTCGGTTGGATAAACAGCAAATCTTCTGAAAACACCAGCGATTCCAAAACCCAAAAAATTATTTGATAAAATCAACAACGTCTGGTAGCCAAAATCAGCCCATTGATTATTGTAAAACATTTCCATTTTTTGAACATGTATGTTATAAGAAACATAACTGGTGCCACCAGAAACGGCGTAGAAAAGAGTAGCTAACATTTGTTCCTTGTAATTCCATGGCCCAGGATTAAGATCAATAGTATATCTCCAAATCTTGAATTTTTTTCTTGGTAAGATATATTCCAAGAGAATTCCAGATGGATAAAGTAACATTTGAACAACACTAGACAGAAGACTAATACCTGGTATTCTTTCAGAAAAAAATTGATTGATAACTGCCCCAATGGCAGTCCAGATAATACCAAGGATATAAACTCTTACGGTTTCGACAGGAATAGTTGGGTCATCATATGGATCTGTAACCGCTCTCACTTCAGCGTAAGGGGAGTGGTAAGCAATCAAAGTAGCCTCCAACCTAACTTGCAAGTCCCAATCTACAATATGATGAACATCTTGACTATATTTTTCTTCATCTACAACAGAATACACTTCTGAAGTGATCTCTTGTTTATCAGCAAAAGATTTTGATAAATTGGCACTTGTGTCATAACCCTTTTGTTGCAACAATGCTTTCCACAAGTCATAGTCTTTTGTATCAATATTTGAATCTCCAGCAAAATCAGTAGCAGATTGATCTAAAATCGTAAGTGCATCCTTAGTACTTAAGTGCTCAACCTTCTCAATATAAAAGGTAGCCTGAGGTGGTAATTCTTCAAACGAGATTAATCCATCAAGGTGGATTCTTCTCATAATGAAGAATTTCTGTTCTTCTGAAAGTGATCCACCCACCTCTCCAATGGAAACTGGATTGGAGGTCACGGCTCTTATGTCAATTTCATGATCTTCAAGTTGCAAATAGCTAGTTGCACTTTGGACATTATGGACGCCCGATTTGTCCACCTTTTCTTTCAAAGACATTTTTCTAGAGTTCAACAAGTTCTATTCTGTAAAATGAGGAATGAGTTGTTATATTTATATTACAAAGCTATTGTCTTGAATATTTCTGATGTGATTGACATTGAGCAGCTTGGCGTTTTTTTCTGAGTTGAAATTAAGGTCAAGAGATAATTCAATTAAGATGTGGACTAAACTTTTGGAGCCACTTATCTGGAAAAATATTGTGCAAATAAGGGCCGTACATACAGAGGATAGAGCCACAGAGCCATTTGCTGCAAAAAAAAAACTTCCAAGTTGGTAAACGTGTTAACCTTCTGCCTGCAATTGTTTTCATACCAGGTTTCCCCAAGTTTTCCTATAATAGCTTACCATCATTAGATTCCTCTTATTGTTCTACTTAAGACAAGTAAATACCAATGAAGTAATCCTAATTCGTGTTATTACTATCTTCAGCTTAGAAATTCATTCTTCACCAATATCGCAGAACTCTATCGGAAGATTCCATTTCGCGATATCTTCACTAATCAATCCTCTTTCACATATCAAATCTATGGAGTGCGACAAGTTTGTTTCAATCATTATTATCAAGATAACAATTTCATATGCTTGTGAAATTAGAAATCCTTGTGGTAATCCTATTCAATAGTATTCCTCAAAGAGAATTTATTTTATCTAAATGTTCCGAATGATGTATTTTATGGAATACTAAACTCGCGCACTCTTGAAAAATATTTCTTGTTACAATCAGCTTGGAGAATTATGGGGGACCGGATGCATAAAAAAGCTCGGCAATGAAACCACCTCTATACGGCTCCATTCTCGTTAGGTTAATTATGGAACTTGTCCGGCTAATAAGTAATTAAAATTTGCCACACCAAACCCGGCTTCATAGATTTTATACAATATTTTATTCCAAACTTCTGGTCTGCCTTCTTAATCAACCTTGTATTCGCATTTTTTTGTACTGCACCTTATGAATACTCTATTCGTTTCAGGAATGGTGGCATTCATTTATGGAGTACCATCCCCGACACCTACACAAAGGATGACATCACCTTGGTGCCGTTCAAGAAGTGCACTTCAATATAGAACTACGGCTTTAATCTTCAAAACTAGAAGCCACTTATCAGACCAACCAAGAAACATTTACTCCTAGTCTGAAGCACATCTATTGGATGACTACAATGTACTTGCAGAGTCTGCTTTGATAATATTGTGATAATATAGTTAAACTCGTCGTCTATGCTATGATATTCGAGACAATAATTACTAAAATAAATAGAGATCATTATATTATTTGTTAACCTACATTGAAAAAATCTGAAGGTGTTTGTTGGATTAAATTATTGAGCAACAAACGTAATTGCAAATCTCTCGAATTGCAATATTTTATTTGAGTGCATGCAAGAATTTTTTCTTTCATGTTGTTCTTTGCTACGTTCTTATCTGCTGCACATGAAATTATTCACCACCCTAAGTGATCTACTCTTCTATCGTACACGCTTCGAACTTCCAGATACTAACTCTTGAATACCAATATTCTTCAATTATAAAAGTTCTTCCGTAACTTTCATGGTGAATGCTTTCAATATCACTATATCAGTTTATTATTTTTTTCATTTCCTACATAAAAGGTGACTTATTGTTTACTGTTGCAAATATTTAATTATTTAAGAAATGTCATCATACGAAAAGGGCACTAATGTAAAAGACACTTTGAAGTCGAATCATGAACCATAGAACCTATATTTATACAAAAATAGCCCACATTGTAACCATGGATCAAGAAGTCAATCCCGAATATTAACGAAAGTTAGATACATTGGTAACGACTCTTGCTTCCTAATGCCATATACGAGTTGTACTGGTATATGAATGAGAATCGTTTCAAAAAAATTTCAATTTTCTTGTTTCACGGTAGATAAATCTTCATTAATATTAGATCAATTTCTTTATCAGGAAGCGTGAAGTCCAGTTTTGTGTATGTAAGCTATCGTTGGCCACTGCATGTACACGCGCATTTATCGCATGTCAAAATTATGCTATCAACCCCTGCACCCAAACTCTGCAAAAGTGACTTTGCAGTGTCTATCAGATATGTAAACTCCCAGCTGCGTATGGTCTTTAGGTAGTTAAGCACAGCTAAAGTGTTGGTTCAGATGTTCCCAGCTATAAGCTCATGATCATCCTCAGACTCTTTTTTGCCATGCAAGGGCCACAAATCGACTTTGTCGCCAGCAGCATCAAAATACTCTATGAAATCAACTTTGTATTTGTTGGTATGCTTTTGAATTCCTAAATGTGTCTTGCGGCCACCAAGATAATGGCAAATACTGACATCTGTTGTACCATCAGGGTGAATGCGGAGAAGATTAAGCATCAGGTTGTTAGTCGTGGCCTTTGACATGTTAATTCTAACTCTGTACGGAAAGGAGGGCATTCTTTTCACTGTCTCTTTGGATTCATTTCCGTAATCCACGTAGCCTTTACTGTGATATTCCATGACAAGACCATCGCGAGGATCCGGAAAGGGTATGTCAACGCTGAAACGATATGTCTTTTGCAACCTTTTCACATTTTTCCATGGATCAGCCCCTCCGATTATGATGTACATGCCATTGAGCGCTATAGAAATTGCGTAAGTGGGCATTTTTATGACTATTTGGTTCCTTCAGTTGATGATTTTAAGTAATTTCAGCTAAGTCGGCATCCTCCTCTATTTATATTGAAGGGTGTCAATTGCGTGCGGCTCCATTTGTGTTATATTAGTCGGACATACAACAAGTTTTCCACACCTCCCTAATTAAAAGTTCGTCTTCGGAGAAAGTCATGTTCTACACCGAATATGTAGAATTCTATTATCACAGCCATCACGTCATTGCATGTTCGAAATTCTCAATAGAAAAAGTATCATCATTTGTACTACGTGTGCATTTGCGCCTATTAATACCATTTCTCTATGTTCATTACTTACCCTACGAATAATTTTGTAACTTAACATATAAAATGGCTAATTGCGAAATATGTTTTTACAACAGATTAGCAGAGAGAGATGAATAACTAGCTTTTTCCGATATCGAGCAGACACTTCTGTCCATTTTCCTGAAGTGCAGCTTATCTTATCAATACTGTATATGCATATCGAATCTATGGAGTTATCAAAAATAGAACAGTATTCTTCCAACACACCACAAGACAGTAGAATTAGTATTTCTATATTTCTGCTTCTCAAGTGGATGTTTCTCCATTTTGAAAGACGAATTTCCATTTATGACAAAACCAGTACATCTATATCAAGGAAAATAATAGTACAGTTCAGTATAAATTATCGCTTTTTGCCATTTCCCAAAGTACCCGTTGACTTTCTCACGTGCAATCACACGTGCCTAAATTTACTGCCAACTCTCCCTGCACACTCCAACTCTCTCCAATACACACAATCACTGGGAAAATTTTTTTCAACTATAGAAACTTCTTTTCTCAAATACGTCTTCTTCTTTTGATATACATAAATCAGCAATTAAAAATGGTAAGTAACTAGTGCTACTAGTTTGCAAGAACGATGTATACTTGCTATCGAATGAACTACTAAAAGTCCTGCACCAGAATGTACAATACTAACAATTTTTCAGGACGCTAAGACTCCAGTTACTTTAGCTAAGGTTATCAAGGTTTTGGGTAGAACCGGTTCCAGAGGTGGTGTCACCCAAGTCAGAGTCGAATTCTTGGAAGACTCTTCCAGAACCATCGTCAGAAACGTCAAGGGTCCAGTCAGAGAAAACGACATCTTGTGCTTGATGGAATCTGAACGTGAAGCCAGAAGATTACGTTAAGTCAAACATACGCCTGAAAAGATTACATTCCATATTCCAGCAGTTTCATTATTACTTGAAATTATCGCTGGCTTATGCTACAACGTCATGTATTTATAAATCCAAAGATTCAGTCAAATTTACGATGATTGTGGATTCTTTTCATTTTTGTAGGCTGAGATTTGGGTATGTATATTTTGGTCCAAAATTGCCCTTCATATTACTCCCATTCTTGCCCACTATTCTTCCATTCCAAAAGCTTTTAATAAATATAGGTTTACCAGATTTGTAAGTAAGTGTAGGTTTAATTTTTCAAAATCCGCTCTCATCACGTGCAAAAACTTTGGAGCCCTAACCCTAATATTTGCGCGAATTTAGTCACGTGCATTATTTATGGTGACCGAATATATGAGGTCGGAAGTAGTACACAGTTCAACTTATTGGCTGGATATTAATCGTATACGTAAGGTAAATATGCAAATCAAACAAATTTTGTATGTAATGAATAAATACAGAGAATTTTGTACTTCTTCTCCTCTACTTGAAATTGAGGTGCCAGAAAAGGTCTGCTTGTATACTAAAGTGCTTCAAAGAAACAAATTTTCGTATGCAATTCACTATTTGAACTGGATGATCTCAATTAAAAAATGCATGCGTGCCAAAATTAAACTAATAGTTGCTAGGGTCTAGGGCCCACAAGACAAGTAGCAATCGAATAGTGGAGACGGCTCAAATGTACTTGCTATAAGTAATAAATTTACATTTATATGCTTACATGAAAATCTTTATTTGCATTCCGGTTTCGTATTGATATTTATTCTTTCGCTGTGTGCCTTTGCACCCATTTATTTTTTGCGCATCTCAGCGTTAACACCAGTTTAATAAGTTCTAAATACTATTATCTTAGAGCGCGATATCACACTCATATAGCAAATCTTTGCAATTCTGCTTTTTGCTATTGACGAATTTGTTCCAGCTGGTCTCACAGATGGTTGAACCATATCTTTCTCCAGTTGCATGGTACTAGTGTATTTATATTCCATTCAGAAGTATAGTTATCTCAATTTTTCTTGATGCAATTTTGTAAAATCATAGCTTGCTTCCATTATTGGTTATCTACCATGCAATAAAGCATACAAATGCTCTCCGTCTAACATTAGCATAGACTTGAAATTGTAGTTCAACTGTACGGCTCCAATCTTATTTTCGATCGACAATTGGTGAAACTGTGGATTTTTTGTATTTCCTCTACAGGTTGGTTCGACTTCCCTCTGATCGTGTAACAAAAAATCATAGGCCAAACCGGATGCTTTCTACATACTTTTGGGGTTTCTAGCTGGAAAAGAAAATGTATTGTCTCCACACTGGGTCTTACTTCTGCTGGAAGTGTGTCCAATACCTTCGAGGTAGAGTGCCATTCAAGCAATTGCAATACAATATATCACTTGGATATCAATCTGCATATTTCATGAAACGTATTTCCTGTAACTGTACAAGTTTTGCGAATCCCTTATCTAATTCAAACTGCAGCACTTCTAGTGATATATTTCGGTGCGTAAACTATCTTCTTGTTTATCTAGGTCCAATTTAGCTATATGTGACTAAATTGATATTCTTGAGAATGACTATGTAAGTATTTACTTTCGTTCATACTTCGTGACTTCGCATTGTATAACTATACCGAAGTTGACAAATGAACGTCGATTGAAGGAAGAATGTGGATCCAGTAAATTTCCTTTTCGTGCCAGAAAAAATGTTTGGTGATGAGCATCTTATACTTCTAACTGATGCTTTGAAACAACAATTGGCAAATAATTGCTTGTGCTCGTTAGCTAATTTTGGATTTTGCTGCTTTGGTATAATACCGACTCTGCCGATTATGCCGATCTCAAGGCTCAGAGCTGCATGAAATATTGTTGATTAAGCTTTTGACTTGGCGTCCGAGATGAGTAGATTCCAATGGAGCCGTGCCTACAGAAGACACTTTAAGTTATCAGTTGTCCAGTATTGCAATAAGTGAAAATTGCACTCTACGTGGCATAATGTTCGGCACAATTCAATCATTGTGACCTTACTTCACTATGGTATTTCTTTGAATTTCAATTCTTTTTTGATTGTTAATGGCCAAAGAAAACAGAATGCTCCTCCTTGATTCCGAAATAAAACTATAAAAGACAAATCATATCTTCACGTGTTCGAGAAAACAATCTCTACAACAACTGATTATTTTTGATTACGTAGTTGAGGAATCTTTTTCAAGCTGATTAGTGGTGGGCATTGAGAATCAAGTATTAAAATATGGAACTTTGTATACGTCAACTAGATTTTAATTTGTGAGAGCAAACAAATTAATTGATCACCTACGAATTCATTATTACAATGGCACAAGGTTTGAGTAATTTGAATAGTTAAGACCACCCTACAATGAGAGCCTTAACATATCATGTTACTGCCCAAGGCAACTCTATACCCTCAACTTAAACTTTCCTGCGTATTCATAATCTCGATGAGGCTTCGTTTTCGGTTAAATGTGCTGCTGCATGTGTCCACTCCGAATCACAAATTAGAGAATGAAAACGTAAATTACATTCTCATTATTGCAAAAACGACAGTAATAAAAGATTAAATAAGAAGATTCTGCTAGTGATGTAGAAAAGATTCAATACCTGACTTGGGCATAATGAATGACAGAAGGAACATTCATTTTCAAAGTATAGAGGGAAAGAAGAGGCGGTATATGCAAAGTCTCTCAAAGCAATATTTCCCCAAAAGTGAAGCAACTAGAAAACATGACAAAGTCAAAGGTTTCTATTATCTTTCAACGTTCATAGTCTGCATAGTATTTTGGCCGCATAGCATTGATTCCATCACAAACAGAGAAGTCAAGTCTTCTACGTTTGGTCTCATCGGTGGAGAGAAAAGCTTAATCTTCCCTACCACTTAGCATGATATGTTTTTAGAGCATAAATTGTTAAAGCTCCCTACAAAATAGAACTATAATTGTGGCCGTTTAGGCGATATTTTCGACTGCGTAACTGTAAACAGAGATATTATTTTTCTGTTAGTTGTGACCAAATGAAAACTGAGAACAGCAGTGGTAAATCAACAAATCCACCTCAAGCAATTTAAATGGAGAATATGCAAGAAGGAATAAGTATCAGCTGAAATGCGTAATATTTCTTCTTTTTAGAAGAAGTTGCAGTTTCGAAATTACATAATTTTTTGAAATTTGAATAAGAATGTGCAAACCAGCTGAAGCGAAGGATGTCGTTCCTGTGAATGAACTTTGTATGAGTGCCAAAGGAGATATACTGCAATTTTTCTGTCTCACTAGACGCAATTGCAAACGTATCTAGCAAGGAGAAAATAGTAAAATGAGAACAGCAAGTTGAAGCGAGGATCATGGTGCAAATGATATTGAAACTATCCTTTCTTTTTATACGATAGAAGCGGTCATTAGGCTCCCTGAAGAGCACAAAATAAGAAATCGACTAATTCTGTAATGTTCAGTCCCCTCTCTTTGAATTTAACAAAAATTAATAGTTAAGCGGATAGAATAGATTGTCAAAGTGAATTGATGGAGTTCATGAAGATCACAACACGAAACAATTATCAAAATTTCCTCGTGGTACCATATCTGATAATGCGCTTGCACTCCCTATTATGCACGACATAGACACACTATTGGTGAATATTGTTTCTATTGAAACGAAATCTTAATTTTAACATGAATACGACTTCTTTAACGGAAGAGAACGGATAGAGCCTACACGATGTTCTCCGATTAATCAAACCCCATTCTAGGAATTGGTCAGCCTTAGACAATTTGCCAGAATGTGCTTATCGCATATTTCAGTCTTTCTGAGATCTTGCATACAAGATCTAACATTCACTAAAAGATCTTGTCAAGATTCATCAAATTCTTAAGTCTACAAAGAAATCTAGTCTTGTCATTTCGGTAAGCAACTATATGATAAATTGCCATTCGTCGCCACGAATATGGCTCCTGAATTTGGAAGCCACAATTACTGTGGTCAGTTGGAATTCCTATCTGGAGTAGCGATAGATTTTCGTGCTGCTTGCATTATGCCTGGCTCTATTTGGATATTAATGGTGGAGCCGTACCACGAAGGTGGTGCACAATATTTTTAATTTTTTAATTTCCTGATAAGGTTGACATTATTTTAGCTGGCTTAGGAAACCAACATCCGAGGGAATTCCTTCCACAAAACCACAAGAGTGGCCCCCTTGAAACCAAGAAAAGACAACCTGGATTGACAGCAGAAGTCTAGGCAACGATCAATCTGAAATCTCCTTTGTCAATTCAGATTTATAGCTTTTTGACAGAAATTCTATTTTGTTATCATAAAAGTGGAGAGTCAATCGCTATGTAGCATCAAGGAGTTCGTGCCGCAGGGTACCATGGTTGCGGCAGGAAAATGCTATCAAGAGGCTAGAAAATATTACTAAATGTGTGGAACCTCTTAGCGATAACCCATCAAACTTGAAACTAAACTGATATCAGTCAAATATTCTAGCGTTGAAAACGCAAATCTAACTAAATAATAAACTTTGGTAGTAAGGAGATAAGGAATCTCTACAGACTAGTACAATCGTACAAGTTACACGACATCGACAGCTACAGACGGGATTGCTTAGCAGAATTCTTGTTACCGTACATCAAATCCAGGTAGTGAATCCGCTGACACCGGCTGCAGCTATGAATGTCAAAATATTTTCCCGGGTCACTCCCCGAGCCACACGGTTACAAGTTCAAGCCGAATTGGCAAAATGTGATCCCTCGTAGGAATTACGTATAATCTTGTGGCTCTTATCAGTGGTGCCAGCAATTATTGTTCCAATTTGGATCGATGGAACGGCTCGATCTCAAGTTGAAAGATTTAATCCCGACATTTTGGTGATCTATATAGCTAGTTGAACTTCCCTTATTTCATGAAGTAGCTGTCGTCTACGAAGAACATCTACCTCCTTAAGATGTCGGTAGAAAAGAAGGGAGAAGTTACCAATATCGTTAGCATTCGTAGTGCTACATCTCACTTGCAGCTTGAAGATCATGAAGTCGATTTAAGAGCAATTACTTCCAATCCAGTCTCTATCGGGGAGATCGGTGTTTCACTTACAGATGAGCAGAAGCATTTTATCATGAAGAGACTTTATTTCGACGGTTTGCAATCATTTGACCAATTACCTCCTCAGGCTGCCTTTTATATCGATAAGATTGAGAATTTGGGAAATGATGAAGCCTTGAGTATTTTGAAAGAAACTCTAGTTGAACATGACAAGGATTCCAATATTCCAACCCATGACTTAGAATTATGGACTAGCTTAGTTGAAGTTGGAAATTCGAACAATGTAGGTACCAAGGACAAGTTAGCATCTGCTCTCGATGAGAAGAATGACTCGAATGTTGAATCCTCGTCGCATGCGGTTTCTGAGGGCGGCAAATACGAAGATATTACCCACCAAGTAGTTGACTGGGACTTGCAAGTTAGATTGGAGGCTGTTTTGATTGCTTACCACTCCCCTTACCCCGAAGTTAGATCTGTTACAGATCCTTACGATGACCATACTATTCCAGTGGAAACTGTCAGAGTTTATATTCTTGGAATTATTTGGACTGCGATCGGTGCAGTTATTAACCAGTTTTTTGCTGAAAGACAGCCTGGTATATATTTGGATCCCTCTGTTGTTCAAGTGTTGCTTTATCCTAGTGGTTTATTGTTGGAATATATCTTACCAAAGTACAAGTTTAAGATTTGGAGATACACTATTGACCTCAACCCAGGACCATGGAATTACAAAGAACAGATGTTAGCAACCCTCTTTTATTCAGTATCAGGAGCAGGTGCCAGTTATGTTTCTTATAATATTCATGTTCAAAAGATGAAAGTGTTTTATGATAATAAATGGGTTGACTTTGGATATGAAACCTTATTGATTTTATCCAACAACTTCTTGGGTTTTGGATTCGCTGGTATTTTCAGAAAATTTGCGGTTTATCCAACAGAAGCTCTCTGGCCAACAGTTTTACCTACTCTTGCATTAAACAGGGCTTTGATGATGCCAGAAAAGAAAGAAATTTTACACGGGTGGAAGATTCCAAGATATTCATTCTTTTTTATTATATTTTCAGCTTCGTTCGTGTACTTTTGGGTACCTGATTATCTTTTCTATGCATTGTCTATTTTCAACTGGATGGCATGGATTAAGCCTTACAATTTCAACTTAGCTGCCATTACAGGAAGTAATTACGGTTTAGGTTTAAACCCAATTCCCACTTTTGACTGGAATGTGATTAATTTCAATTACCCATTAATTTGGCCCTTCTACACTCAATTGAACAGTTACATTGGCGCAATTATCGCCTTTTTCGCTATAATTGGTGTCTACTGGACAAACTACAAATGGACAGGTTACCTTCCTATCAACTCTTCATCCATTTTCACGAACACTGGCGATTACTATGCTGTTACAGAGATCCTAAATGAAAGAAGTTTACTTGACGAAAAAAAGTATCAAGAATATGGACCACCTTTCTATTCTGCTGCAAATTTGGTTGTATATGGAGCCTTCTTTGCTATCTACCCCTTTTCCATTGTTTATGAGATCGGTACCAGATACAAACAAACTTGGAGAGCAATCAAGAGTCTTTACAAGAGCTTCAGGGATTTTAAAAGATCTACATATGAAGGATATAATGACCCACACTCCACTATGATGTCCGCCTATAAGGAAGTCCCAGATTGGGTATTTTTGGTAGTTTTGGTGATTTCTCTTGTATTGGCTATAATTTGTGTTAAAGTTTACCCTGCTGAAACTCCAGTTTGGGGTATTTTCTTTGCATTGGGTATCAACTTTGTATTCTTGATTCCGATTACTGCTGTCTACTCTAGAACTGGTTTCAGTTTTGGTCTTAACGTCTTGGTTGAATTGATTGTTGGTTACGCTCTTCCAGGTAACGGGCTTGCTTTAAATTTTATCAAGGCATTTGGTTACAACATTGATGGTCAAGCACAAAACTATATCACTGACCAAAAGATGGCGCACTATTCCAAGGTTCCACCAAGAGCTTTATTCAGAGTTCAAATTATTGGAGTCTTCATTGCTTCGTTCGTTCAACTTGGTATAATTAATTTCGTTATTGACAATATCAAGGATTACTGTGAGCCATTCAACACTCAGAAATTCACTTGTCCAAACTCTAGAGTCTTTTATAGTGCTTCAATTCTTTGGGGTGTTATTGGTCCTAAGAGGGTTTTCAATGGATTGTATCCAATCTTACAATATTGTTTCTTGATTGGATTCTTGTTGGCCATTCCTGCAATTGCTTTCAAAAGGTTCGCTCCATTGAAGTACACCAAATGCTTTGAGCCTACAGCAGTAATCGGAGGCATGTTGAACTTCGCTCCTTACAATCTTTCATACCTTACAGGCTCTCTTTACGCTTCCTTTGCCTTTATGTTCTACATTAAGAACAAGTACCAATCATGGTGGCAAAAATACAATTATATCTTATCTGCTGGATTATCTGCTGGTGTTGCTTTTTCTTCTATCATCATTTTTTTTGCAGTGCAATACCACGACAAGAGTATTTATTGGTGGGGAAACAATGTTATCTATGGTGGTATCGAAGGTGGCTTAGGTCAACAATCGAGATTGAATGCCACTGCCGAAGCTCCAGATGGATACTTCGGTCCAAGAATAGGTAGCTTCCCATAGGTAAACAATATTTCTGTGCCTCTTTTTGTTGAAATCTAATTCCAATACAATGCTAAATAATTTTTAAATATGAAAGATCTTTTTACTACACTTGCGAGTAATAAATCAAGTTTATAAGGTAGATTTAATTCAGATAATTTTCACATTCTACCAACAATATGGGTGCTTCAGTATCTCCTTGTATCCGATGGTGACATCAAACTTCCGAAAAAGTCGTTCTAAAAGTGGGACTCACTTTGTGCTTAACGTCTACTTTACGCAGACACTGATTACCAATATTTAGCACTTGGATATTTATTGAAGAGAAAAATAAGGAGAGCAACAATACAATAAAAAAAAGTACGAACTTGAATGTCTTTTTCAAGCAGAATCCATCCACCTTCGCAATTTGTGGTATTTTTTGTTTTCCTAAATTTTATGAGTAAACTAGTATTCGTAACAGGTTCACGTCCATACTATTTTTAAGAAACTGGTTCGAAAAATTGAAAAAGTCATTACTTATGGTTGCAAAAATCTCTACTTTTCGAAATGTTAACTTATGTCATTGGGATTTTTAATTATTATAGAATAAAATATTTTGAAAGAATTGAACCCTTGGATTCGGAAAAAACCTTTTATACTAAGAACAATAATGAAGGTGAAAATAACCAAATTCATGATATAACTTTTCTTTTCCTGCAGCTCCAATGTACATCACGTGATACCATATTTGAGGATTTAAAACTGAGATTCGACGAGATTTTGGTCTGATAGAAAGGGGATATACCAGAAACTTAGGCAGCGATGTCAGATTTGGAAGACGACTTGTTGGCATTAGCTGGAGGCGATGATGATTTTCAATCGGAATCCGACAGCGAAACTGTGGCTCCTTCAAAAAGATCGAAGTCTGCAGATGTGAATGAGGAAGAAGAAGATGAGGATGAAGTTTTGTCCAAGAAAAGAAGAATCGATACTTCCGATGTAGAAGTTGCTTATGACGAAGAAGAAGATGACGAAGAAGAAGAGGAAGACGACGAAGATGACGATGAAGATAACGACGAACTGAATGATTTAGTAAATCCTTATCCTCTCGAAGGAAAGTACAAGAATGAGCAAGATCGAGAAGAGCTAGAATCGATGGACGAAATCCAGAGAGAACAAATCTTATTCGACAGAACTCAGGAAATGGAAAGATACAACGAAAAGAAATATTTGCAACAGAGAATGAAGCAACAGAAGAAATTGAAAACGGCCACCCCAGCTAAGGGTTCAAGAAGTTCGAATCGTACCAAAGATAGCACAAACAAGAGCTCAAAGAGAGACAAATTGAGTGAATTAAGAAAACAGAGAGAACAGAAATCTCAGAGACAAACTAGAAAGTACGATGATTATGACGAAGACGAAGATGAAGAAGAGGAAGATGACGAAGAGTTGGTCAGAGATGACGAAGAATACGACGAAGATATCGTTTCATGGGGTGGTGCCAGCCGATCCAAGCCTAGAAGATCTACAGAATTGGCCAAGGTGGAAAACATTAACAAGATTAGTGTCGGTAGATCCAAATTGAGCAAGTATTGCTTCTATTCTGATTTCAACGACGTGATTGTCGATTGCTACGCGAAAGTCAACTTAGGTCTAGACAAGAGAACAAGAAAGCCAATGTACAGAATGGTAAAGATTATTGATGTTGAATCAAAGCCAGAAAAGGCTTACAAATTGAACTCATTTATGTGCGACTTATTCTTAGTAGTGAGCCAGAATAAAAAGCAGACCAAGGATTTCCCAATCAGCATCTTCTCTGATTCGTCTATTTCTCATGAGGAATTTGACAGATACTTGCACGAGTTGGAAAAGACTGGAGAATCAATTGACTACGCGGAGGATGTTAACGACAAATATGACCAATTACAAACTTTCTTCGGTAGGGGCCTCAGTGACAAGGATGTTAATGAGATGATTTCGCGTAAGCAGAAATTGCAAGGCAGAGACGAAATATCGGGTTATGATGCTGTTACTCGAAAGGCCAGATTGATGGACGAACTAAAAATTGCAAAGCAACAAGCCAATCCACAGAGAGCAAGAGAAGTCATCGACAAATTGAAAAAGTTGGATTCTATGATGTTGAATCAAACCACCCATAATAGTTCCCTGTCTGCGAACGTCATGTCCAAGGTCAATGAAAGAAACAGAAAATTGAATCTGACAAACATCAGAAAAGCTGAAATCAAGTCGAGAAACACAACAGTAGTGTCGGATGGTGGTGATCCATTCTCAAGATTGAAGACCACAACAAGAATCTTCTACCAAGATTTGATCAACCAGGAAAATGAAAAGGCTATTAATGATGCTAAGGCTAAATACCAAGAGTTATTGGAAGAAAAGAATAAGCAAGAAGAAAAGATAGCAAAATCCACTTACAGAGAATTTGGAGAAATGGACAAACTAATCAAGAGCATTGACATTGACTTGGAAATTGTAATTTAGATTTGATTGTGGGCTGTGAGATGTATATGTATATTACCATGTTTTAAACTACGTGAACCTTATCGAATTCTGTAGCTGTAAAGTATCGCTGAAGCTTTCCTTAGGATGAGCTAATAGGAACAATCCAGGGAGTTTAAAAATTGTTCGAGGAGCCAGGAAGACTTTAATCTTATTGACTCAGTCAGCGTCGAAAATAATGTCTGCAAAGACTCAATTCTAACCCTAATCGCTCCATAACAATTTTTAAGCTCAATTCGAAGAAAACATCTGTAGTATATAGTGCTATACCCTACAATTTTCATAATAGTTTGCTGTTCAGAACAGGTACACTAAATATTTCTACTGTCCCATATAGGAGAGGTTTCTATACAGTTAATGCTAGAAAATATGTCAAATGCTAATCGTGCATATAAAAAAGGCACGGCTAGTAGTGGAGCAAAGATTCCCATTTTTCTACTTTCAACCATTTGCAAAACCACTAATTCAAAGATCATATCTAATAACTTTTGTTATTAATCGGTTATGAATGCTACTTCATTGTCAGCTTGGTTCAAGAAGCTCCATTGTTTCCAATTTTCTCATCTGTGACCAAGTCTTTAGTATCTAGAATATGCGCATCTCCTGCCACTGGCTAACTATGCAAACACAGAATTAGCGTTCAATAGATTGGATTCCTTCGACCTTGAGTAGCCAGGATTGTCACAATCATGCATGTTGATGGCACTATACTGGCAACTGAATAAAATCGATATTTGTGACAACTGTTGTTCATCCTAATTCCTCAAGCAGTTTGGGCAATTGACGTCTAAATATGTAAAACCAGTGACAACAGCCAGAGTCTGCTCACATACTAGTAAATTTGAACGTTTGCCTTAGGAGCTTTTTCACAGCCATCTGGTGTTGCATTTTCTGTAGTCGAACTAAGGGTGCAGCACATGAAAACCGAGTCAAAAAGCAATCTTACGCATAAAAATTGTCGTGTCTGAATCGGGAACAAATTCATCAATTAAGCGGAAGCGGAAGAGAGAAGGAGGAACCGACCCACAGGGGTCGAATGCTATAGGCTGGGAAAGGATAATTGCACTAGAGGCGCAATTGCTAACGTGGTCGAAACAGATTCATGGATAACAAGAATTAAGTGCCGCTCTTTTTGTCGGTTGTTCGATTTACTGTCTGAGCATGTGGTGGCCGAAACAGGCAATTCCCTGATGTAGTATTGCAATTTGCGATGGCCAATCTGTAATTCAACATTATTCACAACTTCCAAGACTACAACATCGACAGAAAAGGGATTGAATGGATCCAAAAGGGCCGACAATATAGCCACGGGCTATGAGGATGAAGTGGCCGTATCAAATGTTCGGTTGTAAAATTCAGCTTGTGCTACACCCACTAGTGCGATTACTTACTGACTTCTACAGCAACCTACGCCTATAGCGCTGCGGCAAGGGCCTTATGTATTCCAGTGTCGGAGAGCACTGGAGTAGTATGGAGAATTTGGCGCGGCTACCAGGAAAACAATGCCTAATTGAGACACATCCGGCATGTGATCTGCCCGAGAGAGCGATATTTGTCAGCGGCTTGAAGATCAGACAACGTAGTCAAGTTCAATTTTGACTCACTCCTTAATCGGAGAAAATTTTTCTAGTTGTATACAGATATTTGTTTCTGTTGTATATATTAATAAAAAGTCTTGACCACTCTTTTTTTCTGGTTTATTTGTCCTTCTTGCTCTAGTCGATATCTACTTAGGATTCTTGTAAACACTTTGATCTTTTACTACGTGTGAGTCTTCCATCTTTTACCGGTCAAATATCTTAGCTGGTATTCTGATTCAACGCCCTGAAATTTGCTCATAGTGCGAAATAGTAAACTGATTTTTCAGTTGTCACATCATCCAAAATGAACTTACACCCTACCGACTACTTGAACAATTTGAACCTCGACTTCGACTCGGTGGTGTCGCCCAACTTGAGCGAATACAATCCCCAACAGCTCCAGAACGAATTGGACATATTTTCCCAATCAGACTTTTTTGATTTGGATGTCCTTTCGGCCGACAATGTAGTTCCGTTCAAGCAGAAGGTCCAATTCCAGCAACAAGAGCAACATCAAACACAGCAACAACAAGAAATCGTGGTCAAGACAGAGGACGACATTGCTTTGTCGTTTTTGAATTTGCCGTCGCCTACGGAAAGCACCTCAGCTTATCCAGAAGAGAAGTATGTTGCTCATAGCGCAGCTTCTGAAGACAAGAGAAAGAGGAACACTGCCGCTTCTGCTAGATTCAGAATCAAGAAGAAGATGAAGGAACAGGAGATGGAGCAAAAGTCCAAGGAATTGCAGGACAGAGTGTTGGCCTTGGAGAAGAAGTTGAAGACCTTGGAGATGGAAAACAAGTGTCTCAAGAACTTGATATTGGAACAGAACGAGAAGAAGAACACAGACTTATTAGAGACTATTAAGAAGAGAAGCATACTAGACTCTAGACCAGTGTTCCAATACACCAGCTGATACACTCTGAAATACAACTGTTTTAGAGTGAGTCGATAGTTTCTAAGCAAAGCATTCCGCCACTTCATTGTGTCCGGTTTGCTTGCTTTGAAGCTCTCCGATCTTACAGGATTCGATTAAAATCCAACTTTTAACGACCTTTACGATTTAATGATCATGTAATGAATTCAAGATCCAACTCTTTGAATTTTTTGATAAAGTCGCCTTACGTATTGAATTGTAGGCGGCAACCTTATACTCTTTTTATTCTCCGAGTAGCATTTGCTACATCACAAAAAAACCTAATACTGTAAATCACTAACATGGACTCATCTACATAAAATTCTTAAAATAGTGTCTTGTGACTCGACCAGTTTTCTTTTTCAATTCTTTCAACAGGAATCAGAACAATTTACCAGTAAGCATACTTCTTCAAGCAGCTCGAAGAAGAGAACTGAAACTTATGACAGGAGTTCCGGTAGTCCTTTTTCCAACAGACTAGGACCACTGGCATTCACTAACTTGAACTAGTCCAGCACCACAACCCTGTTTATTTGACCAATATTGCATATATATAAGGAATAAAAAATTCAATTAGTATGGAACTAGGGATGAAGAGATTGTAAGTATATTTTAATGGTTAGAATAGAAGAACGTAGATATAGAATTGAAGTATTCGGTAAGAAAGGTGCTCGAAGTACAGCACGGTTCGGATCATTGTTTGAACTGAACACCCAAGAGAAAAGGTCTAGAATCATAAAGGAACTGACAAACAACAACAAAGAGCAAGACAATGATCCAGGCTATGATGTCAAGAAACCCAAGCCCTTCAACTATCATCTTGATAATCATCCCTAGCATTTTTGTGTAGAGCTGTGAATCGAATGTACTTGCAAAAGAGTTTAGGTGACTGGACCTAAATACTAGAGAAGAGAAAACCAGTGAGAGACAAGCAGAGTAAAGATTATACTGCGTTCATAATCATTGCTGATAAAGACTACTGCGGTAACTCGTAGTTCTCTACTATCCGTGCTTTTCTATTTTCACAGTCAGATCCGAGCTGGAAATTAGTGGTAGGGAGTCAGAAAGACCACCATGCACAGTGGGTTTCGTTTCCAGTGCAACGCCAGGAGCTATGGCCGGAGGCCCCTTCTGGATCGGGTGCACAAGTGGGCCAATGCTGGAGGCGAAGTGTCAGACTCTTCAAAGCATCGTACAATCAGCCAATGGACTATTAGTAAGGTAGAAAATAACTACGTAAGCCTACAAACTTATTGACCGTTGTGACGAAGACAACAACGCCAAAAATATCACCACCCGTAAAAGTCAAATGCCAGAGTGACATCTAAGGCTCCAATTCGACTACCGAATATCGGATACATTGAACGATATGGCGCTACAATCGTCATAGTGATAAGCAATGATTAGTGCAATTTAGAACTGAAGAAAATACTCTCATTCTGAATTCAATCAGAATAGGAGCAATTCTGTGGCGGGAGCATTCTGTCTGCGGGAGGGCTTCCCAAACAATCGTCCTTATTTCTCGCTAAATTCGCACCAGCCCTTTCCATTGTCTCCCTAGCTTCCGCCAGGAGCCGCCAGCCCGCACCGCCAGCTCCCACTACCCCACTACAGTCCCGTAGGAAGTTGTCACTAATTGGGCCATGCGCTCTTATCGCTACCCCGTCCGTATGTCACTAATAATATCAAAGCACATAATAATTATTTATTCAAATAGAGCAGATATTCTTCAATTTCGAGACCGAGTTTATTCAGATTGCGTAGTGCATTGTTTGACTTTCATTCTCTTCATATACCTCATACATCTGTCTACCCGACTAGTGCTCTTAGAACGTCTAATCTTTGGTCATCGTTATTTCAATCTTCAGAATCTGCTCATTGCGTATTCAGTGAATTCCATCGGCCATCTATGCAATTGGAGCCATACAGATAACTATACAACTTTGTCAATCGCTGCAAAACAACAGCAATTGCCTATCGTCTATCTTCATCGTGAACTGCACCAAACTCACGGCTTCAATTAACATCATATAGTGACCTTGCGTCAACTTTTCATAAAATCCATATAGATATCATCTCACCATAAGCGCTATGTCTGATATAAACAGAACGTCAACGCCGTTACAACTGTCGCAGTCGCAAGACGAATTAGAAAGCGACACTTCCGATGATAACGGCCTCTTCCACCAGCCGCTCTTCCAGCTTCTGATGCACAACCTCCGTGAGCTCGAACGTTCGGTATCTCCGTGCGAAATCACCAGAAGCAACAATTCCTCCATTCTTCGTACAAGCGAACGACAGCCATCACCACTTCTGAAGTCGCCTGAATCGCAAACTACTACTCATAAAACTCTTTCACCATCTAATTTGCTCGAGATACCAAAAGATGAATCTCTAACGATATCCAACCCCATCGCTGACTACCCCAACCTTGTACATACCATCGAAGAGCAGATCGACTTGCGGCTCGCTTCTTCCAACAACCCCACCATTGTCATGGAGCTTGATCTCGATGGCAAGATCCGCTACTTAAGCAAGAACTGGGAGTTCATCATCGGAACTGCCATCAAAAAGATCGTCAATAATCCGATTTCCAAAATCATCATCGGAAACAGCCCGGAAGACCTTCAGGTGTTCAACAGTGCCATAAACAAGATGATTGTAGATGACTGTAGCTACAAGGTAAAGTTCCTCACCGCAACAAACACCACTATAAGCCAGCACGCCGACGATGGGGAAACTAACCTCACGCCTCACAACTCGTTGGAAGATTTTAAAGAATTCATCATACCTACACAAGACTACGTTCCCAATGAAGAAAATGTAGATGCTGATGATGGCAGCAATGTAGAAGACGACACTTCTAGCACTATCAGCTCGAAGCTCTCCAATAATGGAGATATAATAGAACTAGAAGCTCAAGGGATTCTTATCCACGATGCAAAAAACAGAATGCCCACTCACTCAATGTGGACGATAAAGCCGTTTGTACATTTAGACGTAGAGTTGACGATACCTGAGAATCTCATCAACTTGCTAGGCTTTGGCTCAGAGATATTTGAAGGGTATCTTGTAAATCTCAAAGAGTTGGGCATTATAGACGAAGATAATGTTCCCCAACCCAAGACAATTCTCTGTAGAATCTGTGAAAGTCAAATTCCGGCTTGGTTCATAGAAAAGCATTCTGATTTGTGCGTCGTTGAGCATCGGGCAGATGAAGATCTTCAGCAATGCCATGATGCCATCAGCGACCAGCGTGAATTGATAATGCGTATTTCTGAGAGTTTGGCACAACAACAATTGCAACCATTAGTTTCACCTACATCTTCTGCACTTTCTTCATCTACTTCGCTCATATCGAGCCAGTCGAACTCCTCCAGTGCTTCTTCATCATCAGAAGAAAGTTCGCATAGTTTGATATTGGAATACAAGGGAATGCTCTTACCATCTGTTTCTAACGGAGAATCTTCTCCTCGGCTCGCCAACCAAGTATTGAATAAGAATTTTCACGCCAGAAACCCTATGATCCATACAAAGAAATTTCCATTTGGTATTCTTCAGAAATTGGCGGAGTTGTGTGACGAAGCATTACTAATCAACCCTCCAGCTAACAACGAGCAAGAAGAATTGCAATTCTCACCTACAAGTGAGAAAGCATTGAATTCAGTGATGTCTGCTAACTATCTTGAGACTTCGGATCAGGCTATTCGTTCAATAATAGAAGATACACAACGTTTAATAAGCGATAAGGTTGAGACTTTATCGCGACTCATTTCTATCCTTCAGTATTCTGACAAGATAAAGAAGGAAGTAGACGAGGCTGTTCTCAAAACTGTGAGCCTGACAGTTTGCAGAATCAAAGAACAAACCGTTCCACAGGAATTCAACAACTCTATTTCTAGCGACAAAGACGCAGATGTTGCTGATCAGACTTTATCGGAGCCCATTCTTCTTAGCAATCAAGAAACGAGAGTCTTGCATCTGCCACAACCAGCCAGAACAAGGAGCCCGTCTACTAGATTGTTTCATGATGCTTTTGTAGAAGGTGAATTCAAGTCTATTACACCCAAAGATATCCTTTTGCGTGATAGACCACCTCCTGTATTAGAGCATGGTAGTAGTACGATGACGGCAAGTTCCATTAATTCGTCATCCTCTTCTCTTTCCATACCAAATCCCACCAGTGGAGCTAATACGTCACGAGAACTTCTTGAATCGATTCACAATCTAGACTTGTCGAAAAAATCATCCGAAAATAATTCTTCCTTTTCATCTCCTAGAAGACATCTATCACCTGCTCCATATGTAGAAAAGCAGAGCTTGTCATCTTATCAAAGAAACCCCAATCCTAGATTTGATAGCACTACGCCATCGTCTTCTCCATCTGTCAATGCCGAAAACATCAATGATAGTATAACTGAAAAGAGATCAAATTCTGGCGGGAATAGCTTTTCTCTTCAGATTTCCTCCAGCACTAAAGGGTCTATTAATTCCGGTGCTAAACCTCCTCTCTCTCCACTATTGGTTTCGACAACTCCACAATCCAAGTCTTCTGGTGGAGGAATCCGAGATTACGAAATTATCAAGCCCATAAGTAAAGGTGCTTTTGGTTCTGTGTTTTTGGCCAAAAGAAGACTCACTGGTGATTATGTTGCCATCAAGTGCTTGAGGAAGAGAGACATGATAGCAAAAAATCAAGTATTGAATGTCAGATCTGAACGGGCAGTGATGATGAAACAGTCTGATTCAGACTATGTTGCGAAGTTGTATAGTACTTTCCAGTCCAAGGACTACTTGTACTTGGTGATGGAATACTTAGTAGGCGGTGACTGTGGAACATTGATCAAAACATTGGGTACGGTTGATGTTGAATGGTCAAGGCGTTATATTGCTGAGATTATTGTAGGTGTGAACGATCTTCATCAGCGTGGAATTATCCACCGTGACTTGAAGCCAGATAATATCTTGATAGATAGCGAGGGCCATCTAAAATTGACCGATTTTGGCTTGTCAAGAATGGGTGTTGTAGGAAGACAACATAGATCCCATCGTAAAAGCAGTTCCTCTGAAATCGGTATTGAATTTTTCAGAAGAAGCATCACACAGCAGCTGCACAAAGACCAGCCTCATAATCAGAGTCCGCTTGCTAACGTATCAGGATTAGGGCTTGGTGGAGATTCTCCCTTGTTGGAGTTCCATCACAAGAGAACAAGTTCTGTTACGCCATTTTCGCTTTCACCAACTGTGGAGCACTCAAAAAGTTCTGTAGGATCCTTGAACTCGCCTACTTTAGCATTTTTAGAGAATTTTGCTCTGAATCAGGCTCCTGTGATTCCTCACAGAGGAAGCAGTATTTTCAAGCCAACTGGAAGATCCGGTTCTAATTCGAGTGGGATTGAATCTCCCACATTGAACCCGGTACTCCCAAGGACCTCGTCGGAATCGTCTTTTGCAATCGTAGACGATGATTTCCAAGTCAGTCCTTCTCTGAACAACGCTACTTCCATCACTTCTTATGCATTGTTTGATCCCAAGAATGAAAAGGATACTGAGCTCAAAAAGTTTGTTGGCACCCCAGACTACTTGGCTCCAGAAACAATTGAGGGTGTAGGACAGGCTGAGTCATCTGATTGGTGGTCGTTGGGTTGCATCTTGTTTGAGTTCCTTTATGGGTATACCCCGTTCCATGCTGATAGTCCTGACAAGGTGTTCAAAAACATCTTGGAAGGAGCCATAGATTGGCCAACATTATCTGATGAAGAAGACGACAAATTCTGTCCTCCCGATGCGAAGGATTTAATTAAGAAGCTCTTGACTTTGGATCCAACTGTGAGATTGGGAGTAAACGGTGCTGATGAAATCAAGCAGCATCCTTTCTTTTCTGTAATCAACTGGCATACACTCTTGGAAGAGAAACCAGCATTTGTTCCAGTATTGGATGACCCAGAGTCCACTGAATATTTTGACACCAGAGGTGCCCATTTGAGTCAATTCCCTCATGAAGATGAATCAGATGATGACAAAGCTTCGTCTATCACTGGTCAATTGTCTATTCCAAGCATGCCCGGAAGTGGCACCAGAGAAAGAAGAGGAAGTAAATTGGCAGATCTCAGTGAATTTGGATCTTTTCAGTATCGTAATTTGAATGTGTTGGAGAAGCAGAATAAGGATGTTATTAACAGATTCAAGAAGGAGCATTTAGAACACAGAAACAGTTTCTCGTCATCATCTTCAGATTCTATACCTACTGGTAGATCACGAGGATTCTCGTTTACTGGATCTGGCGGCAGTCCTTTCAAGAGACCTGTTTCTCCAATAGGTACAGCTGGAGGACGCTCCTCTTCGCCTAGTAAATATACTGATGCAACTTCTGCATCTCCACATTCGATGAAGCATGAAAGACTAGGTTCAGGTGTTAGTAACTACTCCAGTGGAGACGAAATCGATACCACTAGAGCCTCTATATTCCCCAAGCAAGTTCTCAGAGACTTTTCTTCGTCGAGTTCTGATACAGAAGAAAACAAGTCGTCTGCACTTTTGAGAATCAGAAAGAGAAGGGAAAGCTCCAGATTGCCCAGTAGCTCGATTGAAAATGGAGACTTACTGGTCATGAAGAAAGATGTGGATGTCTTGTATTGTGAACCTATTTCAGTTGTTCGTCATAGTGTATCGAAATTGTTGGAGAAGGCAGGATGTATCGTAGTTTCTATTACTGATGGGGACGAATTGATTAGAAGAGCCAAGAGTCAAGTAAAGTTTGATCTCATTTTTACGGCATTGAGATTGCCCAAAGTTGAAGCCATAGACGCTATAAAATTGATCAAGTACACAATTGGAATCAATTCTTCTACTCCGGTGATTGCGGTGACTGGATTTCCTGACGAAGCCAATGATTCAAAAGTGTTCTCCCATGTTATCGAGAAGCCGGCCGAGTTTGGACAAATACAGAAATGCATTCTGATATTCTCAAACGATGAAGCAATTGAAAGCGATAGCGAAAAATAGATAGAGAATCAGAATAGAAAAGAATTGATATAATAGTTGAAATTATTTTACGGAATACCAGAAGTTAGACACAGTCGATAATTGAAAGCTCGGGGTATACGGGAGGGCCAAGAATGACGCTGGTTTCGACATTGCAGATAAGGTTAGAGTCAATACATGCTAATGAAATAGTAGAGATGATCTACGGACCAAGTTTCTTTTGTGGGCAGATAAACTTGGAAGTTGTAACTAGAATCCGGCTATTCTACTTTAAGTATATGCGAAACCCGTTGCAGATAATATACTCATTGAAGGTTTCTGTCAATGAGTAAGATTTTAGAAATTGTAATTAGAAATAGAAACCTGTGAACTTTAATTGATAATTATAAAATAAAACGGCATGGAACAGAACCGTCCATCAAATAATCACCTTATATGAGAATTAGAGATATTCACGTGACGAGGATAGACAATGTAATTATAGGTCCTTTTTAGTGTCATTTTTTCTGCAATGTGACACATTCTTATATAAGAATTTTATTGATTAAATACAACAGATTATGTCATAAACTAACTTAGCCACCCAACATTTCGCTGGCCCAAATTGGGAATAGTTAACACAGAAATGCAGAATATGTGCCACTTTTATTCTCAGATTTGTCCCAATTACGTATCCACAGATTGAAAATGCCATCTCAAGAATTCACTGACAAGGTACGTTTGCTCGGCTATAAGCAATGTTCATTGGCGGATATAATGGCCTGCCAATGGCTCAGCTCCGGTTGATTTTCTCCAGAATCTCCGATCTCACTTCACTTACTAACAAAATGCCTTATTAACACGAGAACGTTTCGTCTGATTTCAAATTTTTGCAAGGACTTGACGACAATGTTGATATTGTATGGAGGATGCTGGTCATATTGTAGTTTTAGAACGTGTTCACCATTTAATTGACTTTACAGACTCATAACAATTTAAGCAATCAAGATTGTCTCCTTATTTCTTTTGATTCGATGTATCACCTTAAGAACTTTGAAATCAGACAGACAGTCGTGTTTAGGCATCAAATAGGCTAACGCTGTCCAAAACTTAGCCAAGCGTCCTAATGACGACGAATTGTTACAATTGTACGGATTGTACAAGCAAACCACCGTTGGCGACAACACCACTGACAAGCCTGGTATCTTTGACCTCAAGGGCAAGTACAAGTGGCAAGCGTGGAAGGACTTGGAAGGTACTTCTCAAGAAGAAGCCGAGCAGAGCTATATTGAATTGGCTACTTCTTTGATTGAAAAGTACAACAGTTAGATGAGCTAGTTTTATGTTGAACGTTCATGTTGAATGGAGAATATTGATTATGAAGTATTCGACTTTGAATGTTTGATTGACTATAGTATATCTATATTTCTTGCTATAAATGATATAATATATTTCTACATGCCATTGGTATGAATTTGCTATAATTGAAGCTGTAGCTGCAACTTCATGACCATCAGCGATAAATTGCCATTTATCCATAATGAAGTCATTGATAAAATTATGTTAAATTTACCATAAATATGACTTCTCAATGTGACACAGGTGTTCCCATATTGATGTTCTTCAGAAGTTTATTTTGGACTTACAAGTATTTGTAGATCTATTCCAGCTTCTCCTTTTGCGACAACAAGCCCACCAAACGTGCTCCCGAGTCAATCAAGATCAAGCCTGGAATGAGCAAGTAAGGAGCGTAGATTGCGGCCAATTGCAACGTCTGACCAGCAGTTAAGCCGTAAGACTCACCTTGAACAAGAGCGTACCCTATACAGACAAAAGTGGTGAAGGCAGCATTGAAGCCATACACCACAGATAAAACCAAATAAAGACCATTATGAGTTTGCTTCCTAGCGATCTTATAGGAAAAGTATACAAACAACGGCAATTGGAATACCAACTCGACCCATCCAAAGAGAGTGAACCACAATGGCTTCTCAGTGAGAAGAAAGTCGCTGTTCTGGGCTATGTGGAACGCAAGTATCTGTTTCGAGATGGAAAGCTGGTTTTCTGGCGGTACGACAATCGTAGAGTCGATAAAGACGGTGATGGGTATATGAAGAAGGTAGTATGCCAAATAGAAGGAATCCAAAGTGATCATTTTGTAAGTATATATATTAATATGGAATATTTGGTATGAGGTGTGAAGAGTGTCTCTTATGAGAATACGGATTCTCCAGCATTTCCTCGATTTTCATATTGGGATCCCAATCTGGTAGTCTCACGATGTAAATGAAAAAATTAGTGCACCAGTATGTAGAACAATTTTTCAATTTTCAATAGAGAATCATACCGTCTCTTACACCAGATAATGTTCAGACACTTGAGAAAATCGCTGTCCATCATTTCCAGAACCACCATAGTATCGCAGTCTATCCGTCCGTCAGTTGTCTTCAGGATGCAATCGCAAAATATTTCGCAATCGTCTGTTCCTCCTTCCCAGGAACCGGAGTTGGATCAAAGAGCCAACAAAAGACAAAAAGCCAACGTGCAAGTGGGCCAAATGCAGGCATTACTTCGCAAGACAAAGAAGGTCGACAATCCGCTTGTGTGGATCGACTGTGAGATGACGGGGTTAGATGTTTTTGGTGACGATCACATAATTGAAGTGTGTTGCATTATCACCGACGGAGACCTCAATGTTGTAGACGAAGAAGGCTATGAGTCTACTGTGTACTACAGCAAAGAGCGCTTGGATGCAATGGACGAATGGTGTGTGAATCAACACAACCTGTCGGGATTAGTGGCCAAGATCTTGGACCATCCGCAACAAACGCTAGAAAAGGTACAGCAGGAATTACATAGCTACATTGTAAAGTATATTCCACAAGCACGAATCGGGATTCTTGCCGGGAATTCGATCCACATGGATAAGATATTCTTGATGAAAGACATGCCTCGGGTAACAGACCATTTACATTATCGTTTGGTGGATGTTTCTACAATCATGGAGTTCGGCCGCAGACACAATCCTGAGCTCATGAAGTGCTGTCCCAAGAAGACTGGGCTTCATACGGCGAAATCGGATATACTCGAGAGTCTTGCACAGTTGAAATGGTACCGGGACTACTACTTCAAGAACAAGCAGGAGACCAAGAATACCGTCCGGGCCCTTCAAGAGGAGAAGATGAACGAGATCGAGGCTCTAGCCAAACGCAAGAGCGAAGAGAGGGACGCGGTCTCGCGTAAGATCTAGAGAACGTGGTTCGTCGGTCATGTAGAGCAGATAGTAGCTACGGTATAGAAAGCCAGCGTCGTTTGCAGATGGAGTTCTAGATTTGGAGAATAATAGAAGCGGCGAAAGATGAGAATTGTAATCAGAGTTGCGAATTGAAGTTAGTGGGGAACAGAAGTCAGCCTACTTTGTAGCCGCATGGCAGATGAACCTTTATTGTGCAAGATGCTAGTTGTCTCCGAGATAAGGGAACAGCTAAAAAGTTAATGATCGATTTAAACTCGGCTGAGTTGCTTCTAGAGACTTGGGAACAATGTGGCCAGCCAAAGACAATAGGAATATATGTGAACAGAGCTGCTGCGAGCTAGACTACGAATCAAAAAGGGCTGGGCAAGACAAAGAGCTCGAGCGTTTATTCCCCAATAAGCAAAGTCCGATTACATAACCTTGTGAAGTCGACGCATTCGGCAACTCACCAACGGTTTGTAAGACCAGAGAAAACTAATCGTTGACTAAAGACGTCTACAAGGTGAAATATTATTCGCACTGTTTCGGACCCTCCAGTCATCACTCAGCCATGCAAACGCCGATTGCGACCGTATTAAGTTAAAGTTACGGTTGTGCGTCTGTGCACGCCAGATAATAAATGCCATTCAATCATGCAACAGATCGCTCTGGCAAACTCCACCAAATTCCCCTTCCATCTGGTGAGCTTATGGAGATGAGCAAAAGAAACCTCGAGCTGCACAGAAGCTTCAGAATTTGCTAATAGGTGACAGTGCTGTGCGCAGGACATTTGTCAGGGCCATCAAATTCAGCTCGGCCGGATCCTGCACAGCGCTTAAGTAAGCGCGAAATGTTTTTGTCACTGGATTTCGGCGCTTGCCTAATGCGGGCGTAAATTAATAATCGGCGGATTTAACTCCAACAACTGCGGCGGAAGAACTGGCTCAGGCTCGGAAGCCCTAACTATGCCGGCTATAACAAGCTTTCCGTAAGCCTCAACAAATTCCGTCACTGAGCCAAATGCTTATTTATATATATATGGCGGCAAAGTTATCTCAGTTTTGGATGTCATGTTTAATTTCATCTTCATATCTTGACCGCATAGATCGTCTTGGTTTTCGTCTTGATTTCAGCTCATCGTGATCATCTTGATACTTTCCGACTCCATCGCATTCTCCGACCGGGATTTGATATCGAAACTTGCACCATGACGAAACACACTTCCTACAGAACTCCATGGAAGTTGCAGTACGACCAGACTCTCAACCAGTACTACTACCTCAACACCGTAGACGGCACCATCACCTTCGACTCGCCCTGCGAAGTGAGCCACTCTCCTTCCACCATCTCATCAGTGTCGACTAACTCCGTCGGCTCAAGACACAGCTTTTTCCACAAGATGAAGAGAACAGCCTCGCCCACAATGTGCCCCTTGCAAACCGAACCCAAGAAGAGGACGTCCAGCACAGGCTCGGTTTTGTCGAAGATCGGGACCGCTTTGTCGTTGAAATCGTCCAAGTCGCGTGAGTCTTCCATTTGCTCCTCCGGCTCTATGGACGAGGAAGTTTCCGGTCCACTCTACACTCAATATAACGCTAGTGCCTCGGCTACAAGTGCGGACTTTACCGACTTCGACTCCACTACTGCTACACCCGAGACTACCAGCATGTTGTCTGGATTGGATGACGAGTTCTTGTTGAACAATCTCACCAACTTCAAGAATTTTGCGGGAACCTCTATGGTGACCACTGCTTACAACAGCGACGAGGATGCTAGCATCAATTCGATGCAACTGGACGACGAAGAAGAAGTGCATTCCTTTTTTGACTACACATACATTAGAGGTGGCGGTAGCGACTACTACCAGCACAACGACGAAGAAGAAGACGAACAGGACCATGCTCAACAGTACAACTTAGACAAAGAATTGGAAAGAAGAGAATTGAGATTGGAAATACTAAAGGATTTCTACTAAGTATGACTAAGATTGTACTATACTTTAATGATGTTTATGAAGTCTTCAGTTCGGTTAATTTGGTTGGGTTACATTTTGCTTGTACATAGTTCAATAGGCATATCAGCATTCATACATTTTACAATTGTGGTTGCACTTAGAGGATCGCAATTTGAAATTAATACATTAATCATTCGCTAATAAGTCGGCTGTATTCATTAGTAGCTTAAGATATTATGTTCTTGCGGCGTCATTTGTCTGGTGCCCGGGCAACGGCAATAAGAGTTCCTGTTCAAGTTTTATTACGTGCGGTATTAGTGGCGTCTGGCAAAAAAAAATTGCAACCGATTAAATGTCGGCTCAACACCCGAAAATGCGTTTTACAACCGAGATACAAATTCACCTGCCTCCACTATTAATAAGTCTATTGTTTATGCTCCTCTTATTACAGAATTATTAGGGCCTGTAGAAATGCTCAATTTGATGTAGAAGTGCCGTAGCATCCCCAAATAGAAAACATTTCATTGTGCGATCCGAACATTGCTGGAGTCTTCATTCTACAACCGACATTCGGGTCAACTGGAAGGGAGACCTTCGATATTTGTATTTTCCATATTAGTCCTAGTTAAAATTTTGCGGAGGGTTCTACTCTAACAGGGATAACTCCACCGTTCATAGATTCTTCTCAATAATTGCAGGGTAAAGCTGTGAGCTGATGTAGGTGTCACCGTGCATTTTTAAATTTGTCGGTTTGTTTACTTCAGTAATGCCAACACTTCTTTGGTGAATAAAAATAGTTGTGGGGTACTTTAGATTCCATGCCTGACAGTTCCTATTTCGATTTTGACATTATACCTTCACATTGAATATTGTTGGATTGCTCAACCTGTGGCTAACTGAATTCATTAAATTTTTTCTTTTTGTCTTTCAATTTGGATTGACCCTTAAGGAAACAATACGAACCCCCAAGCTTTCCTATCTCCGAGCATTGGCATGTTTACTTTACTAAGATTAGCAAATGATGAATTATCTTCGTAACTTGCGGAAAAAAATGTTCTGTCTAAGTCGTGCGTCCTTATATGCATGCAAAATAATTCAAGTAGGCATGCAGCATGTTTTTTTCTTACACTAGAAATTTTGCAGCCAGATCACCATTCAAATTTAACAACTCCAAGAATAAGCAGAGTATTCCAGAATTCTAAAATGACTCTATTTAATGACAATATTTCCAAACGATACCATTTTCAAATAAATCTGTGACTCTCAACATTATCTTCACACTCTTTCTTCCAACATGCTCTTACAAACTCTTCTTCTCTGGTTGTCGGGAGCTGTCTTGGCTCTACCACTTGAAAATGACACCAACGCCAACAAACTGGCTTCATTGGTCCCTTTCCATACTGAGAATGTTGTAAGCGGTATTAATGAACTGACAATCAGGTACTCGACGGAGACTCTCGAACCTTTATACGATCCCCACCGTAAGAACTTTGAAAATGATGCAACAACTGACAATGAGCTCTCTCGCAAAGTTCATAAGTTTGACGATGGTTCCATTGCTACCATCAGACGGTTTTCTACTGAAAAAGATTTGTTTAAGTCAGAATTCTGGAAGAAATTCCAGAATGGGAAAGACCCGGTAACAGCAAGGAGTACGGCTATCTACATCGAAGATACTGGTACTACACTCTACTTTGGACCTTCGGAATATCGAGACGACGTAGAAAAGAGAAATCCTTGGAGGAAACCAAAATCTAGGGATATTGAAATGTTGGAAGTTCAATTTGGAGAGAAGCACTCGGCCTATGTGGCGGATCTTCCTGTCAGTTGGTGCGTTTCTTCTAAACTCTCTTCCAGTGGAGCTTCCTACACTCAAAGTTACAAGTGGACTAAAGCAATTATCGTTAGTGTAGACGTTCACGCTTCTGTAAATGTTTATACTGCTGGAGCTGGTATCAGTGCTGGTAATGATGATTTATCAATTAGTCTTTCTAATACAGGTAGTATTACCTGTAACGCAGCTCCCGGAAAGAAGGTTCAAGTCTTTGGATCCTTCGCTTATGCCTTTTTTCCATTTGCTAAAAAGAGAGGCGTACTCTTTTCTAAGAGTAGAGTTTCGAACGGTCCCTGGTCCAAGATTGCTCATGGAAAACCAAGCTTGAAAACCTTTGGGGCTATCTTTTTTGATTTGTCTAGTGGCCCCCCTAACTATTTCTGTGTTGATGACCCAAACAAGTTAGCTTGTGATGAAGGTAGCATTGTGAATAACAAATTCTCGGACCCAGCTGAAGGTCTATTGCATGCATCTCTTCATTAGTTTGAATAAATTTTTTTAGGCATAGCATTAAAATATTTTTGTATTTTTGTTAGTGTTATCCTTACATATAGTCGCTTATCGGACTTGTAGGAGCCGCTCTAAAATCTTCCAATTACTGCGAAATGTTTTTTGCACCATATTGTAATTAGCAACGATTGGAATGGAGAAGTGTTTCTTGGCATCCAAATAATCCAAAGAATGAGAGCAGCAGAGATTGTTCATAAGTCAGATCTTGACCGAGTTGTTTCGAGCAACTATTTTTCAAACCATCAACTCAATTCAAACAACATTAAGTTGAGAAACTTTCAATCAATTGGAACTAACAGGATTAGTAAGAAATTATCTACTTCCTGGAAAAATCTTGTTCAAGATATTGAAAATCCGTTCTGGCTGCAGAACTCAGCGCTAGATCAAGACTATAATGATCCAAGCAATAAGAAAGAAGATAATTGTCTGGGTCCAAATCCCGCTGATGTTGATGGTTTCTCGGACCCGAATAGCGAAATACACATCTTTTCCAACAAGATAGACGAAGAAGCTTATTACCTTTTTCACGATGACGCGCCTTCTACAAAGTTACTTCAATGCTTAGACAATGATCCAAATAATTGCAATCCGATCTTTAACGTTTATGAGGATCCAGACAAGTATGAACAGTGGAGTCGATATAGGACTATTGCAATGATCTCAGAAAAGAATGACTTTCTTCGAAATTACTATAAGCAGCCGGACTTCCAGAGTTCAAGCTATGCGTATAGAAGAAATTCTATCTATCAAAGTGATAAGGATGAAGATATGACCAGCTTCCAACTGTTTAGGGTACATAACGTTGCTAGTATATTCAGTGATAGTGATATTTCTGAAATATCAATTCTCCAAGCTACACAACAGGCAGAAGCATATTCCAAGGCGACACCGATAAACAAAGATGAAGTAAATGAAACAGACAAAACTACTCTTTTTGATGTTGAGAATACTTCGTTCGAGCCTTGTTCACCTAATTTAGAATATCGTTGAAAAATAACATGCATCTGAAACTGAAGACTAACAAATCTGATTTCTGTATAAAAAAATCACTGATAAATCTTAAAAAAATGTCCACCTATTGCATTTTATATCTACTTACATTCATGTGTTAAAGAAACTTAGAGTGTGTTCGGTAATTCTTTTTCTCTCGTCGTTCATTGTGAGATCGAATGGCATGTATCGTAAACTAGTCGTTCGATCTCAATTACATCATCAAGACAAACATAAGTTTATGCATGTTATTGGCAAGAATATGTACAAATTTCTATTTACAAAGAAACTAATTATTTGTCTCTAATGTCTCTTGATAAAACCGTCCCTGGCAGCAGCCTTTCTTCTCTGAGTGACTTCCAATTTCTTGTTAGTTTCTCTTGCCTTCTTTCTGGTTGTTTCCTTAGACTTTTCAACAAAGTTGGAAAAATATTCACTGATACTTTCCGCCTGTTGTCCGCCTTCACCCGGTTTTGGGGTTTCTGGCATTTTTGCCCAGTTTCTGAAGGACTTATTTCTCAACACCGACGACTGAATCAACGACACCACAGAGTTGACGGCAAAATACAACACGACGGCAGCAGAAAAATTCTTTGTAATAAAGATGGAAATAAGAGGCACTACGGTGAAGATGTTCTTCATAGGCTTAGCCATTTGGTGACTTCCAGTTTCACCGCCCAATCTGACCACTGCAATGATAACAGCAGCAGCAATACCCTGCAATCCCAAATAGGGATCAACCAGAGCCAAGTCTTCGAACCAGTAAATCCCACCAGTGGAAAAGCCTTCTACAGGGTAAGTGGCCATCTTTCTCAAAGCTTGGAAGAACCCATAGGCTAGAGGCAATTGCAATATTGGAGCCATCTGAGCTGTCATGGAGATGTTGTTATCTTTCATGAGCTTCTTTCTTGCTTGCATGGCTACGTACTGTTCCTGGGGTGATTCGGCTGCTCTTAAATCGGCTAAAGCCTGATCCAATTGGGGCTTAACCTTGGCAGTTCTGGCTACATTTGCAGAAGCCTTCATGTAAAATGGGAACAAAGCTACTCTGACAGCAATTGTTGCCACTACAATGGTTCCCCACCATGGTAAACCAGTATATACATGGGTGAGCTCCAACATTCTCTCGACGATATCCGTAGGGTACCAGCCTTGAGCCATACCAATCGAGTTCAAGTAGCCCAACTGGTCTGAAGTCATTGTGCTGATGGTCTTTTCGGCTACATCAGCCACACTGTCGACATTGTCAAACGACACCAACGAGTTTTTGATTTCAGAAGTTGCAGAAGATGTCGAATTGTATCTGACAAAAGAGCCTCCCATCAAAGTCGGTGTCTGCTTGATAGGAAGATGCTTGAAAAGCGTCTGGCTGTGAAACCCTGTTCCGCGCAAAACTGCGGGCTGAACTCGGGTTATTGCTGAGGGCCTTATAGCACGGGCTATTCCTATCTTCAACATGGAAACTGTGTGAATATTCGAGTTCTTAAATTCAGAAACTGGAGTTCAACTGAAAAATTTTAGAGTTATGGATTTTTCAATCCTGTAGAGAAGGATTGAGATCTTGGCTGGGATTTGGATTTGGTTGAGAATCAGAATTATACGAAGCTAGGAATGTGATGGAAAATGTAGGAGATCACGTAGTAACACATATATATACGGAGTGCTACTATGGTGAATGGTTAAAAAAGTAATATTTTTTGAATATTAATGAGTGCAGTGTAGAATTTTTCGGTAGTATCGAGATTGAAAATAGAAAAGTACTAGTAAGTGAAAAATTGTATTTTGTATACATAGCGCGAATAATAGTGCGATTATCTACATTAGAAATAATCATGCTAGAATATATCTCTACTGCACAACATACTCTTTACACTTCCGAGCTTGCTGTTATCCATAAGCTGTTCAATGCTTAGGCGGTCTATACGACGAGCCATGGGCCGTCGGTTCATACAATCGATTCCTCGGACTCTTAACAACTCCCAAACGAACCATCTCAGAATTCAAGAGAATATGATCCAAGAGTATCTCAACAAACATAGAACCACGGACGATTATGAGGTAGTGGCCACGCTTACAGAGTTTTTAGTAAAGCTTCCAAGTGCTAGAAGGAATGCTGTCTTGAAAAGTTATGAAGGAAGCATTCTTGCTTCGAATATACATTTGCAATTGCTCTTGAACGATTTGACATCTTCTGACTCGTTCCAGGAAACGTACACCTATATTATTAAATCGCCGGTCAGGTTTGCAACTGAGCTCGTGGAAGTCTTTGTGTACAATCTCTTGCAGACTAATAACATACCAGCAGTGACGTCGTTGTTGCATGTTCTCTTTGATAGAGATCCCCAGTTCAACTTGAGCAATGAGATTTGGTCCCTCTATACTACAAAAGTAGTAGAAAATGCCAACTACTTGGGTGCAATTTCTATATATCATCATCTCATAGACAACATCGATCTATATGTACAGTCTGGATCTTCTCGTGCATTAGAGAATGACAATGTCCAATTTCTCATTACTCCTCATCTTCTACAACAAATTGCTATTTTATTTGTTAACAATGGAGATGCATCTAGAGTCAAAGGCTTGTTGCAGTACTTCAAGAGATTCTACTCGTACTCCGGTCACAGATATACCTACAGATCTCTCAAAGTGGCAGTTGTGGAAGCTTTTAGTCACGCGGAAGATCTATCTTGTGCATTACCAGCCTTCAGAGAATTGGCTCATTTATTTAGAGGACATTATAATCCCAGAGATTGGGAAGAAGCTCATGGAGTTCTGAAGATGGCTGCATACACGAATTATGTTTGGAGAAAAAGCAATATCATGAATAATTCAAATCAAGTTCGTGAAGAAGAACACGAACTGCCTTGGAATCTAGTTGTTCCTGGACAACACGAAAAGGAACTTATTTATGACCCAACGTATGAAAGAAACGTATACTCAGGGCCAAATGTCCCACACATGCCATTATTGAATGGTTCCTTGTCTGTATCTGACTTACCAGAATTCTACAAGTTGATCAAGTCAAGTGTTATAGATGTCATGCAATCTGAAAACAAGAATATCGCCAGTTTAATGCATTTTATGACTTCTGGCCATTTTATGGTTCATTCATTTGTTGTTCAAGCATTGTGTGAATTAGGATATGCTAAAGAGGCATATCTGATTCTTGTAATACTTCCATCGAGTTTTCGTAATATGCGTTCTGATATTCTCCTTAAGGATGAGGACTTCATTCTCATCTTCAATTCAGTTCAGGTGTCGATTAGAGAAGCATTATCGAAATCATCATCGAGTCAACTCAAAACATTGGAGGATCTCACTGCATTCTTGAAACAAGCAATTAATCTATATAATAGAACACATGATAAATATTCTGGCAAATTATCCTCCACTGTCTATTCTCATTTCATTTCTGCGTTGTTATCATCCCCAATTACAACTACTGACAGTTTACGATTGCATTTTGACAAGTTGATGTCAAAGCAAACTCCGCATATTATATTGAAGGGAGACTCTGGAATCTCGTTCACTAAATTCTGTCAAGAATCACCAGATTTCTCTTCGAAATATTCATCATTTGTACATATATTATAGTCTTTCTCTGTACATAAGTAGATTATTCAGTTAATATTAAGCTTAATTGTCTTTTCTTGGATCAGACATCTTATGAATCTTCACATCACTGCTATTCAAATCACCTACAACAGCGATATCTTGAGGTGTGATAAATATGTTTTGAGACTTTGGATACTGCCTAAGTTCATTCAACAAGAGTTTGATACTGATGGATCTATTCACCGAATCCATAAAGACATCGAACTCGTCTAATCCACGAATCTTGGAATCCATAACCTTCCAAATCGACAACAATAACGAAATTTGAGCAAAAGACTTCTCTCCTCCTGACAATGAGGCCACTTCACGTTGCTTATCGTCACTTTTCGTTTGAGCAAGAAGAGTCAACTTTCTGTCTCCATGGTCAAAATTAAGCGAGCCTTTGAATCCTCTAAGAGCCATACAGTTTTCAAAGGTTCTTGACGCCTGTTCAACACTTGACAATATTGTGGTGTGAACGAAATTGAATCTGATTTTCAAATCCGAGTCCAAGCTCTGGTAAGTCCCAGACAAGTCTTGTAAGCTTTGTTCTGCTAATCTCTGCTTTTCTTTTGCATTGATCAAATCATTCTGAATTTCTTCAAATGGTTTCCCGATTCGCTTCTCAGCTTCTTTTACTTGTATCTGCACTTGAGAATACTCATCACGAATGGAATCTTGTGTGTCGTTGGAAGTAATTGTTACTTCTTCTCTGCTGCATTTATTTTCTGCCTCGTCAATCAATTGTTGAAGTTTGGAGTTTCCTTCTTCTACTTTAGAATTAATCTTATCCAATTGGGTCTTAATATTTTTCTTCTCAGACAAGTAACTAACTCGATCATCTTTGCTTGTCGAAAGTTCAACTTCAAAATCATGCAAACTCTTAGTTGCTGCATCTCTCGTTGCCGTTGCTTCGTTTAACTGAGCTTTAATATCTTTTAAATTTTCCTTTATCTTCTTCAAGACTTCGTTTCTAGATTCCAAGTCTTCCGTAAGCGCTTCAATGACCCCCTCGCGCGTCTTTATTTGTTCCTTATGAGCTTCGATTTCACTTTTGTATTTTTCGATGTTGGAAAGATCACCTTCTTCATTAATCTTGGATTCGATTTCGTCCAACTTCCTTCGTTTCCTTCTGACCACTTCATTGAACTCATTCTTCTTCTTTTCGAGATTAATGATTTCATTCTGGTGATTGGATTGCAACTCGCGGAGTTCTTTCTGAACGACGTCAATCTGGAGCTTTTCCTCTGCTATTAAGCTAACAACATTTTGAAGTTCATCAGCTCCTGTAACAGCTAATTTTACAATATCTTTGGAATAATAGACGGGATCCATACGAATTGTATCTCCTGCTTTGCCGAAGCGTGTTCCAGAGTTGAGAGTTGATAATGTGAAAACACTCATTACATTTCTTTCGTTGAGAATCGATTCAGGGTTGTTGTGTCTATCACTGATGACAAGCTTTTCGATATTCATACTATCAACCAATGCTCGTAATACTTCATCATTCTTACAGGTTATCATATCTACAAAGGTAGTATATCCGGACACTGTACCGTTGGAAAAGTCAAAACTTTCAAATTTCCTCACAATAATGGTTTTTCTCATCGAATAACGTGCAAGTATAGTTTCCAAAAGTCTTCTGTCGTGTTCATCGCACACTATGAACGAGTCAAGCATTCTATTGAGAACAGTGTTTATCAAAGCACTCCATTGGCTATATTCTGGTTTCACTTCTACATCGGCTCCCAACGGTCCTATAGGTTGATTGTGCCAGTTATTCGTACTTCGAATTTTTTCTATTACGTTGCTCATTTCTCTTCCCCATGCAAAATACCGATCTTTCTGAGCCCGTTGAGAATCTTGTCTTCTCTTTTGAAGTGACTCTAATTGAGACATACGAGTTTTAAGTTCAGCCTTATGATTATCTATATCTGGATTTGCTGAAGATTTCGAAATCTCAATAGTTCGTTTTATCGCACTTAGCTGATCTTCAATATTCTTTATCTCTGTCTCTAATTCATCGAATTCCACTCTTAGCTTTTCTCTTGATCCCCCATTTATTTCATCTATCTTTAGTTGCTCCTTTTCGATATCTTTGGTTCTTGTCTCTATCCTTTCTTTCAATGTTCCTATCACTTTCGCATTTTCCTTGCATTCTTCCAACAATTGGTTGCAAGCGGTCTTTGCGTCTTGCCTGGTATCATCGACCTTAGAATGCTTCTCCAGTAATTGGTCTAGATATAGTTCTTTGTCCGTGAGATCTTTCTCCAACACCGCTATCTTTTCTGGTGCATTTTCTATAAATTCGTTGCATATCACAATCTTATCGTCTGTAGACTTGATTTCTTCGTTCAAAGTAATAGCTTGTTCTTCATATGAATTCACCTTATTTTCTATTGTGGCTACGTTATACCAGAGGATTTTCCCATAAATCATCTGTAGTTTGTTTCTCAAGTAGTCAGACTTCTTGTGTCGGTTGTATATGGTGGCAATTTCGTTGTAATTGTCTTTACATGCCTTTCTATAATGCTGTGCTTGTACGATTTTGGAATTAATTTCAGCTATATTCTTCAGCGTTCTACCAAAATTGTCGATGATGTCGGTGATGAAAGCTCCGGACATGAAAAGATTGTACTTCTGCTGATCTGAAGTGTTCATCAAAAATTCACGAGCTTTATCCTGTGACAAGAATGCTAGAGGATTGTCTATAGTTATACTGAATTTGTACAAGATATCATCTAGTGTGGATTTTTTTGTCGAAATTGTTCTCCCGGATTGCGATTTGATGGAATAGCTATTCCCTCCCACTCGCTGAAGCTTCCTCTCTATAATGATTCTCTTCCCAAACTCCTCGGGCCGATAGGCTTCGGGGCCATCGTTCACAAATACAATCGTGACTCTTGCAGTCGATTTTCCATCTTTGATAAACGACTTTATAGAAGTTCCTCGATTAGTGTCAGAAGCTTTTGCGCCTAGTCCGACGGATATTCCGGTCAAAATGGCACTTTTTCCAGACCCATTTCTTCCGATGATAAAGTTGATTTGGGGCCCAAGTTCAAGTTCAAACGAATCGTGACACATAAAATTCTTTAGTGAGATTCGTTCAATTACGCCTGCTTTGGCTGGAGATGCATCTGCCGCTTCATCGTCCTCAGAATCAGAAGATGAAACTGACTCGCTATCTGAATCTGTGCTTTCCTCTTCAGAATCAGACCCATTCTGAGTCATCATGTGATTTCGCTTTGCAGCAAGTTGCTGTGTCATGTATGCGTCCACTGATACGTCCCCCTGAAAATAGTTAGTATTTCCTATATGAATATGATACAAACATGAATAGATAGGGATTATGGTTGTTGTCTACAACATTTTGAAGATATTCTCGTACTAAATCTTCATTAAAAATCAACATACCAATGGATCAAATCCCGTGGTGGCATCTTCGACCATTCGCATGGTATCCCGAGTCTCGCTTAAGACTACTGCCTCCATTCTTCGGAATACTCGTTAGAAACAGTGATGGAGAATATGATTTGGTTGGTAGTCAATTAAACACGTCTGTTAACCTGTAGGTCCACCATTTGCAGCTTCTCAGTTTCAACATGTAAAGAGATGTTTTGCAGTTTGAAGTTTTATAGACTGCATATATATTTGGATCCTTGCCGCTACTTTACTATACAATATTTTTTCTGACTCGGCGTCTTAAATTACGAGGAATAAGTTTTGTGGCATTTATATCGATGAATCTGTAGAATCCCAAAAGGTCCAGCTATTGACAAAGAAGATACGAATATGGTAACAGCATAGTATTGCTCATATAGTAAGTGTTCCAGAAACAATTTAACTCGTATATGAATCTATTCAACTCGTATCTTGCTGTATCTGTAAGAGCTGTATTGGGCCAACTCTTGTCCTCCTTGGGAATATGCAATCTTGATTCTCTCATTGTCATTTTAGCTTTACATACTGATTCACCGTCAATAGATAGCGCAAATGGCACGGCACCTTGTATTATTGAGATGACTGGCTGACGAATTTAAGATGACTTACAACTTTAAGCCCCGAGTTATATTCGCTTCCCGTTAGTTATGGTTTTTATAGGCGAACATCATGAACAGGTGGCTGATCATATATTTACTACAATTTTTAAAACCCTAGAAGTGAAAAACTAGTTTCTCTACAAGTCTAGATTTTTTACTTCTATTCCAATGTCCATCGGAAGTTCCTTTGGAACAAAGAGCCGCAGAGCTAATGGAATTAACCTTCAATTCAACATAGATAAGATGCCAAGACCTAAATTTCAAGACTTAATTATAGACACTGTCTTGCAACAAAATATTGATGGAGCCTCATGAGACAATAGAAGCTTCCCAGAACCATATTCTATAAATGAAGGCTCTAAATACCCACTTTCTGGAAATGTAGTTTTATTGAACTATAGGTGGCCAGAAAATGAAGGTATTTCAATTTTTTGCAGTCGTTATCGCAACATCCGCAGTTGCAGCACAGCCATTTTTCATCTCGAAGAGAGACGTCACTGTTGGAGAAGTGAAGGAATTACCTCTGTCAACCAACAATGACCTCCATCTGAGCTTCGGTAAGCCCTATGCAATTTTCCAACCAAAGGTATTTATCGTTTCTATGTTCGAGTTGGAAAGAGATCCTTGGTTAGAAGCATTGGACTTTGTTCACAATATTTCGCTCCCAGGTTTATCTCCCATCTATTCCACTATTTACTGTACTACGAACTACAGTATTTGCCAGGCTACTGCTGGAGAAGGTGAAATTAATGCCGCTTCGTCGTTGACCGCTTTGACTTTAAGTCCCTTGTTTGACCTTACCAAGACGTACTGGTTGTTGGCTGGTATTTCCGGAGGAGAACCTACTCAAGTTACTACAGGATCGGCTACATTCGCCAAATACGCAATTCAGGTTGGTTTGCAATATCAGATTGACTACCGTGAATATATAAACACCAACCCAGACTGGACCAGTGGTTATATTCCTTATGGATCTGATAACCCATACACTTACCCAGGAAATGTGTACGGAACTGAAGTTTTCGAGCTTAACGAGAAGTTGAGAGATAGAGCCCTTGAATTGGCTTCAGAAGTCCAATTGGATAACGGAACAGAAAAGAATGCCGAGTTCAGAGCTTTATACGACGTAGAGCCAGCAATAAGTCCACCTACTGCCGTAGGCTGTGATGTCTTGACCTCAGACAACTATTTCACTGGTAATGTCTTAAACGACTACTTTGCCAATCTCACCAAGCTTATGACAAATGGCAGCGCTACCTACTGTTCTACGGCGCAAGAAGACAATGCTTCGCTAGAAGTTTTCACAAGGATGCAGAAATACGGCTTAGTCGACTACGAGAGAATTGTTGTGTTAAGAACTATCTCTAACTTTTCCAGACCTCCACCTTCTATGGCCAACGATACTGTTAAATTTTTCACCGATACCGACAAGGGCGGCATTGGTCATTCTCTTACGAACTTGGTAAACGCTGGTTTTCCATTTATCCACGATGTTCTCACCAACTGGGAGGACGTCTACGAGAGTGGAGAAACCTACAAGGCAGCCAACTACATAGGCGACATCTTTGGAAGTCTCGGTGGAAAGTCAGATTTTGGCAAAGATAGTTTCGAAGTAGCTTAGAAGTACAAATAGGGGGTAGATAGCCGAAAAAGTATATTTACGGCATGTCTATATGGCACGGCACAATAGGCCAGTGATTGCGGATTCTTATCTTGCCGCTCCATTTCACCCCATTCGTAACCTATTGCACCGCCTATTGTTCAGCAGGCAATGGTGGGACACAAAACGGTGCTGAGATGGACGAATCCATCAAAATTTTTCACTTTCTTATTGCCTTAGATACCGTCCGTAGATTGACTTCTGTAGAAATTCGATTTTGCATTTGTGCTCCGATGGAACAACTAATTTAAAAACTGACTCCTGACAAGAGTATGCAACTTTTTGCTGTATCCTCCACTGTAGGAATATGGAAAGAATAGTACTTATGTATATGAGTATTTCTATCTATATTCGTTATTTGTAGGAATCATCATTCCAAGGAAACTCCAAAGGAAGTCTCTGGTAGGAACTGGAAAAATTTCCCGCTAAATGAATATGCATTCATTCACCTTTCCCAATTGAGCCCAAATGGCAACTAACTGGGGCAATTTTCATCGGTGCCTTTATATACGACATGCAGATGGTATTTGTAGTTTCTCAAGTTAAATTGGGTACGAAGTCAAAAAATACCGTTGTAGATAACAAATTGTCAAAGCTCATTGCTCCGCTCATTTGTGGAACAATGGTCCAAAAGGGAAATTCCTGCCTTTGTTATGGAATAGCGGCACTGTAGCCGCTATTTGATGCCGATGTCTCGTATGATGGTTGGGAATTTTCCCACTATAAAAAGCTGGAGAAATATCCAACCAATTTTTAAGTACCGCCTGGTTTGACAGATTTTCTCGTAGTCTTGGCATTTACAAATTCGCAACTATGAAGTTTTCTGCTATTCTTGCTGTGGCCACTGTCTTGTCTGCTGCTGTGGCCCACCCATTGCAACAGAAGCGTGCCATCAACGACACTGCCTTGGAAGAAGCTATCCCAGCCTCAACTGGTAAGAAATCTGGTGACAACATCCAAACTAGTTATGGTAAGCCGTTCGCTGTATACCAGCCAAAGGCTTTTGTCATCTCCATGTTCGAATTGGAAAGAGACCCATGGTTGGAAGCCTTGGATTTTGTACACAACATCACCATTCCAGGTTTATCTCCAATCTATCCAACTATCCACTGTACCACCAACTACACTATCTGTCAAATCACCACTGGTGAAGGTGAAATCAATGCAGCTGCCTCGGTCACTGCCTTGACCTTGAACCCATTGTTCGACTTGACTAAAACCTATTTCTTGATTGCCGGTATCGCAGGTGGTGAACCACAATATACTACTCTCGGCGGTGTCACTTTTGCCAAGTACGCTGTTCAGGTTGGTTTGGAATATCAATTGGACTTCCTTGATTATAACAACACCAACCCAGATTGGATTAGTGGTTACATTCCTTACGGAACCGACAACCAGGACACCTATCCAGGAAATGTGTACGGAACCGAAGTTTTCGAAGTAAACGAGAAGTTGAGAGACAGAGCTGTCGAATTAGCCTTAAAGGTCGACTTGAACAACGGTACTGAAGCTAACGACAAGTTCAGAAAATTGTACAACGAAACTGCTGCTAGGGGATTGCCAAGTGTCTACAAGTGTGATGTTCTTACATCAGACAACTACTTCACCGGTAACCGTTTGGGCGACTACTTTGCCAACCTCACCAAGTTGTTGTCCAACGGTAGTGCAACTTACTGTTCCACCGCTCAAGAAGACAACGCTTCATTGGAAGCCTTCACCAGATTGGACAAGTACGGCTTAGTTGACTTTGACAGAGTCGTCGTCATGAGAACCATCTCCGATTTCTCTAGACCTCCTCCATCCTTGTCCAACGACACATACAAGTTCTTCTTTGAATCCAACCAAGGTGGTATTGGAGCTTCTCTTGATAACTTGGTTCTCGCTGGTACTCCTTTGATTCACGATATCATCACTAACTGGGACAAGGTTTACGAAAAGGGTCAAAAGTACTCATCGAAGAACTATGTCGGTGACATCTACGGTACTTTAGGTGGAACCCCAGACTTCGGTAAGTCTTCCTTCGAAATCGCTTAAGCGATATCTTGTACTAAAATATACCCTCACTTCTCGTTGCCCAATTTCGTTAGGTATCATTAGAATACCATTGCATTTAGAAATTCAATAAATGACATAATTACATCATATGATATCTGAGCTTCGTATTGTACGCGCCATATAAACTCTACCAATTGTCTAAAAGATTCTATTCAGTGTTCGTCAATAAGTATATTAATAATTGTACTGGAGAAATAAAGGCATCCAAAACTAGATTGCAGAAATTGGAGGGAATTATGCAAAGTTAGACTCCTGAACAGGAGACATCTTCACTTGCTCCACGAAACTAGTGATGACAATATCATCAAACACGTAGTCGTAATTGATGATTAACTTCTCCAAGATTGAATTCATAAATCCAAAGTTGTTGATCAAAATTTCTAAATTACTTGCTTCAGTCAAAGCAGGGCCAATGACAGTGGCCAAGTTAGAAGTCGTCATCTTGTTGTCTTCACTGAAATGGCTCACCTTTTGTAAATGCTTCAAAAGTAACTTCAATGTGTTGTAGTAAACCGATGGTAACTCCTTCAAAACTTCCTTGTACTTATCAAGAGTTCTTGGATCGTCTACTTCATCGTCGATTTCTTCCGATAGTCTGTTCAAGGAAAAGAAGGAATTGATTACCTTGTCCGATAATAAGGCATCTGGCAACTCTCTGAAATAAGATTTGACAATACTAGTCAAGGTGTGGGTATCATACGGCTTTTCGTTGACATTAAGAGTACCGGTTCTATCAATGATAGCCTTAACATTTGCCAATTCACTGATCGAAGTACTGATTCTATAGATACCAACATCTTTCAATCCTTCGCTTTCAATTTCATCAAATATCAATTCCAAGAAAGTAGGGTATGTGCTTTGTTCACGAGCACATACAACAGTGATAGGAATACCAAATGTCGTCATTGGATGATTGTTCTTCAAGTTTAGATTTCTAGAGAAGAACCAGTGTCTGTTGGCATAATTCAACTTGACTAACCAATGGTTCAATTCTGCTTGATTTGGAGCTTGGAAGAAAACATCGTCACCCGCCACATCCGAATCCACCTTGAAGCATAATGGCAATAAGTAAACTGGGAAAATTTTCTTGCTCTTCAATGGAATGATTGCGAATGGTTTCTGCTTGTTGTCCAATATCCCTTCAATACTTGGCAATTCTTGAGAACTAACACGTCTTTCCGTATTAGAGTATCCGTTGAGTGAGAAAGGACGAGACTTTCCAAACAAACCACTGATCTTGAATCTTGATGACGAATTAGATTTATAAGATAACGATTGGCGCTTAAGACTAGAATTAGAAGTCTTTTTCTGAAGTGTCAATGAGTTACTTGCTGTTGATGTGTATCCGGTTCCAGAGCTGGCCTTGCTTTCACGAAGTTGCTTCTTCTTATTGTCTTCCACCAAGAGCCGTTGTTGATCGTTCAAAACACTTCTAAACAATTTAGCTTTATCTTTGTCCTGCTGTGTAAACTCTCTGATGCTTTGTGTATCCACGAGCGATTCATCCAATTTCAATAAGAAATCAAACTCTCTCGATTCATGAGAACTAAAAGTAGCTCCTTCACCAGTTCCATCAATATCTTCAACTCCGAGTTCCTTGATAAGTTTGAAAATTAAGTATCGCTTGTTAAAATTTATGGCGTTCTTAAAGAAACTTGGGCATTTGTTCGTTTCAATAATATTCTCGATAATCCAACCAAAACAAGGTAACAATGGCTCACCGCTTTGTAAATCAGAAGAATTCAATTTGTGTGGCAACATCATGTCAAGATCTTCATATACTGTGGTTGCGCCCGCGGAAACATCTTCATTCAACTGAACGGATGCTTTGATCCACAAACTGGCAAAAAGTCTACTCTCAGGAGAGTAAATTACATTCGTGATAGCAGTCTCAATGCAAGATGGGATGTTACCTCTGCCTCCCTCAAAAACAAACTGATTGTCGCTCATTTTCAATTTTGAGATCTTACACATAATCAATAAAGTCTTCATGCGATCCAAGCGTTCTTCAACAGTGATACTCAAATCAGTTAGTTGAATAAGAATGTAAGATCTGAATTTGAAGTACAATTTGAACAACTTTCTAAAAACCAAAGGAAATCTCTTCAATATCAATTGTCTATCAATTGGATCAACCAAGGATTCAAAGTAGTTGAAAACGTTGGAAACAATCATGTAATCTTCGCTGACGGTTGATTTTTGCAAGTTGAATTCAAACAAATTATTTTCCTCGAAAACCGTTTCGATAATCTTGTAGACTCTCACCCAATCCTCTGCCTTGATTCCCTTGTAGAAGACAGTCAATAGCTTGTTGAATTTGAGCAAGAATTTCTCAATCTTACTCACATTTCTATGGCTTGGCAAGTTTCTATTCATGGGAACCTCGTGCAAGGAATTGTTGAATTTGAATTCTTTGATCAAGTATTCGTCAAATTTCAGAATTTCAATTGGTCTATATGTCTTCTTAACAAATAACTTCTTCAATTTCTTGTAGTAGTTGACCAAGCTTTCGAATGACTTTTCCAATTTCGAATCAATCTTGTTCGAATTATACCATTGTAATATTTCATTGCTGAATAATTTAAGCAATTTTATCAAGATTTTTTTGTTGCCCAAATCAAGCGAAAAGTTGGAGTAAAAGTTATTCACCAAGACAATCAAGACCTTCAAAATATTGATCTGTATCTTCAACAAGAGCTCATAATCAACGTCACCAAGTTCATTCAAATCTACAGTAGTGTCTAGACTCCAATTGGGGAAGTCAAATCTTGGGGAACGCGCTCCTGTCCTCTTCAAGTATTCTCTCTTCATGACTGAAATTACAGCATTACCAGAATTGATAAATCTCAATGCCAATTTATCCAATAGTTCTTTGGTTGTGATGAATGAGTTATAATTCAACAAGAATACAAATCGGTATTCAGTTAAGTCTAGTGTTATCTCTTGGTGGAAGTACTTAACCTCAATCAACAACAAGTCAATTAGCTTATCGATAGTTGCATATTTTGGAATGAATCTAATAGGGAGGTCTTTTGAATTGTTTGTAGTTCCGTTCAGAGAATCACCAACAATACCACCAAACTTCTTAGCGTTTCCAGAACTTAATTTTGGTGATATTGTGAAGTTGTTGAACTTTTCTGAATTCAAGATATCATCGACATCAATTCCCAATCCAGGAACATCGTCTTCTACTTCGATGATTACATCGTCAATGCTATTGAAATTGGCAGTAGTAGGATCTAATTCGTTGACGAAATCGTCGATTCTGAAAGTCAAGTCATCATTAATAATGAAGTTGTGCTTGCTAACTGAAGGATCCAATAGCTTCTGGTTGTGTGAGTTATCTTCATTGTTGCTGTATGCTGTCAATTCGTCATACTTAGACAAGCTGATGGTGAAATAGCGATCATTGAAACTAGGAATACGTGTTTCAGGATTATATTCGCCACTCTTATCTGTAATCGTTTCGTATATAGTGGACAGATCACCATTAAGTGATGCATTTGATCCATTTGAATGAATGGAAAGATTTGACATATTACGATTTCTCATGAAGCTCAATTCTAATGGAGTATTTGGAATCACAGAAGTTGACATTTCCACCTTTAAGTATGATTCTGGCAAATCTGGTTCTAAATTGACGGACAACCTCATAATCTTTTCCAAATTGATCGAGTCACAATTAATTTCAATCAACTTTAACAACTTTTGCTGCAAGTCGGTGGAGTTAGTTCTTTTCAATTGTGGTCTTATTTCTTCATTTTGACTGGGTAATGGTTTTCCGTCATCGTTAGCACCCAAGTATAGGACCTGGTTCAAACTCTCGTTGGAAAAAATGAAACCCATGCTATCATATCTTCTGAGAACATCGTCGTTATATTTGATAATCTCATGATAGTTGGTTAAGTTGGAAAGGTACTCGTTCCATCTGCTGAATGAATAATTGATCCTCTTCCAGATTGACTCCAACTCAAAGATGTCTGCTGTTGAGTTGTTGTTGATGACCAAATCTCCAAAGTAAGGAATAACACGCTCCTTAGGATAAATCTTACCCAACCCTCTTGGAGCCATGATATGGTACGAATCCTTGAAGTTGATAGAATCTCGTAAGTCGTCCTTGTCAGGAGAGGTAGAAGGAGAGCTATGTAACTTCTCGTAACTTGAGCCGTTAGCCAAGTGCCTTCTATCCAATTCAAACAACACTGGCGACCAATCGTTCTTCAACAACTTGATATAATTAGGCGACACCAATGACCAAATCTTAGTCAAACGAAGTACAGGTTGTGATAATATTATGGAAGAAATACCTAACCACGAGGACATGTTTCCAGACTTGTCCAAAAGACAGCCCAAGTCAATCCACTTCTCCAACAATCTCGCCTTACGTTCCAAACTGGAAGAACTTAAGGATGATGATGAGCTTTCCACGAATATGTGGTTGATCAATAAACGTGACAAGTAGTGGATATGGTGGTCGTTATTGAAAATGAGCGGATTCTTCTTGTAGAAATAGTCAGCAGTTCCATGACTACTAGAAGAGTCAAAATTACCATTGATAGATGAATACAACAAGAGCGACTTGTCGATGTTGGAATTCCAGTGCTTGAAAAACTTCAAATCAATGGCACTAATGGCTTGAACGAAATCAACCAAGTTGATATCCTTCATGAAGACAATGGAATTTAAATCTTGGAACGGGTTTACATCCGAAGGAACGTAGTCATTGTTAACAAGATTTACCAACGACTGTTGTTTGTTCAACATATCCTTCTTGAACTTCTGTATGTTTGTTATTTCGGTCTCGGGAGATTCCGGTTCCGATAAAGTCTCCAAAATTCGCAAGATGTAGGGAGCTATGTCGGACTTTAGCAAAAAGCCGTCAAAATTCTCTTCGACGTTGTATAATATTTTGAGCACTCGCTCTATTACGACGGCCTGATTGTAGTAGCCTTTGAACTTGTGATTGTAGATGTCTGAGAGGAAGATGGCGATCAACTTCAAGGTTCGGCCAAAGTTGGGGAAGATGGGCAAGATATTAATAAGATCCAGAATTTGCACGTTGTCGACTTCGTCTTCGTTGAACAAGATGAAATGGATCAAGGACTCTATGGAATTTGGCGTAGTTGAAGGTGTGACTCCACAGGATTGACAGAATGAAGCAGTGGAGGTGATGAATTGGTGATTCTTGAAATCGAAGTTCAAGTCCGGATGGGGTAATTTCGTGCTGTAGTAGGTGATCACGAAGTCGTCGGGATCGACAACTGGATTTAAAGGTTGGTTCAAAGGAGGTGTATCGAGTAGAGTCGTGTTGGGGTTGGGTGTTGTGAAGGCAGAACCCATTGACTGTGATTGGGCAATCGTTGGAGTTGTCTGAGAGTTTGAGGATGACAAAAGAACAGGTGAGCCAATTTCGTGAATGTTGGAATTGTTGGAGTTGTAGGATCCATCTGGGGCCGAGAGTGAAGAGTTAGAAGCGTTTCCATGGAAATCGGTAGGAGTAGGAGGAGGGTAAAAAGATTCGTCAATAGGGTCATTCGAAGCGGAGCCGGAGTTGTCGAGCTTGAAATTCTTGATGTTAAGAGATGGTGGAGGTTTGTATAAGTACAAATGAGAGCCTTTCAACTCTGCTCTGACCAACTTGAGTGTTTGGTCCGAGATCTCAGGAGCCGAATTTGGATTTACGAGACCGTTAAGCCATCCATTCATGACAACACGCGCATCATAATCAGGACGAACCAACTGCTGAACGTTTTTGGGACCCGGGTGGATGGACGACATGGATGATCTGTTTCTGGTGTGAGTCTGAGAAGTGGCCACGGAAGAGTTGCCAGGTACGGCATTTTTCCCCACGTTCTGGTCATGACGACCGAGATGTAAAATATGGTGTGACTGATGTTGGTTATGTTGGTTTTGTTGGAGGACGGGCGAGCTGGCTTCGGAGCCGTTGAGCGTGGAGTAGTCGTCGTAGACGTCAGAAATCGACAACGATTGCGAGTGAGACTGGGTCTGTGAATGGGACGAGTCGCCATCGGCGTCAAACTGCGAGATGTTGTAGAGCAGCGGCGAGCCTGTGGATGACAAGCTGCGGCGCTTGTCCTTTCTCAGGGTCCAGATTTTTCTCATATGGAAAATGGAATAGCAACAGTGTGTGAGGGCTGGCTAATTGAAAAATGCTGAGGTAGAAAGCTATGGGAAATATCAAAACAGGATTCAGTGGCTCGAAGGAAACTCGAATTGAGGAGGTATGAAGTAGAAATAAATAGATATTACAACAATATTAAAACACTACAACAGTCTCACTATCAACGGTGGAGAATAAGGAAAGAAGATGGAAAGTATTGTTTTTTTACGTTTGTTGATGTAAAGCAAAAATCAGAATCTCTACCTTCTATGCGCTGCAGGAAAAAAATGATACGGATCGATTACGTGTATGATACGAGGTGAAATTAGGCTGGCAAGGCGAGGCCAGTAATTAGCAGGGGAATGAAGCTTAAGAGTAGAGAAAACCCTGGCAATAAGTATACGATGCCAATATTTGTCTTGACATACTTGGTGGTGTTGACACGAGGACAGGCTCGTGAAACCCCTAACATTTCGCCGTAAACTTCCTCGTCAACAAACGCTTGTTCAATCAAGCCAAATATTCAGAATAGGGTTTTCTCCTGTATGATCGAAATAGCAAATTTCACCAGGGTGATTGCCTGGCGTTTTTTCTTCTTTAGTAGAGGCTGGAAAATTTGCAAACCTGATCAACGGACAATAGATCTACAACCTCTTGGACTCGACTACATATCGCTACTAACGTTGAACTTGACGTTGTCAGCATCTTACTTTCATGCACTTTGATTCTGTATTATCAAATTTTCGTGTAGTTCTCTTGTGCTATATTTGGTGGTGCCTATAGATTCTACATTCGTCGTGTGGATAATGCATCCACTCTGACAGAACCCTGCAATTCCATATGGCATACCGACCTTTCCATTGTCTCCATCACTTCCAGAAACAAACATTGAAACAAAGCGCAGCAACAAGACAATCGTCTCGGACACAACAATCTCACAGCTACACCTAAATTGGCGGCGATTCTCTCTAAATTAGTTAATCCACATTGATTCGAGAGTCACAATACTCAATTATTTCACGCTCGCTAGCCGCCATTGTACAAACACGTTACAGACTGTTCTATGCCGCTTGTATTCCTCTCTGCTCATCTTATCTCTCGTATTCTCTGCCGTGATTGCTGGTGTGTTGTTTTCCGTCTACACACTCGCTCCACCGCCCAATGTCTGTAACCACGGGACAATTCGTAAATGGGGCAGCAGCCTACAGCAATCCCATGTACCAATACGTGCAATTTTCACTCACGCTACACGAAAACGTTGCGGTCCGTGACGTCAATCACTGACTGAAACTTGAGATTTCTTGTTATTGTTCTGCTGTTACTAATTTTACTAGTTACTGTGCAAGAATCATTGTGATCCACGACACTGCAATAGCCAACCTTGGTTGGCCAAATGCACTATAACGAGAATTGCTAGCCTGCTAAAAGTTTAAGGTGGCCCCATTGTTCGTTTCCGTTGCTGGCGGTTTCTCTATAATATACTGTCTTCCTCTGCTTTCCCCCTTTTTGCCCTAGTCCCTTCATTGTTGTCTTGTTCTTGCTCTTCTGTGTGTTCGCGCTGTCATTATTTAGACTAGGACCCTGGTGGATGTTTGCTAACATAATAAGAATTATTATTTTTTCTCTACGTGTTTATTTTTTGCCCTGACGGTTGCAGTTCGCTAGAAGTCAGAACTGGGGGATTCTGGCACGCGCCAACCGCGTATCGTCTACTTAACAAGTATTTTCTCCTCTCCAACAGCTTCCAAAAAATACCCCTTACAAAGTAAGTGAAAATATTATTAGAAACATCTTGGGACAACCAATAAGACTTTTCCAGCGTGCTGTAATATTCTCAACACAAGTTCGCTGGTGGGGTATTTTGTCGCAGTCATGTGGTCTAATTGGATTAGCGACATGTGGGTAGAAACTAGACATTTCCTGCGGCACTATTGCAGGCTGCATGCACTGTCTAGGGGTGTATGTATTCGTAATTCAAAGCAACAGTAGTCTACTGGGGCTCTAAAAGGGCGTAACGGGTGAATCTTCATTGTTCAAAGCTACTTGAGTCACATTTGTTATTATTGCGAAAACCTTAATCTCTTTCAGACGGCGATATTCGCTCAATTCAAACTGGTACTCGAGTATAATGGTTGCTAAGTCTTTCATTCTTTCTGGTTTTGCGCAAGAGAACCTAAGGATTTGAATTAGTGTAATGTATTGTTTCATTTCAATTGGTCCAGAAACTATTTTGATACTGATATTTTCTAAAGACTGCAATTTGCACCCATTACGCAGTAATTGTTCATAATACGATCTATTCCTATGTTTGTTCTATTTACAATATGCACATATCATCTACTCTACTATTACGTCACTGCTTCTTCACGTCTCTCAAGTTTCCGAACGGAAGCACGGAGTCGATTCTATTAACTCCAGCAAACAACATGGCCAATCTATCAATGCCGCAACCCCAGCCTCCAGTAGGAGGCAAGCCGTACTCCATGGCCTTGATATACTCCCAATCCGGAATCAACATCTCTTCGTCTTTAAACTCATCTCGAGCCTCTTGTTGCAAATTAAACTTAGCAAGCTGGTCAAACGGTGAATTTTCTTCTTCGTATGCATTTACATACTCCTTTCCATTGATAAATAATTCAAACCGCATTGATATATCATAAGTACGACCGTCGCTGTATGTGACATCTGCTGATTTTGCCAACGGGGATAACACTGCCGGCTGGTTATATATGAAGATGGGTACATTTTTGAATTCATTGGAAATAGATTCCAAATAAATGCCAGATATATTGTCGAGCAAATTAGCGGGAGATTTGTTATCAGGAACAGGTAGGTTCAAATTCTGGTAGTACAGTATCAAGTTTGCTGATGTCAACTCTTGTGGAAGTGGTCTTCCAGTTTTGGCTTCCAAAGTTGGTACAAACTCAAATTTCGGGAAAGGACGGGTAAACGAATCCAACGTACTCAAAATAGGTAATATCTTTTGTATTTTAGTCGCTCTTGCATTCAAATCTTCGTGAATGTATTTGAACATGCTTTCTGTCATTTGCATCAAGTCTGGCAAACTGGTGAATGATTGATAGAATTCACAACTGGTGAACTCAGGGTTATGGGTTGAATCTATGCCTTCGTTTCTGAAATTGCTTCCTATTTCAAATATCTTTTCAAAGCCCCCGATGACTAATTTTTTCAACCATAATTCTGGTGCAACTCGCAACTGAACCGCGGCCTCTTTTGCATCGGTAGTTGAGATAGCATGGGAGGAAGTGGTGAAAGGTTTAGCATTCGCTCCTGTGCCTGCTCCACTTAGTATTGGTGTATTCACTTCTAAAAACTCTTTTTGGAGAAGGAAAGATCTGATGGCTTGGATGATGTAAGACTTGACAAGTATAGGTGTCTGAGAATCACGGTTTACTAAGTAGTTCAAAACACGTTGGGCATTTATATTCTTTCTGTCTACTAGTTTATTTGGAACAGCATTCAAGCATGGACTCAATAGTGTCAACGGAGTATTGACTTTAATGGTCAACTCACCAACATTGGTCACTGAAGCAAAACCATGGCACATTACAAAGTCGCCTTTCCTTAATGATTGATGGGCAGCATTGAATTCGCCAGCAGTGATTCCCATGGGCTTGTTACTGGCCATTACTTGAATTTGTTGCCCATCTTGGCGAATGTCGATGAAATACATGGCTTTTCCGGATTTTCTGATCGATACAATCTTTCCCTCTATTATGAAAGTCTGGTCTGGAAAACGGTTATTCTCATACTTTGTGAAGTCAGTATCTACGAACTTTGATCTAAAGCTTGGAATTCTGAGTACTACAGCCTGTGGACTTACATTTGTTCGAGCTCCACGAATAGTGGGATAAGACGAGGAATGATCTGATGCTATGGAATTTTTTCTGTTCTGATAGTCGAACGCTACAGCGGATTCAACATCAGATTCGGCTGAATCAGTCACATTGTGAGAGTACTGAATTTGAGAAAAAGCTGAAAAACTCCTGGTATTGTTGACAAGTCGTGCACCCTTTATGTACCTACTCAACATGATGGTCTGAGGGTTATGTGAACCTGTCACGGACGTTCACCATAGTAGCTGAGAGCCGACTGAAATATAGTAGATTGGAATTGATTTTTGAAGATGGGTGCAGGAAATTCATTGACTATTGTAAATATTTAAGAACACAAAAACACTTGTAGCCAGAGTTATTGGAGCAAGCAAAAGCTGATAAAGTTTGGGAACCAAAAGAGTTGGCCATCAGCAAATGACCGGCCGATATGTGGATTGAACGATCTTGTGGTATGGGTGCAAATAAGCAATGGCTGACCTAGAATTTTCTGAATACAGTATTGATCGCTGGCGAATATATCTTGAGGAGCCATGGTAGTTTCTAGTTTCTCCACGCTGGGTGGTATTTTCAGAGGACTATTCTATCATTATATCTCCTGCTTGAGTGGAGTGGGTACAATAACATTAATGTAGACAATATTGTACAGGATTGTTCACTTGCTTCCGTGTGGAAGGTATGAAAGACTTCGACACAATAGTTACCTTCGGAGCTATGAGAGCTCCGCAGATGAACATAGTGTCTGTAGAGATGATCCCTCGCCGAAACTTGCACGTAGCACCGAATGGAAATTGAAAATACGAAGGAAGGGTGAAATTCAGTTCAGGAATGTGGCCACTAGCTTTCCTTCTAGACATCTCCATTATCGGCAATCCTCGGCAGTTGCAAAAATATGATCGCGGTTTCACACACAATCTGACAAACTGTATGGATATAGATGCAAGACCGGGCAATTCACGTACTGCTTTCAATTCACAAGGTACAATTTACATCCGCTCGACCTTAGTCAACATATGGATCTGTTTCCATATTGTCTTACAGTGCATAGATAGAAATATCGGTCTACTTCTCATCGAGTTTTCTATCACGCGGACAAAATCTTTTTTCGGTCTTTTGTTATCGCAGGTTTATCCGCCACTAGAAAAAATACACACTTTGATCTCAAGCTTAGACTAGAGATTTTAGATTGAAAATCTCGCGGTTTCTAACTGTGGAAGTTTCGATTTTTCAGCTGGTTTTTCGGATTTTTTCTCATCTTTTTCTTCATCAGCCTCTTCGAAATCCCAGAAGGGTCTCTGTATAGTACGCTGTACGAGTTCAATCGTCTCCTAATCCTTCAATCACAATGGACTTCGAAACCAGAGAAGAAACAGATGGAGTGCGTCTCTCGTTCAGCTGTGTGCCCAAACTGAGACTTCAGCACCAGCGCAATGTTGTGCCCTTGGGTGCCATGTATACTCCGCTCAACAATAAGTCGGACGTCCCTGTCTTGCCCAAAGAGGAAATGCTATCCTGTCGCCAATGTAGGAGCATAGCCAATCCGTTTGTGACAGTCAACAATGAAATATGGACCTGTCCATTCTGCGGCTTTACAAATAGACTCGCCTTGAACCAGATCGATCCAGAAACTAATAACTACGTTCTTCCTCCAGCTTTACACCAGAGCAGCTCCACTGTAGAATACCAGACAGGACGGCTCAGCTCGTTGCCGCCAATCTTCTTTTACGTGGTAGATACATGTTTTGTTGCCGAGGATGTCGAAGATGCGTTCAAGTCGCTCAAGGAATCGTTAATCATCTCGCTCAGTCTTCTTCCCGAGAACGCATTGGTTGGTTTGATTACGTTTGGAAAACACGTACAGATCCACGACTTGCTCTCCAACGATAACAGGGCCTATACATTCAACGGCTCAAAGGAGTACACTGTAGATCAGCTTCTGAAAAGTTTAGGCTTGCTCGCGCCCGGGCTTAACATGCACAATAGCAGACAGACCCATGGCTCGGGCGCTGGCGCTGACAACATTCTCGGAGCTATTGGCCGAAAATTCTTGCAACCAGTGAACATTGTAGAGTACCAGTTGACTAACATCATCGAGAATTTGGCTACAAACACCTTCCCACACTCAAAGTTCAAGGAAAGACCCGAAAGAGCAACCGGTGCCGCTTTGAGTACAGCTTCTCTTTTGCTCAATGCTTTGCTAGGAGACCATATCAAGACTACTGGTGGCCATCTTCTCTGTTTTATAGGAGGAGCCTGTACTGCTGGTTCGGGAAAGATTGTAGATAACCTATTGAAAGAGCCAATGAGATCGCACCATGATATTGAGAAGGCTCAGCAGTCGAGTTTGCCCTCTGCTCCCACTACATCGACCAAAACCAAGGTGAACACATCCTTATTTAAGTCTGCAAGATCTTTCTACAAGAAGATCACCCTGAGCTTGGTTTCTATGGGATTGAGCTGTAATTTTTTCATTGGGAGTTACGACCAAGTTGGTCTCTACGAAATGGACGAAATATGCTACAAGACGGGAGGGGTCGTTGTCATGAGTGACTCTTTCAGTACGGCAATATTCAAGCAAAGCTTTATCAAGTTCTTCAAGAAACAGGATGAAGACAACTCTGAATACTTGGATATGGGTTTCAATGCCACCTTGGAAGTAAGAACCACTTCCGACCTCAAGATTGAAGGACTCATTGGTAATGCCACAGCTTTGCCGGTAAGAAAAGACAATCCTTTTGCAGAGAAATGCGTGTCCCAGAATATCCTTGGAGAAGGCTCTACCAACTCCTGGAAGCTCTGCAATGTAAACCCCCAGTCTACGTATGCATTATATTTCGAGAAATTGGATTCTGGTTTTACCAGTTTTGCCTTTGTCCAATTTCTCTTCCACTATCAACATTCATCAGGTGAAATGAGATTGAGAGTTACTACGGTGCCACTTTCGATTATCCCCGATTCTGATATGTCCAATTTAGAACATGGTTTCGATCAGGAAGCGGCCCTTGTTTTGATTGCAAGAGATGCCATTAATAGAATGCAACCAGACAATACCAACGCCAATAACAAACCAATCATTACTCAGTTAGCAGTAATCAAGAACTTGGACAAGATTTTAGTGGATTTCTGCACGAGGTTCTCAGTTTTTACACCAAATATCTTGGATTCGTTCAGACTTTCGTCGTCGTACGCTTTGTTACCCCAGTTTTTGTTCCACTTGAGACGATCTCCCTTCGTCAATGTGTTCAACAACTCTCCTGATGAAACTAGTTTTGTCAGGCATGTGTTTATGCACGAAGATGTCAACAACTCGTTGATCATGATCCAGCCTACTCTTTTGTCTTATGACATTGACTCATTTGGTGCAATTGATGAAGCTACGGGTGAGGCCATAACGGAACCAGAACCTGTATTGTTGGATTCTTTGTCTTTAGGACATTCCAAGATCTTATTATTGGATACCTTCTTCCATATTCTTATTCACCACGGTAAAACGGTTGCCGAATGGAGAAAAGCTGGATATCATGAACAACCAGAGTACGTTCATTTCAAGGAGTTCTTAGAGGCTCCCAAGAAGGAGGCCATGGAAATCTTGATGGATAGATTCCCTCTTCCTCGTTTTATTGATTGTGATGAAGGTGGATCACAAGCCAGATTCCTTATGGCCAAGTTAAATCCATCCACTAGTTATGCCACCAATCCTAATCATCTTTATGGGTTTGGTGACAGATTTGATGTTTTCACAGACGACACAAGTTTACAGCTGTTTATGGAACACATACAACGAATCGTTACGGCCCTGAAATAATCTCTTCGCACATTGCATGTCATGAAATTGTACATTATTACTATTGGAAAGCCACAAACACTCTAATTACTAGACTACTAATATATATAATATCTAACTTGAGTTTATGTTTAATATCTCTATACATTGAATTTATTATTCTACGCGTGAGCTTCTTTCTTCTTTGCGAGTTTAATGGCATGTTTCAAGAAGGCACTCTGGCCAGCGGTCTTAACATCGCCGTTGTCGTCAACCTCGTCTTCCTCGTCCGTTTCGTCTTTGGTCTTGGAACTGTCTTTAAGTACAATCTTGACATTCTCATTGACCGTCAAGTGTTCAGTAACTTTACCGATCAATTCACCGTAGTCGTCAAAAATCAAGTCGGTTCCCACCAACTTCTTCCAGCTGGTTTCGTAGATCTTTCCGTCGATCACATTAATGCTGTTGATGGCGTCATTTCCATTGTTGGTGTCTTGCACGCCGGAAGCAGTGTTATTATTCGACAACTTGATCAAGGGGTTGTCGTTGTTCAACTCTGTAATCTGAAACTGTGCTGCTGGCTTAATAACGTTGACTTTTGAAGTGGGAGTTTCTAAGTTGTTGGAATCTTCAAAGTTCTGGGCCCTTCCGATCATTGGGATATCGACTGTCACATAGAAGTCCTGGAAATTTGTTAGTAACATCCTCACTTAGAAGATTATTTATTACGAATGGTATATACTCTAATAGATTCAGATAAATCTAAAGGAATATTCCGATAGAATTAAGTGATCTAATGGTATGAGGTAAATATTCTAATTGAATCCAGGAATTATAGCTGAATCTAGTTTATCTAGTTGACTCTTAGACTCTGGTTAGAACCTAGATTTGTTACGTACCTCAAATTCGTCGTTGACTTCATTATTACTGTTTACTCCATCGTTCCCGATTGCTATCTCTGTTATAGGAGACGGGTCTTTCTTCTTTTTCTCTTGTAGTTGGCGTTTCCTTTCCGTCTCTGCTGCCCGTGCTTTGATGTCTTCGTCGGATCCCGCTTCAAACGTTGACCGAAAGTCCCAGTGCATCTCTTCTCCACCGGTCAAGAACTCGGTGTTTCCGTTCATTTTCATGTCCCAGCCATTGTCAGTAGTACGTATATATTTGTCCAATGAACAGGCTCCAGCTCTAAAAGTGTTATTATCGTCATCAATGTAGTCCAATACACTCGATAAACGCAAAAGTGAGGCTCCCAAAGCAATCTTGGTAGCTGCATGAGTAATAATCATTATCGTCTCGATGTCTGGATACTTTTCTTCGAAAAGAGGTAAGAAACGCTTCCAAAACTCATTGGCTCTCGCAAATATGTCTTCATTGGTTTCTCCAGTAGGATCTGGAATCACACCTACAGTCGTGTCACGGGGCCATTCGGATTCGTTCACTAAAACTTTGGGAAAAAATCGAGTCAATCGGTCGTAATCGGCCGGCTGCGGGATCACCTTACGGCCCTTTCTGTACCATTCGCCAACTCCACGTTCTAGTACTACCTTCAACGAGAGCATCTCTGAAACTGGCTCCGCTGTCTCTACACACCGGTAGAAAGGAGATGAAACTACAAATTGCGGTCTTTCAATACTCGGCAACGAAGTCAAGTAACCGGCTAGCTGTTTCGCCTGTTCAACTCCATGAGGTGCCAATGGTGGATCACTGTCTATTCCGGTGGGATTGGGTGGATGTGGAAGAGGAAGCCAATTGGCACGGTATCCGTGTCTGGCAATGTAAATTTGCTTGATAGTCATATCAGGCACAAATACACGGATATATTAAAATTGTATGGAAAAATCGTGAGCCCCTGTGGTAATACAGAGAAAAACAAAGGAAAAGTACTAGAAAAAAAGACTTTTGCTTATGTTAACCCGTTAAAAATTACAACTCAATGAAAATGAGACATTTGATGCGCGGAGTACTGTGGAGGTGAAAAATACACACCGGAGCAATGATGAGTGCAAGTCAATCGCAGGTGAGTGTTGCAGAAAGGAGATGAGTTCGGAAATGCCGCTGAATTCGAATCGTACCTTCAGCTTCGAATCGACACTGACATCGGCAATTGACCTTTCTTCTAGTATTTTGTACTTCAACTTAACAATATTATACTAATTTCCTAGGATTCCATTTATGATGTACGGCTGTTATGTTCCTCGATATTCTGGTTGAATTACCAGTTGCATTTGACTATCAGCCATTAATCTACTATATCATATTCACAGGTAACGCATTTACAGCTACAGCATATTTGAAATTGCTTAGCTCAATCGTGTGTTGTTCTGGATATAATGCTTGGAGACCGACACGCAGGGGAAATGCTTCAGAATGATCGATCCGCTCCCAACCAACCGCCCATACAAGGACGCACGAATACCCAAGTGAATATTTGGAAATATACCATCAATATTTTTCAGTATTCTAACTTCTTTTTCATCCTAGAATAGCGGAGTGAAATATCAACTATATATTAAAAACCTAGATTGGTTTATATGCAATATGCATGCTGCTGCAAGAGTATGCATATATTTTTGCACCCAATTGGGTTTGATTTGTGGTTGCAACGCCCTAGTATAACGGTTAAACTTTATCACCAATTCTGTTTTCATTCTTTCCGGTATACTCATAATTCCCCTGTTTTAATAGTCAGCTTTTCAACAGGTTACCTAGCTTGAATCCCATTAGTGTGATCCTCCATCTGAATTACTATTACTCCCAATTACCGTTACACTAGATTGGTCCCCCATTTTCATTCTACTTTGAAAATGACAGTTCACCTTGTAAAGAAAAAATGGAAATTTCGCTCTAAGAAAGCTTACCCAAGACTTTCTAGCGAGCTCCATCGATATCCATTGTCAGTTGAAAAAAATGCATCTTTAATTCTAGATACCTGTCAAAAAGATCAACTTTGCCTCTCAAAGTTCAAGGACGTCAAGAAAAAGAAGTTTCACTTTTTTAAGAGAAAATTGAAGCCAACAAGTAAATCCTCCAAATCTCTTTCCAATAAAACTAACATCTTCCAAAAATTTATTTCACAGATCCAGAGCATATTCCACAATTTCTTATTGAAGAGACGAATTGAATCGGACTCGACTGAAAAAGGGAAACCAATTGAACCTGCCGAGAAATCTAATCCAAGTTTCTGGAATAATACTGCGGCAGTTACTGATACTTCGATAGCTACTGATACGTCGATTACTTTTACTGCGATAGATGTGAATGAAAATCTCAACACTAGCCATTTTGTTAATTCTGAGCACACTACTGGTTCTTGTGCACAATCTGCAGAAGATAAAACTTCGCAAACTGATGGAAACGATGATCTTCTCGATTTATCTAAAGAGGGTAATGATGCAAGAATCAGAAGACTTGATGTAAGCGCGACAGATAAAGACTGTGAAATTTTAGAAGATAATTGGGAAACTATTTTAAAAGCAGAAGCAAATAATCAGCCTCTCTCAAGTGTTCCAGGTATTACACAAGTAATAAAGTATGGACAATACACCTTTGTTTCATTTCTGGACAATGCATCTATTACCTATGAAAGAGTACCTGGTGGTTCTCTTAAATCTGAACTTGTCAGAGATCCCTTAAAATGCTATCAGTCTGATGATATAGAAAAGACAGAAACAGCTTCCGGTGTAAAACTTCAGTTTTGGACTCCTGTAGCCATTACTTCGACATCTAGTTCTTCTACTTCATTCACTGAAGGAAGTACTATTGTCGACAAGAATGACAAATTGAATGAAGACAATAGACTCAGTTCTGTGTCAGAGACAATAGTCCATTCACAATCAGTTTGGAATGAGAATCCCTTTAGAAATTTCACTTGTAACGCTAAACTGAAGTTCGAAAAGGAGGATAGCAAGCACCACTTTAAGGAGGTTCACTTCAATATACAAAGAAATGAGCAAAATATTTCGCAATCAAAAGTTGACAAAGTTACTGGCATAGAATTCTTATTTACCAATTTTGGAACGTATGAGGTACGCTTCCCTGATGGTGTTAAACGCCGTCATTCAATACCTAGAAACTTGCCCCCAGGTAAATCGTGTTTCAGCAAAACAAAAAAGGCATATCCAGGAAGGGTAGTCAAGGTGGATATAGAGAACCAATTGAGTAGTGTATTTGCACGTATAAGAGCTATACGAGTCGAAACTTTAGAAAATGAAAGTGACGAAATTAAAGAATTGAGATATCAGCAGTCGTTAAGAAGAGAGGAAGAGACACAGAAAAGGTTGCAGGAGAAATACGGTGAAATACAAAAGAAGTGCTGTGAAAGGGTCAAGCCTGATATTGATGATTCCAAACAAAGGGAAGATCCAGAACTTGAACTTGGACTACCTGACCAACCTGAAGTTATCGAATTTGATATGGAACACCGAAGTACTGTTGATGAAAAATCTCAATATTATGAGGTTTTTGAAGAACCCCTATCTAATGATTGTAATTATCGTCATTTGGATCTAAACAAACATATAGATCTTGTTCAAACTGACGGAGATCCTGAAGACTCTCGCTATGGTAAACAGGAAAACGAACCAATAAATTCCCATGTTGATAAAAATAAATTGGTTCCATTGAATGTGCTTCGCGATGTATCTTCCGATACTTCGGTCCCAGTAGTACAATATAGTTCTAACTCTAGTACGCGGAAAGACACTGTCAAGCATTTTAAACCCATGATCAAGTCAGCTGTTCAATTTACGGATTTGGAACTTGGCCCTGGAGAGTCACTTCATCATATAGGAAATGAATCTGAAAAGGTGAATCGAGTCCATTTTCTACAACTTTGCGCTGGCGAATCAGAGAGAATGACACTTCGTGGCTTGGTCGGACAACCGCCAATTGTTGACGAATCAACTGGGGTAGAAATTGGATTCTCCTGGAGAGGCACCTATGAAGAACATGCACCTTATGGTTACAAGCGTCATGAACCAATTCCAACAAATATGAAACCTCTTAAGTCATGTCTCAGTAAGTCTTCTAAGAATAATGATTTTAATTTTATTTATGATGAAGAATATCTCAAGAAGAAACTAGCTGAGATTGATGGCGAAGAGGAATATTTGAAGAAGAAATCTGCAATTGATAATGAGAATAGTCTGAAGAATAATGATGAAATGGATCAATACAAGGAATGGAAACGAACTAAAGAAGAAAGAGATCGTAAGATAAGGCAAGAAAGATTGCAAAGGGAAGAGCTTTACTATCGTCGGGAGGCTGAATCAAAAGTAGGAATGACAATTGCAATACGGGACCATGAACATTTAAGAAAAAAGATACACAAAAAAGCAATGGAGGAGTATGAGAAGAGAAAGGAAGCAGCAGCTATCCGAGATGTTATTCGGAAGGAAATAGAGGAATGGAATTTAGAACAGGAGATAATGCGCAAACGAGTTGAGAAATGGAAAAATAACGAAGAGAAATGGTTGGAAATTCAAATGAGACAGAAATTTGAAGAAACATTGAGACCAAACAATCCTTTATTCTTGTGGAATTTAAAGAAACAAGCTCGACTTAATGTAAGAAAGAAATGGGCTGAAGAAAATTCTAAAGAGGAAGTAGTCTTGTATGAATTTATGTAACCGTCAGTTTTTTTCTCTCAGAAAGTTAAGAGAAAGACAAGCAACTCATACGGCTCCTGACCAATCCAAAAAGACGTAACTCGAGAAGAAACGTACCAATTCGAGCCATACTTGCAGTTTGTGCCCATCAATATCCTGAAGTTGTATTGAGCCCAACACAAACTGTGGGGATTCTGCTGTAGGGTTCTGGATGTACCAATGAGAATCTTTTCAACTGAAAAAGAGCGCATATATCATTTCTTATAGTTGCTGGTATTCGTCAGACATAATACATTAAGTATCTAACCACTATGATATATTCAACAAGAACCAGTGTATTCAGAGGACTATTGATGTTTTCGCCCTTGGATTCTAACTATTCGCAATCATGACTTGCCCATAATTAGCTGGAATCTCAATAATAACAAGATCCGTCAACAATTGACCTCCAGATATAACTCTTTCGTTAGATAAACATCTATACAAGGGTTAATAGTATAATAAAGACATTTATATAATTACAAAGTTAAAATTCTTCTTACTGTTATCTACAGCCATAAGAAACACATAAAATCTATTATTAAGAAAATTGACTGCTAGACTGTTGAGGGGATTTGGAGTTTGGGTGCAAAAAATGTAGCGCTACCACCCATAATCTCCAGACCAAAGCAATTTATTTGCAATTTATTTTGCAACGTTACAAAGTTAAGATCGCGGAACTGATTTTTTGATTCAAATTAGAATACCATTTTATGGAATATATGTGCAGAGGTAAACGCATGAAAACAAACACTACGCTAGAGAATAAAGTCGATCTATTCTACTTTTCTCGTATTTATATGTTTATATGTTATGGATGATTTTGCAGATTAGAGTTGTCTAGATCAACATTTCCAATGGGTTTTCGATAATCTTCTTTAATGCCTTTATCCATTCGCCGCCGACAGCACCATCAACGACTCTGTGGTCGAAGGTACCGGTGATGGTGATGACATCTTCAAAAACAAAGCCCTGTTCGTTGACGTTGGATGGAACAGCCTTCTTGTCAGTTGTACCAATAGCAACGATGGCAGACTGAGGTGGGTTGATGATGGAAGTGAAGGCAGTGACGGCGTGATTCATACCCAAGTTGGAGATACAGATTGTACCACCTTGGAACTCCTGTGGAGACAATTTGCCTTCTTTAGCTCTTTTACCTAAGTCCTTGACTTCCTTAGAGATGGTAGACAAACCCTTGATGTGAGCATCCTTGACGATTGGAGTGATCAATCCAGTTGGAGTGGCCACAGCAACAGAGACGTCGACGTTGTTAAATTGTCTGATGACTCCTTGGTCGCCCAACCAGGCGGAGTTGACTTCTGGTACTCTCACAGAAGCAAGAGCGATAGCTTTGATCAACAAGTCGTTGACAGACAATCTGTATCTGTCTTCAGCAGAAGCATTCAAAGATGCACGTAATTTCAACAACTTGGTGACGGAAATCTGCGACTGGATGATATAAGAAGGCGATTGTTGGGTGGATTGCAACAATCTGGAAGCAATAACGTTTCTCATGGTGGTGATGGGGATGTCCTGGTATAAAGCACCAGAAGCAGCAGCTGGAGCAGCAGCAGTTGGAGCAGCTGGAGCTGGAGCTTTGTAGCTTTCCACGTCCTTAGCGAGGATTCTACCGTTTGGACCTGAACCCTTGATGTTTTTCAACGAGATGCCTTTGTCTAAGGCAATGGTCTTGGCCAAAGGAGAAGCAATGACTCTATTCGTAGGAGCTTTAGCAGACGTAGAAGCTGCTGCAGCTGGAGTAGAAATAGTAGCAGGAGCTGGCGTTTCTGCTGGAGTTTCTGCTGGAGTTTCAACTGGGGCAGCGACTTCACCTTCACCGGCATCGGCAGCAGTGAAGGATTCAAAGGCAGCGACATCAGCGGACTCTTCAACATAGACGGCGATAGGCTTTCCTACTGGAATGTCCTTTGCTCCAGCGTCGACCAAGATCTTGGCCAAGAAACCTTCCTCCTGGAATTCAAAGTCCATGGAGGCCTTATCGGTTTCGATTTCGGCAATGGGTTCACCAGGGGCTAACTCGTCACCAACAGATTTGGCCCACGAGCCAATGTTACCCTGAGTCATGGTAGGAGACAAGGCAGGCATGTTGATCACGGTATGGGGAGGGAATTTGCCCGAGGAGTACAATCTGTACCATTTGAGCGAGACGGTGGCAGATTGTTTGTAGGAAGCAACACGAGCTACCGAGAGAGCAGCTCTGGAAACAGACAATAAGGCAGACATACTGAGATTGTGATTATACAGTTATGATACAGTGCTGACGTGTAGAAGTACAAAACAATGGATGAGTGTCAATGGAGATCCACGCGATATGGGGCACGGGCTGGAAGAGACTCGGTAACTGAACAACGGCTGCTGTTTTCACAAGAAGAAGAGACAGAACTTTCTTTAGAAAAAGCCCAAGTCAAATGAACCACTTCTTAGATTAGCCTCTATCCAGGGTAGTTTTTTCGCTGGGTTCAATGCGCGCAGGCCGTGGCCTGCACATCGCATGGATGTTTTCCGACTGCGACAAAAACTGTAGTGCGGATGTTAAGTGCCGAATTTTTGTGGAAAAAGTCGGCTGTATCTCCGGGCGATGGCTGCAACTTGTAGTTCATTAAATGGGCATTTGGACAGTTTGGGTTCAACATTTGCGGCTACACGATCTGGAGAATATGAGCTCGTTCGAATAGTCTAATTTGCGGATTTTTGTAGATGCTCTGTGGTTTGTGAATCACTCTATCTACTGTTTCTGTAGTGGTCTAGTCCATACATTTAATGTATGTGGTAGTCTGTCTGTGTGTATATCTATTGTCTATTCTAAATATTATCTCTCAATATTTCTATACTCCTTCTATCAAAGCTTCACTCCGCTGCTGTAATACAACTTATCTATGCACCCCTTCACTGGCTCATCCTTACGACTAAAGTATTCGCTTACATTGCCATATCCGCTGTCCTGCTGCACGCATTCATCTTCGTAGATCACCTCCACGCCGCCGTGTTTCACCAACGAGTCCTTGGCTGTCTGCCACGAGAATCGAATAAACCCATAGCACCAGCCAAACATCCTATCGACATTGCTATTGAGCCACTTACTTGTATTTGGGTCACTGGGATAGCCTGATCCCAACTTGTGGCCCTTCAAACCTTCCAAGTTGTGGTTATACCATCTGATATTGGCGTCTCTAGTCACCTTGGCCATCACAGAAGCGGTACTCACAATGGGATATATGCTGTCGGCTTTTTTCGCAACCGTAACTTCCGTTTCAGGAAATAATTTCTGTAATTTAGCTTGGTACGTCGCAGGAGGACCAACTGTATCTACATAGATTTTCTTTACGTTGACCCCTTTGGCAATAACTTCCTTGATAAGCTGGATAGTGGTATCGTGGGCTTGTTCATTCAAATTGTAGTTTCCTATTCCCAACACCGAACGTAACATCCCTGAGGATATGTCTCTAGCTGTCATTGTAGTAGTAGCCCAACCAACATTTCTGTGAAGCTCGTTGGCTTCATCTTCAATGCTGTAGAATAATTCATCTCTCTTGTCTTCTTTTAATGTCTTGGAATCGGCAAACCCGTATTCTTTCTGCAATCTTGTCAGGTAGTTCTCCAATGCAAATGCAATGCCATACACCATTGGACCCAATACTGGGCCCCTACCAGCTTCATCTACCCCCAAGACGACTGGCTTGTCTGGGTTCTCAAGAACCTCTACGGGAATTGCCGAATGATATGTAGATGATTTGAATTCAAAATGGTTCTCTATGCTGGTCACTGAGCTAGGATATGGTCTATGTTGATCAATTTCTTCTATTTCTGGTGTAGCCGTGGTACTTTCCACTTTTCTCCTTTTGCTTGCACTCTCCGGTCCAGGAACGTCTACAGACGGTGATCGACTCATTTTTTGGGTGGTGGTATTGAGATGTTGTATTGATGATTTAGAGTCCACATTTTTCACGAACATTTATGTAGGACGCGTTTATTAATATCTAGCGCTTGTCGCAGATTTACGAGCTGCGACATCTTTTGGCAATAGCTAGACTAGACTCTAAGATCTCCAATTACTCAAAATTCCCAAATTTTGTCTATATTGTAGTCTATAAAATCACAATTAATCAATTTTGAAACTTTGCTACCTAGTCGTCTATTTTTATTATTTTTGTTTGCTAGCTCCTACTCCTACCTTGCATTGTGTGATTAAAATGTCTATAATATACTTCTATATATGATGCAAATCTAACTCTACCTACTTATTGCTCTCAGATGCACCATTGAAAATCTACTCTTTTGTCTCGTACTTTTTCAAATTGTCGCGTACACTCTCGTAAACCACAAATGTAACACAAGTAGCAGGTACTACTCGAAGAAGATTGGCACTAAGACCCTTGTAGAAGCCTCGAGAACCGTTTTCTCTCCACAAATGTTTGACCACAGACCGTATTGTTTTTTCCTGTTGGCCGTCTCCTTGATAATTCTGCAATATCGACCTCACCACCTGTGTCGGATACATTATAAGCATGCTGAAAATCTTGGAGACGGCAGATCCGTAGATGTATTGGGCGGTGGTCAACTGTTCGGATCCGTATCTCTTTTGGATAAAGTTCTTGTAGTTATCGTAGAAGGTAAATTGAAGACTTCCTTGGAAAACCAGAAACAAACTCGGTATCGATCCTCTCCAGAAGCTTAAAATCCCTTCTTTTCTCAATATTGATACGACCCCATCTGTGATTGATCTGTAAGCTTTACTGTCGTTCTTGGAACTACCCAAAATTCTTGTTTTGAGCACCCACAATGGGTTGGTGAGCAAAGATGTAGTCATTCCAGCTAGAGTTGACGATGAGAAGTAATTGATAGAGGGGTTATTAGTGAATTCCAAAGACTTGAATTCAGCATACAATGTAAAATATAACCCCCATGCTGAAATATTTCCTACCAAATTAGGGGTAATTCCACGGTAATGATGCCTTATTATATGTGTGAATCTGAAGTTGTTCAATCGCAACTGTCCAGGAATCTTTTGTGACTTCTTGAAGTCCTGATATGCATCTTCATTTATCTTCTTGAATATATTGATTATCAATTCAAATGGTCGGTTTCTCTGGCCCTTTGGATTTGCATGCGAAAGTTGTAATCGGATCTTGATAAGATCTAATGGATGTGTTACCAATGTTGTGATGCACCCAGCTGTGAGTCCCCCTATCGCTTCTATGTGTCTTCGGCTAAGTTGAAGAGATCCCTTCGGTACCACTCCATCGTTGTCGATGAATTCTGTCATGCCGGACTATATTATTCAACTAACCTTGTTCTATCTGTAAAGAAAGCAGCTTCCTTCTGTTCTAGATGCCTCTGGTATTAATAGGGATTGCAGAAATGGCGTCACAATTGTTTTAAATGAGAGCAAAAGTATTCATTACTAAGTTAGCATAATGAGCATCGAAAAAATCATAGTTGTATACTTCGTCAATATGAGGTTGACTTTCAGAATTCAGAAATATCGTCAAATTAACATTTCTGCTGTCTACGAGAATGGAATCTGCTCTTAGACTCTCAATGTCCTATATCTAAGTTTTCTATATTTTATTGAAAGCTTGCAATTAACTATGTACATCATTAATAAAATGAAGATGCGCTTTGGAGAAAAAGAGACCACCCAACTGAAAACCCAAATAATGGAATTGTTATCATATTTCCATCATATGTTTGACGAAATTTGACAACAATAGTATCATTTAATGATTTGATGGATTTGATATTGTATGTCAAATGCACATATAAAAGTAAGAAACTACTCATTTAAACTCACCATTAGAGAAAAGCAGCACTACCAGTAGACATATACAACAATTTTCTCGTCTACCGATGGCCCTATATCTGCAGTTCTAGGCGGATGGGAATGGGCTCAACAAGTTGAATAAGGATGGCTTGCTAGGAGTGCTAGACCAACCCAAGTACAACACAAATGGAATGAAACCATAGTGGGCAATGGTCTTGGAGTACTCCAAAACTTTGGCAATTCTTTCCTTGGATTCGTCAGACAATGTTATTTGATATTTGTTGGCAGGAGCGTCGGACATTACGGATATGGTACTTTTTTGCAGTTTTGACTGGAGATGTCTCTTGTGTTGATAATTCTAAATCAATTCAGTGATGGAAAAATTTTGGTCGCACTGTTGAATCCTTAGCACGACCTTTTAGCCTTCCAATATTAATTGCTACTAGAAATGGGATAGAGAGTCTATTCGTTGCTAAATAATGTTGGTAGAGCCGTCTCAGTTCATATTATAATTAGCTATATATTCGTGTATTTTCCATTGTCTCATCTCTATACCTTGTTGAGTATGTACGGTTTTGAAACATTCAAGTATAGTTATATTCGTCACATATATTTTATTCCTAATCTCTTGCCAACTCTTCGCTCAATTTTTGAATAATCTCTGCCGTAGTCAACTTTGGATCAAGAGTATGGTAGTTCTGACCAGCCAAGTAGAAACCAATATCATGATCCTTAACCAAACTCTTCAAAGTCTTGTAAGCATTATAAGCATGGCCATATGGAGGTAATTGGCTTCGTTCGAATTTATCGTTCTTGATCAAGTTTTCAATAAACTCAGTCTTAATTGCTCTGGCAGGTTTTCCAGAAACCAAGTCAATCATAATAGTTGTCAAATTGTTTTCGCCCTCTACATGCTTCTTGATGAAACCATTGGAAGAAGTTTCTGGGGTAGCAAGAAAAATAGACCCCATTTGAACTGCCTGTGCACCAAGAGAAAGATAGTACTTGATAGTTGAAGAATCCATAATTCCCCCAGCTGGAATCAAGAACACATCCTTATTCTGACTGGCAACATATTTTTGAACCTGATTGAATAAGGAAAATGTAGATAAATTTTCATCGAGCTCTTTGCCAACCAAGAAGTTACCTCTATGTCCACCTGCTTCATATCCCTGACATATCAAACCATCCACGCCCAAGTCCAAAAGAACCTTGGTTTCTTCAACGGATGTTATGGTTACTACAACCAAGATACCTTCCTTCTGCAATCTTTCTATAGTTGACTTGGAAGGATATCCAAAGTGGAACGAGACCACTCTTGGTTTTACCTCAGCCAAATAATCTAATAGATTGTTCAATTCGTTAGGATAGTCTCGTTCAATCTCCTTAAAAGAGACATTACCATTATCAAACGAAACGTTGCTAAGCAAGCTGTCATCCAAAGTCTTTAACGAATTCTTGTAGAGAGCACACCAATTGTTTACTTGAGAAGGTGAAGCTTCAGTGGAGTAGACATCATGACAAAAGAAGTTCAAGTTAACAGAGTTGGATCTATTGGAAGAAACAAGACGTGAAAAATCTTCCACAGAACTTGCAAGTTGTTTCAAGCCTTGTGGATTCCTCAAATCAAACATAGCCAATGGTAAAGCTCCAAGTCCACCATTATTGGTGACATCGGCTGCAAGTTTCGCTGTGGAGATACCAGCCATTGGAGCCTGCCAAATAGGTTCTTTGGTGCCCAACAACTGGCACAATCTGATGCTATTGGCAGGAAGCATTATTTTGTCTACTAGTCTCTGATACCCCAATCTATATTGTCCATAAAAAAGCGGATATTCATGGATATATAATAGCCATCCGCAACTGAAAAATTCGGTTATACGGAATCTAGCTTAGTCAGATCATCATTAAGGGAAACCTGCGAATTGAAAGACCACATTTTCTATACGATACGATTTATCTTAACAACATATATAAATACAAAATCAAATAAATAAATAACTATGCTTTGAATGGCCATCTTAATAAGCAAGGTTTTTGTTTTCCTTTGTTGATCAATCATCGGGTTATGAACGCTTGAGATTGAAATCATTGCAATGAAACTCTGTACACACTCAACTTAAGAAATTGCAGTCGTTCCAGAAGTTCTCCATTCCATAACATGCAATTTCTGTAGCTACAACAGCTGGATGAGCGGCTATCTTGTTGAGACATTCGACCGTTTGAACTCAACTAATTTCCTTAGTACTGTATTACAAAGCAGGCTTATCTTTTCGTCGGCGGAAACTGGCACTGAAATCAAAGAACCATAGTAATGATAAGGAAAGAAAGACTGAAGTACGACGCAACGAGTTTTTGTAGAATATTTTGCTGAGTGGATCTACAGCCTTAGAATAATTCGGCAATACAAGCATCGGAGATGAAAATTCAATATTGTAGCAACGTGGCGCTTGTGAAGTAAGTAGTTCTTGAATTGCTATTGTATATTGAAGGTGAATGTCTTATTCTCAGCTGTAAATTTCTCGAACAATGACTCCAAAAGTAATTCACGATCAGTTTCAATATTGAAATTGTCTTCGTTTACAGCGGCATGCATTTTGGTAATCTGCAACCAGAAAAGAGTTATAGTTGCTGATTTCCGGTGCATCCACTTCTGTAATATTGCGGTCCAAGTAGTAAATTACAATACTTGAACTCACATTGAACAGGCTTTCGTTGATTCTGTACTCAGCAGGGCGAAGTGTTGTCATTTGGTGTTTTCCCCCCAGTGCACAATTTCTATTAGATATGTAACTATCTAGTACCTATACTAGGGAAATTTCCTTTGAGTTGGAGATTCTTAATTAGTAGTATGTCTTCTCAATTGCAGTTCTTTTTATATTTGAAGATACGGAAATAAGTGAAATATTGTAGTAAATAGAATATCTTAACCGAGATAATGGGTTCACATTATATATCTGTAGAGTGAGGGAACCCCTTTTTCAAGAATTCGGATTAAACTGAACGATTTTTGATAGTATACATACATTGAGTGCCAATAAGAAAATATTTGCAGTTAATTATTCTTGCGACAACAAACTGTTGAGCTAACTACTTTCTTTACCTTCGAAACCAGTTCTCAAATTCAAATATAGTTTGAACTCTGTCAAACTATACACTACTTAGAGATATGATGTGTCAAAATAAGAGAAAACCTCAATCACAGAGTTGAAATAATAACTCTCTATATCCTTTTATTTCGAATTCTCATAAATCCCAAGTCTGCCAATTCCCAACTTGTTCCGATACATTCTATTTGTTCAACGTGCCCCTTATTGACATTAACCAATTAGTCGTTCTTCGTATGCTCCCCTTTTACCTAATGTGTATCAACGGCTCAACCTTGCTCTCCTGCCAGCAATCATTACCAGGCTGGTAGACAGAGTATGCTTGACATTTGGTCCCGATTGTTTTTTGAGCGGGTACTACTGTAAACTGCATCTTCCCTCTCGTCACCGAAATGTATAGCTTCAGTAGTCAAGTTAAGAGTTTGAATATCTAATAACATTTTGGAGGTATATTGTTAGACCTCTATTCTAAAATATTCTGGGTTGTATTTTGCTACTTACTAAGAATACAGATTGAAGTCTACATTTGCTGCGAAAAGTTGTTGTTTTGTGCAGGAAATTCGAATCGCAAATACAATTATGGTAATTTGTAGAAGTTGTCACTTAAGCCATTTCTTTTGTAATATAGGCTGATGCCCTGATAGATTTATCTGATTAGTCTGGTTCTGATCCGATGTATTAATCCTAGAATGTTTGCGACGACAAATAATTGTAGAGTGTCTACAGCGCTCGGTCATATCGGAATTCAGCTTTAATTTCAATTCGCCGAGTTCTACCTTCAGCCAAATACTATTAATAAGCTGTTTGCATTGGAATAAATGAAGTGCGAGCAATAAATATTATTTTCACGACTAGTGCAACGACCCTACCGTTGGACTTTTAGATTTGAAGACTATGTAATTGTGTTCCTCATTGTGGGTCGGTAATATTTTTCTTTCGAATGAATTATACGGCTGAATCACACTAACTAGCGCGGTCACGATTCAGCCGTGACATTCTGTTTAATGGTAAACAATTATAGTTTGGATTATGGATACCTATATCATCATTCATTCGCCATAGACTAATAGCACAAGATATGAGAGTTTTCTTAGCTACCTTGCTTCTGTATAGAGCAAAGCAATACTTCTTCTTTCTTAAAACACCACACAATAGTTTTACATATGCTACTCACTCCTGTAAAGACTATTTTCGATTGTGGTCTGTTTTGTTGTGCCCTGTTATTCTGTGTACGTATTTTGCACAACGGATTCAGAAATTTCATATGACAATTTGTTGGAGCCAATAAAATCCTAGTCATTATCGCTTACACGACCACTTAGTCACTCCCAGAAAGATTGATAGAGGGCCCATACCTGAAAGTAAAGAACTACCAAACACATTTTGAACTGGGAAAGATGTCAGTAATGAACTGGAATGAAGATTCCGACTGTTTGAACAATCTCTGATATTTCAATATCCCTAGATGTATTATTTGTGCGGGAATGGAAACGAGATATCAAAAAAATTGCGAATCAGGAGGAGAATCTGGCCATCAAACTTCGGGTACACAAAAATCGTATGAGCAGTCGATAGCTAAGTTAGTGGACAAGTTCGATTTCGAAGATAGCTAGTAATCGCTAAAGGAGAGTAGGCAAGATTGATGAAAGTAGCTATATAAGTAGCTACTCCGAGCTACCTATAAACTAAAGGTCTATAGTTAAACATTTATTTCTGGAAATCCAGAGTAGAATTATTAACTAGATAACAAACGATAGAGATTTAAATCAACGATTTATAATTTGACAAAAGTAAGGTAGCCTGCAAAGTCCGGTAGGGATTCTGAGGTTAGTTACCTTGCAAGTAGTAGTAGGCAGCGAATGCAAGCAAGAAACCGACAGCAGCAATGAGTGGGAAACTAACACCAGCTTCTTTTTCGACGTTGATCATGGACTTGACTTCCTTGGTGACTCCACCTTCGATCTTACCGACCAACAAGCCAGACAAGATTTCGTGGGCATCGTCAGAGTGGCCGATGTCGTTGAAGGCTTCGGTGGCATCGGTACCAGCAACATCAAGTACAACTTCTTCACCACCAGGGTGTTCATCTATGTATGGGGAAATGTTGTAAACTTGACCATTGTAGACAACCCACAAGTCGTCGTGGGTCTTATGCTTGGACACTTCTTCATAAGTGTAGGTTTTCAAGGTTTCAGTAGCCATGGTTATAGTTGGAAATGAATAAATAAGAAGTTGGAAGGATAAATGAGGCAAGAAACACGATAAATACTCTGTGATGTTCCAGTGCTGAGTCTATGTCTAGGTATACGCCAAGGGGAAGTATACAAAGAGTTTTCTAAGGAGGAGTGTCGAGTAGAATTAAGAAGAATACTAATGATCCACTATCACTATCGGTAAAAGAACCAGGTATATATTATTCGATATTCTCACTTCGTATAACGGAAAAAAATTAGCTGCGTTTGATTTTCCTGATTTGACCGATGAAATAAGCAATAGCCAGGAGAAAGGAAAAAAAAGAAATGAATCCACTAGACACAATACTTAAACGCTACAAGCTTTGCTTGTGGAGGAGTATCGCGTCGCATACCATGCCATAACCAGAATCGACTCACTTTGTAGCAAGTCACTATCATTCTATTGGGATATCTTGTGACAGCCTTTTCTGGTGCAACATCCGCAGGAATCCATGAACATGACTTTGGCTACCGTACATGTGATTCTCCAACATTGGCCAAAGCTTTGTTTATCACACTCAACAAACGAACTCGAGTATGGCACATAACATTGATCTTGTTTTTGTGTAGTTCTCGTGCAAACCTATGGCAATTTCCAATGACTCCTGCAAATAGACGGTGGGGAAACATATACAGTATTTTCCAGCCAAAATTCGCACCCCCCTTAACAAGATTTCGTTCAAGTC